>JAPPVO010000036.1:175232765-175715265 GCA_030407325.1 Camellia japonica
AAAAGACCGCGATTGGATTTAAGTTGTGAGTGTTTTAAGAGAAAAAGACCGGAATAGGAAATCTTTGCCTGTGATTCCCATCCATTAGATCTTTCAATAACTATTATTTATTTATTTATTTTGATAGGAAATAACCATTCTTTCTGGCTCACAGGCAATGTTGGTGGATGGTGGAAAACTTTCCGAAGCTCACCAAAAGTACAAAATACAACTTGCTTTGATTTTATGCTCAGATCAGAAAGCCAAATTATAACTGTTTCTATAACAAATTGAAATCACATATGCCAACAGTTTGCAAGTGGATACAAATTGCACATTCCGGGTCTCCTCCATTGTCATCCCCAAAAAAATGTCACTTTCCAATCATTTTGAACCTAGTGATTTCCATCCAACCAAAATGCCCCACATTTCCACAAAAAAAAAAAAGTGAGAGAAAAGAAAAGAAAGGGATGAATTACACTAACGGCCCTTGTGGTCTGGAATTTGTGTCACTTTGATTCCTAACCTTTCAATTGTGATACATTTGATCCTGAATTTTGAATCTCGTTCAAAATAAGAACAATTAAAGATACTGTTTCATTTGCAAATGAAAAATGTTACATTTAAAGGGTAAAGTCGTCAATTTAATAAAATATAAGTTAGTTTGACAAATATAAATGTTAAAATTTATTTTTGAATATTTAAAAATTATTTATACCCACCAAATATAAAATAATATAAAAATGATAAATTTTTACATTTTTATATTTTTATTTTTTACCAAATTAATTTTGAGTATGTGTTTGAATGATGATCATGTAATGGGTTGTTTTTGTTGATGTTTTTGGATGATTATCCTGTAATAGATGATTGCTTTTGTTGTTAACAGCTATTTTTAGATAGTTATCACGTAATAGATGGTTATTAGGTTTTTAATGTGTAATGTTTAATATATGAAATGTTTTTAGTTTTTGATTTTTTGATTTAATGAATTGGTTTAATAATGATATCAAGTTGTCATCATATTTGGCTTTTTAAAAAATATAAAAACAATTTAACGAAAATAAATATAAAAAATAATTTTAAAAAAATATTTCTACTCACCCAAAATATAAAATTTATAAAAATGATGTGTATTTATTTATTTTTTCACCAAATTAATTTTTAATTTCTTAGAAAAATTTCTGAAAAAAGAGTATGAAAACCAAACTAAATAGAACTTTATAACCAAAAAAGTGGCGCATTATTCATTAAAAAAAATATTACATTTCAAACAATATACAAGTTAACCAATACAAAAAAAATTGTAGAGCAAATTACACAAATAGTCCCTATAGTTTGGGATTTGTGTCATTTTGGTCCCTGACTTTTCAATTGTGACACATTTGACCCTAAATTTTGAATCTTGTTCCAAATAAGGACAATTGAAGATATCATTAAATTTTTCAAGGGTAAAATTGTCATTTGATAAAATATAAACTAATTTGATAAAAATAAATGTCAAACAAATATTTTTGAATTTTTAAAAATTATTTCTACCCACTAAAAATAAAATTATGTAAAATTGATAAATTTTTAGACATTTATTTATTTTTTTTTACCAAATTAATTTTTATTATGTGTTTGGATGATGATCATGTAAAATTAATTTTAATAATTAATCATGTAATTTTTATTAATTTACATAATTTTATCATTGGTGGATAAAAATAATTTTAAAAAAATTTAAAATATTTTTTTAACATTATTTTTGTCAAATTAGTTTATATATTATCAAATTGACGATTTTACCCTTGAAAAATCTAATGATATTTTTAATTGTCCTTATTTGGAAGTTCAAAATTAGAACAAGATTCAAAATTCAGGATCAAATGTGTCACAATTGAAAAGTCAGGGACCAAAGTGACACAAGTCCCAAACTATAGGGACTATTAGTGTAATTAACCCTAAATTGTATAATAACTTTACCCTTGAAATGAACCGTTTTGCAAATGAAATATCTTTGATTGTCCTTATTTAGAACAAAATTTAAAATTTAGAATCAAATGTATTACAATTGAAAAGTTAGGAACCAAAATTAATAGAATTCACTCAAAAGAAAAAGTGCAGGTGCTTTCAACACATCCAGAATTCTCTTTTCCCCAGATACAATTGAACCATTACCCATTTACCACATAATATTGCATCAGGAATTAGTCCAAGTTTAAAGTTTAAAGTCTCTTTCAGCTGCAAAAACTTGGCTGAAGGGACACATACACTTCACTATCCATAAAGTGGAATCCATGCAAGCCTGACGGCCATGAATCTCAAGCACCTTATTAATTCATTTGAACTTAAGGTACTGTAGAATATCAGTTGTAAAAACCAACCCAAATTGAACATCTGCTAATACACCAAAAAAACAGCACAACCGAAAAGCTCTGTTTTGTATATAAATCAGCCCAGACACTGAGCAATGTTTTTATTGTATCAAGCAAAATAGCAGTCACTTTGTGCTCAGAACCACTACATCAACACAACCACATTAATTGTGGAGAAGAAAAAAAGACAACAACAGACTCAACAATCATTTCCAAATCTTGCAATTAACCAAGGTGAAGGCCAATCTTGCAATTAACGTGAAGGCCAATAATACAAAATGCAAACAGGATTATGCTCATATGGCAGCTTCTACTTCATCTGTATCCACAGCCACTCCATTTGGGGTATCATCTTCTGGTCGAAGCTGAGCAGAAACATCATCGATAGCAGAGTTCAGCTGTGCTATCTTCTCTGCCAGTACTTTACGTGTTTTCTGCAAATAGGCTACCATAAGTGTGTTGTAAAGGAATACAGAAAAAATAAATAAATTAACAAGAATTCAATTCTAACTAAGGATTATGAAGGGCCCCCAGTTTAGATTGAAAACTCACAAACCGAAATAAAATGATACTGAATTTTAAGGCCAAGAGCTCTTATAATCGTTTATTACTCTAACACATGAAAAGGAAATCCAACGAGGTTGCTCCTCACAAGAAGAATCCATCTAATTTTTACTTTCAAAAAAAGGAAAAAAAGAAAAAAGACAAAAAGACGGCCTATATGATTTTAGTATTTTTACAAGATATTAAGATGGAAAAGAAGCTTTGCATATCCATGTCTATTTGTGACACAGCGACAAGGGATATTTCGACATACAAAAAGCAATCTATGACAGATAGATAGACGACAGTTAAGTAAGTACAATCATGTCACATATGGCTAGATCTCTAACGTTAGAACTAGTCAGGCAAAAAAAAAAAAAAAAAAAAAGAACACCCCCAGAACAAAAAAGAAACAAGGAAATCATTTAAAAAGTTTTAAGATCAAATAAGAGAAGGCCGCTCCTCAAAAAGAAGGGTGGGAGGGTCAAAGTCTGTCTAAAAACTGATTAGTTTAACAGCAACAGTTCACCTCCAAAGCTTTTTCTTCATCATATATAAATTTGGGCAGTTTCCTCATTAAATCCTTTTGTCAGTTCCAGCCAGTGTCCTACTGATCTGTAATTCAACATAAATTGTCAGTCCAACGTAGTAATTCATTTCCGTTCATATTTACTGCGGCTATCTAATTGAAGCCTACAGATTCATGTCCCACAGAGAGCACCAACTGGCACCAAGGATCATCTTCTATTAAAACTATTGATACATATATATAACAACTTTGTTGGACTATTTGGAATGACAAGCACATGTTAGGTAAACCAGTTGGACCTGAGGTGCATATACGCAACCGAGCGTGCCAACAAGTATTCCTCCCAAAACAAAGCCACCAATAAAAATGCTCGTGCTACCTGGCTTTCCACCATCACTATGAACACAGAAAGAAGGAGACTGTCAGAACTTCAAATTGAAAGGGTTTTTTGCACTTCACTTCAATAAAAATCAGGAAACAATAAGAAATCATGTAGCGCTTCACTTCAAATTGCATAACATACTGGTGAAAATAAGTGTTACCAACACAGATGATACCTGTATCCTGCTTGAACAGTGAGTGCCCGTTTAGACGTCAAAAATTGTGTTTTCCCTGTCTGTAGACTGAGCGACAAGTTCTTGGGCCCCAAACTACCAAGGCACTGGTCCGATGACTTAAAAGGAGAGCCTAGCATACAATTTCCCCAGAACAATGAAGGTAAATAGAAAAGAAAAACCAAAGATGATGATCAAATAGGTAAGACATTCCAAAATCGGACAAGCATTCTTCTGGACACAGATATTTAATTGGGACACATTCATAAACAACTAATGTTTGTTTCAAATACATCCAACCAATAGAAGGAAAACAATGTGTAGAGTTAGAGCTAGCAGTTTACATCATCAGCAAATGAAGACGGTGCCCTACCTCCTAACAAGAATTGAATCAAATCTGTGGTGGGACTTCCAACAAACAATTAACACAACAAGATATGGCATCTTTAGCAAACATCATTCTTATAATACTAAACAGGGGAAAAAAACATAAGAAGACAACAAATAATATCCTCAAACATATCAAAGAATCAAAATCAATGTCAATATTAGAGATCTCCAATTGTTAATTCAAGCCATAAATTGCCTACTACTGAATTTTCTAAACTTCCTCTATGGCATTATGCCTTCCCAACTGTCAAGTATGCTGATAACTTTCACAAAGACTCTTTTGGTTCTTATGCGGCCAAGAAGGAATGGGTGATGTAATGGAAAGTGTGAGTGAGTGGCCAGTAGAATACACACATTTGGTAAATTATTATAAAGAGTTCAATTAAACTTAAACCTAATGCAACCTTTTCCTAGTTTTGAAAGACGATAAAACTGGAAACCAGGATTTCAGTAACTGGTGTTGATTACGGAACTATTGATACAAGGAAGAAATAACAGCAATATAGAAATTAGATAGCAATAAAACTAATGAAATGGAGATTAGTCCTTGGCATCTGAGTTACATGGACTCTTCTATGTCCTCCAAAGTACTAGTGTTCACCAGATATGAGTGTTGGATATGTGTCCGACGCTCATATCCAATTTAGACACTTGGATCCTTTAATTTCTTACAATATATGAAAAAGAAGAAACTTATATTTGCTAGTAAAGCAATATTTTTAGCCTCTTACATGAATTAGAGAGATAATATTTTAAATTTTTCTTGAATACTATTTAATTTTCAGTATATTTCTACATAATTTACATATTATCCGAAAATATCATACAATATGCAATATATATGCGTAAACGACGCATCCCCGTACACATATCCAATTTTGGATATGTATCCAAGATACTAAGATTTTTAAGTTTATAGAAGTCTAACACTTGGGTGCACACCGGCATCCGATACTCATACCTAAGTCCATGGAACATAGCTTGGCATTCACCTCATAAAATCACAACAATGTAGTTACGATTTGGAAATAAGAAAAGCCCGTGCCATCCACTTGTTTAGCTTCCGTAAGATCTATATCACAATCGTAGTGTAATCGCTGATCATCAAGGTTCATCAGTTATCCTACTCATAGCTTCATTGAATTCCATATTTCATAACATCTAACAAACAAATGTGCAAATACAAAATACTAAAAGGTGTGTGTTGAAAGAAAGAGAATTTCAGGCTTCCTGTCATAATAAGTCTCCAACTGATCCATTACTAACAAAGACAATTGTCATTCTCAATACACCCACAGCATGTGTGAGAACACATTGGTTAAGAACTGTCACTCTACATATGCATCTAAATGAAACCCAAAGCCTCAATCAAGTTCTTGGACAGATTCAAAATTAAAGATCAAAGTGATGATCTTAATAAGGATCAGTGTTGCACAGAGAGAGAGAGAGATTACCAGGTGAAATATGAAATGGCGAATGCTTCGTTAGAACCAACGAATTCGTCAGAGAAGTCATCTTTTTAGGGTTTCGAGAGAGAGAGAGAGAGAGTATTCGATGATTTCGATCGCCGCGGATGAGAATAAGAAAGGAAAGCAGAGATGAATTTTTTTTTTGTTTGTGTTCGATGAAATCGATGCAGGGAAGTAGGTGTGATGTGGCAAATGAAAACAAAAGATACAGGAGTCTTTTGGAAGCTGGCCAAAATTAGTTTTTAGCTTTTTTGACCCATTGTGAATAGTTTGAGTTTTTTAGATTAAGTTTTTTGAAAATTAAATTTTTTAATTTTTGTGTTTTTTTGTTTTTAGTAAATATTTTTAAAATTTAAAAATATATTTTTTTACTTTTTTAGATGCATCTTACTTAGATATATTTAAAAAATAAAAAATTTGTGAAAAAATATTTAAAAAAAATTAATAAATACATTAAAATACAAAAAATATATCGAATTCTCGTATTTTTTTTATATTTTTGGTATTTAGTAAATTTTTAAAAGGTTTTTTTCGCAAATTTTTTACCTTTTAGGTATATTTATGTTAGGTATGTCTAAAAAATAAAAAAAATTACTTAAAATATTAAAAAAATTCAGTAAAAACAAAAAAATACGAAAAATAAGAAAGTAAAATTTTCTAAAAAGAGTTTTTGAAAAACCCTAACCAAGCATGCTTGGTAATTTCTCACATAATTTACTTATAAAAAATAAAATAAATTAAAAAAATTTAAAATTTAATTTTTACTAACTTCTTAAAACATCCCACAATTAAGGACAACGTGAGAATTTGTCATACGGTATGATAATATGACTGGAATCTTATACATAATTAGTGGGTTATGATTGGTATTTTTTGATGTTAATATGTATGTGATATGATTTAATATTACAAAATTTTTTTGATGTCAAATTAGTATCAAATTTGTATAATATGAAATTGATATAAATAATTTGTATAATGAAAAATTAATTATATATTTTAATATTATTTTCATTAAAGAGTATCATGATATTTTCTAATCTCTTATGCAATTACACCCAATCTACTACTATTATAAAAGTGTAAAGAGTTTGTCATGTTTTTTATTTTTTTAAATTCTATGTAGACACTTAAATTTTTACGTGTCTTGATCGCCGCTTGATTAATCAAGACTAATAATTTTTTTTTGATTGGTCAAAATTAAGATTGTCAAAATTATCAAATGGATGTAGGTCCTATTAAAATTATGGATCTTAACTCATTTTAAATTATGTGTCACATCAAAAGAAAAGTAAACTTATTTTGACAATTGGGTCAACCAAAAAGTGTAGGGCTCATGAAGATATTTTGTCAAAATTAGTGGAATAATTCAAATTTCAATGCAAATCATTTTCATAAAGTAATAAATAAGTTTCTATTTTTTTTTTTTTTTTTGAAAATTAGAGTCAATTTTAGAGTTTCCAAAATTAACTCTTCCCTTCTAAGCCTATAAATAGAGGCTCTCATTATAGGGAAAAGGGACACACATTCTTTTTGGCACAAGGTCTTGCAAGCTCCTAAGCAATCTGAAGACTCTGCCAATTCTCTTTTTAAAATTTTCTCTAAAGTTCCTCAAACTTAAAAGAGAGGATTATCAAGCACTCCAAACTTGTGCCAATATTTTCAAGTTACAAATACAAATTTGATCTCTCTTTTTAAAGAGATCATTTCAAGGCTCGTTCGAGCTTGAGATCAAGCCTTTTTTTCTCCTAGTTTCTCATTTAGAAGACTTGAAGAAATCCACCAAACTTGTTCGATTCAAGAGCAAGCTTCTATAGCCTTTGGATTGCAACCTATTTCAAAGATCGAATCAGAGGATTTGTTCTTTTCTAATTGAGCAAACCATAGAGAATTGTCCACATTTATTATAATCAAATAAAGTTAATTATTTGTGCATTTATTTTGTGTCTTAATTGCAGGATACAAAATTTGTGTTTACAAATCTTGGCACTTCTAGTGGAACATCTTCGCCTCTCATCTCTTTCTCCTAAAGTATCTTCCCAAAGCCTTGTTTGATCAAGCATAATGGCTTCAAAGAAAGTTCAAACTACTCCAATCAATAAGAACGCCAGCAAGAATGCTGCTGTCACGACCATCAACAACAGCACTTCAATGTGTCCAATCAACCGTAGCAAGACCAAGGCTACCATTGCTCTTGCCACTCACGAGGTCATGTCGACCGCCAATGCAACAAAGCAAGCCCAAGGCAAGTCATACAAATCTTTCACGGTATCCAAGTCTGGAGCTAAGCAAAAGGAAGTAGGGAATGGAAGAAGCCCACTTATGTCTCAAAGGATTCTCCACAAGAAGATTTGTCTCCATAACCAGCACCCGTAGCTTCTGATGCAAACTCAAGTACAAGCTCACACTCAGGATTATCTCCTAGTAGTCCTCGATGTTTATTTCATCGAATCACTCAGATTTGTCTCGTTCGGTGGCTATGCAAGTCATGACCACTAGCACCACTTCAGTGGAAGAACAATTGGTGGCCATGGCTCGTGTCATCAACAAGCTCACCAAAACCGTAGAAGAGAAAGATCTTCAGATTACCACATTGATGAACAAGTTAGAAGCACAAAATGCTGATGAGGCAAGTCAAGACAATTTTCATCCACCTAGCTTTACACCACAAGCCACGTTTGTTGATAAGGTGAACCCTACATCTAAGTCCAAGCAAGTTGGTGAGGAAACTTGCCAACATCTGTTGCAAGGCAAGCGATTGGTACAAATAGTCAACCAACATCTATTGCTTCTTTATTTGTTCAACAACTCCAATACATGATTGTAAATACCATCTGAGCACAATATGGTGGGCTCCCGCAAAGCGCTTTCATGTACTCCAAGCCTTACACAAAGAGGATAGATGTACGGGAAAGAAATACACCTTCTCGTATAATCCTGTTGACCAAGTCTGCGCTCCTCCGTACGACGTCGTTCAACCACCTGAAAATACACACGTGAGCTAGCCGGCGGGTGTGGCGGAAACCTCTCCGATGCCTAAGTCAGAAAGCTTGACAAATAGACAAAAGCTCTATGAATTCAGGGAGTAAAGTTGCATTACCTCTCCAAAGGTGATATTGGTGAGCTTTATAGGTTTCGCGTGGCACAATCCTGGTAGGACTCTTATTCCCCAAGTAGAGTCCTTCTAGGATTACTCCTCCATGCGTAGAGTCCTCCTAGGATTCATACTCCTGGAAGATAATGCTTATCCTCCAACACCCTCCTTACTGCTTAAACCAAGTGAGATGGTTCTTCTATGGCCGAACTATCACACGACCGAAGTAACCATTAGTTCGGCACTAACTTTCCTTTCTCTTACCTCGGCTTTCCCATGCCAAGACCGAGCTAATCATTAAGAGAGTCGAGCCGAACTAAGTCCTCTCTAGGACTTAGCACACCTCGGTTTCCATATGCTATGACCGAACTAACAAATGACGACCGAACTACCAAACAGCACACTTCCCAGCCGAAGTAGAAACGAACCTTATGCGACCGGACTATCTACCACGGTCGCGACCGGTGCAACTCAGGGCTATTTCCTCAGACCGGAGTAAACTTATATGCACATTCTATTCGGCCTCCGTACTGCGGCCCACCACGGCCCAATACCCAGCTCGGCCCAATTTTGCATATAAATTACCCTCTCAATTGCCCCTTAATTCCATCTACACTGCATGATAGGGATTACCTGTCTATAAACCGAGCTAAAGTTTTGAGCTTATCTAGCCGAGCTGCAATCCCCTAGTTGCTCCGGCCGAGCTAAAACCCTTTTAGCTTCTCCAGCCGAGCTAAAAACCAGTTAGCTTCTCCAGCCGAGCTAAACTTAAGCCGAGCTATGCACGTCCGGTCAAACGTCTCCTCAGTCACAGACACTGAAGCGTTCCACATTCCAATGACACGTGGCAAGCCCCTATTGCCGTTCACAGCTGTTGCGCCGCCCTCGTACTTCGCAACTTTTGAACAGTCCCGCCTTTTTTTGCTTTTTACACCAACTTCTCAAATTCGAAAATCACCCCATACACTGTTTATCTTCTCTCTCTCTTGTTTTTGCCTTTCTTCCTGCAACTCGAGCTCGTGCCCCCCATTGCCGTTGCTGTTCCTCCTCCTCATCCTCTGCTTCTCCACCAAGTAAACCTACGAACATGTTCTTTGTTTATCTGTTTTTGTTTGCTTTCGTTTAATCCATTGTAGTTTGTTTGGTGTTTTTGCAAACACTTTCTACGCATAGCTTTGTTTCTGAAAAACTTAGCCATAGAACATATGAATGCACATAATAACCTGTATAACACTGATTTTGATCCAAAAGAACAAAGCAACCGAACTAGGATACTGTTTGCACTGTATGTAGAGATTTTAGGTAGACTGGAACCGAGCTAGAACTTGTACGCTTCACAATAATTTTAATAGGCTACCAACTGATCCACAATAGCCGAAACAAAACCCACCGAACTAGAAACCATAGTACCTGACCGAGCTAAAACATCAGGGGCCATGCCAGCATTCATAGTTCCTAAACCGAACTCAGAAAGCTGCCCCTTGACGTCCAGCCGGAATAAGAAAACCAAAGTAGAACCGAGCTAACCCAACGCCTTGCCTAAACCGAGATAACACGCCCTTCTTTAAACCGAGGTAGATCCTCAGTAATTCACCTAGCCGAAGTAAGGCTTCTGTGTTTCTGCTTTATTTTCGTAGCACGGTCCCTTGATCTGTGCTTAACCCTTTGTTTTTCACTCTGCAGACTTAGGTTGCCCAGGCACTCCCTCTGCGCACTCAACCGAGCTCCTGAGCACATCTTCTTAACCCGAGCTAATTTATTTATAACTTATACCACAAATGGGGAAGTACAGATTCCTAGTGGAAACCCCAGGCGGCTTAGCCGAATTTAGAAAGGATTACAACATACCGACCGATGTAAACCTCACCTGGCCGAAACAGATGTAGACCCATGGGGCAATGAAGGCTTTGTCCCTTTACCCTCCAATCCATAATAGAAACCGGACTCAGATTCCCAGTCCAACCCCTAATATGTGAATTTTTGAGACAACCAGACTATGCCCCACCCAGCTGTCCACTAACACATACCGAATAATCATGGGTATAGCCGCACTAAACCAACAAACCGGTCTAAACCTAGGTTTGGCCGAGATACTTCACCAATACTCCATAGGATCAAAAAATGAAGGCTGGTGTTACTACTTGAGAATACGCCGTGGCCGAGAGAAAATAATAAAACATACGCCGGACAAGGATTTGAACGATGATGACTTCTTTTGGGTCTCTGGAAATTATGAGGACCACCAGGCCCAGATTCCTGGCTGGGCTATAAACTGGAACAAAGGAATTCCTGGTATACTTACTTCGGTTTTCCATATATTCTTGTCTTTTACTTCGGTTTCTATTCTTGCACCGGACTAACAGTTGTTTCCTTTTTGCAGACAAAGCCCATCTCCTCTCCAACTACGGCTACCCCAACCTCGGTGTTCTGCGCGTCGCACTGCGAGTAAAGGAGAGAAGTTGGGCAAAGCTCCTAGACTTCCAACCGACCTACCGTTACTCCGGTCGCCGCAAAGCAAGGGTAACCGACTTCCTGCTTGAAGACGCGCCAGAACCGGACCCAAACTTGCCTCAGATCAACCTTGTTCCACTCACCGCTGAGCAAGAAATGGCTAAGAAGAACAGATTGAAGGCCCTCCTAACCGAGACAACTCCAGCCGAGGTTCAGGGAATCGGCCGTGCCACCGAGACCGTGGTGGCACTCCCATCTCAACGGCCATCTTCATCACGACCAAGCAAACGTGCCCGGACTAACCAAACCGAGCCACGTCTTGCTGATGAAGACGAGACCGTCCTGCCAGCAAGTCCTCCCCCAAGCCCTCAACCGAGCCTCCAACCGGAACCCACCGACCGAACTGCCTCTCCCAAGTGGACTCATGTACTCTCCTTCAATGACCGAGACATCACCACGTCTGATTCGGTGGTCTCAGAGAAGGACCATCAGATGGCTTTCAATTTGGCCAAGAGTGTGTGTCTCCCCAAAGACATGGAGCACCACTACAAACAGCTCAACACCGAGCTAAAGTCAATCCGGTCCTCTACCAAGTCCATGATCCTAGTAAGTCAGTATTCCTCTCATGTAAGGTTTTTTTTTTTTTTTTTTCAACTCGGAGTCCGGCTGACGTTATTTCTCTTTTGCAGGCCATCCAAAAAAACCAAGTTACTCACAGGAGGGTCATGGAGCTCAGGAGGAGTACCAGAGAGGCCATGGCTGAGGCCGAACTGAAAACAGCCGAGCTGGAGGAGGCGAAGAAGCAACTGGCCGAGCTCAGGGCAGAGAACGGTCGTCTGACCGAGGTTGCTAACTCGGTTGAGGCCGAGAAGAAAAAAGTTGCCATTGAGGCAAAAGATAGATACTTGCGTAGCTTGGCTGGAATTGAAAAGAAGAAGGACGCCGAGATAAAGCACTTAAAGGGGGAGGTGAAGGAGGCCGAGAAGTGGGGCTTCAAGGAGGCCGAAGACGCCTACATTCTTCAATGCAATGCGGCAAAAGACCTGTTTTTTAAATGTGGCTGGAGGGTTGCGGTGGAGAAGCTCGGTTGTACGCCTGACACTGAGGTCTACAACGCTCCACCGTACTCCATTCCAGCCTCACTCTTACAATACGCGGTCGATCTACAAAAGCCTTCCTGGAGGGGTCCGGTGAGATGATGATGATGAAGATGAGAGCAAACTCACACTCCGGTTGCCAACGAGCAGCAAAGCGATAAGGCAGTTCGGTCTGAGCCATTTATTGAGGATCCAACTCCTGAGCTTCAGCCGACTGACCCTGAAGTTCAGGCTGACACCGAAGTTCCACTTCAAACCGTGCTCCCTTCTGATACCGGACTTCAGGGCGACTGCTGATGCGGAATTCGATGCCGAACTAGACGCACTTCTTCAATGATTGTTTTCCTTTCTTACTTTTCTTTCATTTTCGAACTCTGTAACCGGCTAAGGCCCCACAATTGTACTCCTTTTTTCTTTAATGAAAAAATCATCAACTCTATTTCGGTTTGTACTTGTAATGCATTTTTCCGACTTATCAACTTTCATCTCGGTTAATCTATCTAACTCACTAGCCAACCACTCTTCAGCCGATATAACTTACTTCGGCTGAAGAGTACAAAGTGTTGGTTTACCAGGCCAACCACTCTTCAGCCGATATACTTACTTCGGCTGAAGAGTACAGTGTTGGTTTAATCCAGCCAACCACTCTTCAGCCGATATAACTTACTTCGGCTGAAGAGTACAAAGTGTTGGTTTAATCCAGCCAACCACTCTTCAGCCGATAAACTTACTTCGGCTGAAGAGAAGTGTTGGTTTAATCCAGCCAACCACTCTTCAGCCGATATCTTACTTCGGCTGAAGAGTACAAAGTGTTGGTTTAATCCAGCCAACCACTCTTCAGCCGATAAACTTACTTCGGCTGAAGAGTACAGTGTTTTAATCCAGCCAACCACTCTTCAGCCGATATACTTACTTCGGCTGAAGAGTACAAGTGTTGGTTTAATCCAGCCAACCACTCTTCAGCCGATATACTTACTTCGGCTGAAGAGAAAGAGGTTTAATCCAGCCAACCACTCTTCAGCCGATAACTTACTTCGGCTGAAGAGTACAAGTGTTGGTTTAATCCAGCCAACCACTCTTCAGCCGATATACTTACTTCGGCTGAAGAGTACAAAGTGTTGGTTTAATCCAGCCAACCACTCTTCAGCCATAAACTTACTTCGGCTGAAGAGTACAAGTGTTGGTTTAATCCAGCCAACCTCTAAGTTGGTTTTTCCAGCCAACTAGAATATCATGTTTGGTTATTCCGCCAAACGTCCTGCAGTCTGGATCCTAATCCTGGACTTAGGAAGGGTGTTGGTTTAATCCAGCCAACCTCTAAGTTGGTTTTTCCAGCCAACTAGAAATAAAGTGTTTTGGTTTTTCCGACCAAAACGTCCTGCAGCCTGGATCCTTATCCTGGGCTTAGGGGTCATAGTTGGTTATTCCGGCCAACTATGTTTACAATACAACTTTCTAAAGCTACTTTCTACTGAAACAATAATGCTGAAAAGAATCGATTTGTTTTATTGAGAAGTAAAAAATTACATACTTAAAAAAAAAAAAACTAAAATAAAACAACTTGAGATTTGCCGTATTCCATGGTCTGGGAATTCTTTGCCGTCCTCATCTTCCAAGTGGTATGCCCCTTTGCCTGCTAATCCGACCACTTTGTAAGGTCCTTCCCATTAGGTCCTAACTTGCCATCTCCTGGAACTAAGGTGTTTCCCATACTTGCGCAGTACCCAATCTCCGATCTTGAATTGCCTTGGATGCACTGTTTTGTTATACTTTCTAGACAACTCTTGTTGGTAGGAGGCGATGTGAACCAATGCTTTCTCTTCTTTCTTCTGCAAGGTCAAGTTCTAATGATGGCTTCGCCATTTAGTCTGGATCAAAGTTTTCGCTTCGAATTGTGGGGAGGCCAACTTCTAATGGGATGACTGCTCCATGCCATAAGCTAAGGAGAATGGTGTTTCTCCTGTTGACGTCGAGGCGTGGTGCGGTAAGCCCATAAAACATGGGGAGCTCTTCTGCCCACTTGCCTTTTGCTCTTTCTAACCTTTTCTTCAATCCGTCAAGACGACTTTGTTTGAGGCCTCTGCTTGACCATTTGCTTGGGGATATGCCGGTGTAGAATTGTAGAACTCTATCTTGTACTCTTCACAAAAGCCTCTGAAAATCCTACCATCGAATTGAGTGCCGTTGTCTGAGATCAGTGCCTTTGGTATGCCAAATCGAGTGATGATATTCTGCCAACAAACTTCTTCACATCTTTTTCCTTGATTGACGCCAAGGCTTCTGCTTCCACCCACTTGTGAAGTAGTCTGTTGCGCAAGAAAGAACTTCCTGTTGCCTGCTGTTGGAAGTGGACCTACTATGTAAGCCCCACATTGCGAAAGGCCATGGCTAGTTAATGGTAGTAGTTCTCTGGCAGGTTGGTGTATTTGGTGTGCAAACTTCTGACACTTTTCGCATTTTTTAACATACTTCTCTGAATCGCTTGCATGTATGGCCACCAGTATCCTTGTGAAATAGCTCTGTATGCCAATGATCTTCCCTTGATGGCTGCCACAACCCCTCATGTATTTCGAACAGGAATGCTTCCACTTGCTGGGGTGAACACACTTAAGTAAGGTCCTGAAACGACTTTTGTATAATGCCAAGGATGGAGAGAGCCAAAATCGCTGCGACTTTGCTTATTCTGTTGGCTTCTTTCTTTCTTCTGGTAGGTGCCGTCTTTCAGGAACAGTATGATGGGATCCATCCAAGAAGGGCCTAACTCTGCACAACATACCTCTTCTGCTTCTGGGTCTTCAATGCTTGGTCTAGGCAGATAGTCGATAGTAGTGGGTGAGGAATGGAGGTGTCTGCCATTGAGGCGAAGCCTGCTAGTTCGTCTGCTCTGCTGTTTTCCTCTCTGCCGATCTGTTCTATCCTCACACTTCGAACTTTTTATCTCTGTTCTGACCAATTCTTGGTACTTGGCCATTCTCATCCTTTGCCTCGTAGTCGCCAGATATTTGATTCACCACTAGCTGTGAGTCGCTGTAAACCATTAGCTCGGTGGCCTTCATGTGGAATGCGACTTGAGACCTGCTAGAAGCGCTTCATACTCCGCTTCATTATTTGATGCTGGGAAGCCAAGGTTGATTGCTTGCTCCACTACTAGGCCGTCGGGAGAGATGAGGACTATGCCAAGTCCTGCTCCATGTCGGTTGGATGCTCCATCCACAAAGAGCTTCCACATCTCTCCTACAAACAACTTCCAGCATGTGGAGGGATCAGATGATGTTGTGGGGTCTGGAATGTCGCTGGAGTTTTCTTCATGATCCATAGTTGCAGTCTGCCCCTTGTCTGATGGACCAAGTCATCATGATGTGTTGGTGAGTTTTGACTTGGTGTAGTAAGGTCTGCTTCCTCCTCGCCTTCTCTACTCTGGTCTGCCTTGGGCTCTGGCTGAGTTACCTACTAGGGGTTGCGCTATTCCGGCGTCAATCTCCATCCCTAGTTCGGTTGTGTCAGTCAGGTCGATTGGGCAGACTTGGTGGCTTCCAGGAGTGAACTCGCGACGAAGTCTGCCAAAGATTGGGCCTTACTGCGGTTCTGGGTTGGAACTTGATGTCATATTGTCCCAATTCTACTGCCCACTTCAGAATTCGCCCAGAAAAGTTCGCCCTTCAAATAAAGCCTTGAGTGGGAAGGCTGTGAGAACAACTATGGTGTGGGCGTGAAAGTAATGTGACAACTTCCTGAGGCCATCATTAAGGCCAAGGCCAGTTTCTCAGTGGCAAATACCTCGTTTCGGCCCTAACAATGTCTTGCTGACGTAGAAGATTGGAAGATGTTGGATGCCTTCTGCACGAACCAATACTGCACTTACCGCGTGCTGAGAGACTGCCAAGTAGAGGAAGAGTTCTTCTCCAGGTATTGGGGTGACAAGTAGTGGTGGAGAAGACATGTATTCCTTCAAACTCTCCAGAGCTCGGTCGCATTCTTCGTCCCACTCAAACTTAGCTTTTAATGACTGAAAGAATGGACGCAATCTGTCTGAAGACCGGCTGATGAATCGGTTAAGTGCTGCTGCCATGCCGGTGAGATGCTGCACTTCTTTCACTGAGTTAGGCCTCTCTAACTCCTGAATTGCTTTGATTTGGGAGGGGTCTGCCTCAATACCCCTGTTGGTCACCAGGAAACCCAGAAACTTGCCAGACCCTACACCGAATGCGCACTTAGAAGCGTTAAGGCGCAGCTTGTGTTTCTTCAGGATCTGGAACATCTCATCTAGGTCCTTTAGATGGTCATCCGCATCCTTGCTTTTGACCACCATGTCGTCGATGTAAGCCTCCATTGTTCTGCCTAACAATGGCTCGAACATCTTTGTGACCATTCTCTGGAATGTCGCCCCTGCGTTCTTTAGGCCAAAGGGCATGACCTTGTAGCAGTATAGTCCTCTTGGAGTGGTGAAGGATGACTTCCTGATCTGGTTCGTGCATGGCTATCTGATGGTAGCCTCTGTATGCGTCAGGAAGCTAAGCCTGCTGTGCCCAGCTGTAGGTCCACCAATTGATCTATCCTTGGTAGGGGGAAACTATCCTTGGACATGCTTTGTTGACCGTCTTGTAGTCGACGCAACACGCCACTTGCCATTCTTCTTTGGCACCACGACGTGTTGGAGATCCATTGGGGTAATGTACCTCTCTGATTGCTCCTGCCTCCAGCAGGTTACCCACTTCTTCTGCCACTATCTCGGCGTGGTGGAGTGCCGATCTGCGTGTGCGTTGAATGACTGGTCTGGCAGATGGGTGGACATTGAGTTGGTGGCAGATGAGGTTTGGATCAATGCCTGGCATGTCGTAGGCGTCCAGGCAAACACTTCGATGTTGGAGGTCAGAATTCCATAACCTCCAACCTCTCAGCGCTGGATAACGAACCAAGCAAAAAGAACTTATCCGGGTTCTTTTCGTCGATTCTTACCTCCACCAAGTCTTCCACCGCTTTCTGATCAGCCGCTTTGCCAACCTCTGCGAACAGTTCATTACTCTCAGGTTCTTCAACCGAATGAACATATCCTTTGGCGCACGGCTTGCCATTCGTTGTGACGAAGCATTGTTTGGACATAATCTGGTCCCCATATACTTCTTCAATTATTCCGGTGTCGTTGGGAAATCGCATCACTTGGTGGTAGGAGGATGCCACGAGCGCATGGCATGCAGCCATGTTCTGCCCAAGATAACGTTGTAGGTGGAGGGACCTTTATCACCCAAAACTCCACTTGTTTCGTACACTCCCTGCTCTGACTGGGAGGATAATTTTGCCGACGGGCCATTCTGGCATGGAGTTGAATCCGATAAGGGGAGATACGGCAGGCGCCAAGTCTTTATCTGAACTTTAGTTGCTTGAAGGTTTCATAATACATGATTTCCACGAACTACCTTGGTCAATCAGAATCCGCTTGACGTCAAAATCCTTGACTCGAGAGTGACGACCAAGGCATCGTTGTGAGGGCAATAAATCCTTGCCAAGTCTTTATCTGAAAGGACATGACATTTGTGGCCTCCATCTTCCCCTTTTTGGCGACTGGTTGGCACTTAGTACCTCTCTGAAGTGCTCAGCCTTTTTGATTGAACCTCTGAGCTCGCATACACGCTCAGGTTCAAAGACTCCATGTATTACGTTGATGACGCCTTGAGGTGGGCGTCGTTTGGCATTCCATTGGGCATATTGTGGTCCTGGGGGGCTGGCTGTGCCCCTCCTTCTATGTATTTGTCCAGGTGACCCGGCCACCAACTCTTCCAGATGCTGCCTCAATGGTGTGCAGTTCTCAGTGCGGTGCCCCTTTTCTTTGTGGAAGGTGCACCTCGATCTGTCATCGTAGTCCTTCTGGCTTCGCCTAACTTAGCTGGCCACTTGACGAAAGGCTCGTCTCGAATTTCGCTAAGTATACGGTAGATGGTTTTTGAAGTGTGGTGATGGCAGTGCGGACTCTCACCATTTTGTCTTGGTCTTCTCCGTTGTCTCTTGCCACGTCCGTTTCTGTTCGGACGGTCTACGTTGACCTTTGCTGAGGTCTTCTTTCTGGTTGTGGTCGCGCCAGATTTTGCTTTGGCACGCGCCATCCTCTTCACCCTGATGTG
Organism: Camellia japonica; assembly: GCA_030407325.1. Classification (NCBI taxonomy): domain Eukaryota; kingdom Viridiplantae; phylum Streptophyta; class Magnoliopsida; order Ericales; family Theaceae; genus Camellia; species Camellia japonica. The sequence goes on from JAPPVO010000036.1 coordinate 175,251,348, forward strand.
CTGATGCACTCTCTCCATCAGGGCCTCCATGGTGGGGTGGCGTCATGGTGATAGAGTCCCTAGTCTGTTCCGACTGGAGGCCTCTTTTATATTGCGCAATGGCGAGATTGGTTGGGCAGTCCCCAATCTGGTTGAATGTCTCCCAGTAGCGACTGTATGACCTCAGGGTCTCCTTATCACCCATGTCGATGGAGAGTAACTGGTCGATCTCCACTGGGGTTTTCGTGTTTGTTCTGAATCGCGTTACAAACGCCTCCGCCAGTTGCGCCCAGGAGGCTATGCTGCCCTCTGGAAGCTTCTCAAACCAAGTCAGCCTAGGTCACCTAGGCTTGAGGGGAATAGGATGCACATCAAGGCCTCATTCCGCCGGTATACAGCCATGACCTGGCGAAAGTGGCTTAAGTGTGAGTAAGGGTCCGTCTTCCCCTCATATGTTGTGAATTTGGGCTGTAGGAAGCCTGACGGTAGGGGCGCGTTCTCTATTGCTGGGACGAATGGTGAGGTTGCAGCCTCGCCAATGCCTTGTCCGCTGGTTCGTAGGCCGGGCGCGGTATTGGCATTCCAACCTCGACGCTTCCATGCGTCCGAGGAGCCAACCGCTGTAAGGCAGAAACTCTGTGTGGATCGCGCGCTCTAGCGTCCTCCTTCCACCGTGCTTTCTCTTCTAGCACGGTCCGTAGGTCGGACGATCTGGGCAACTCTGTCTGCCTAGACCTTGTCTGGTGTGCGTGCGAGGGCCAGTATGTGCTTCCCCGGTGTGTGACCTTTCAGACCTCGCCCTCTCAGACCTGGAGTGACGAGTTCTGGAAGATCTGGATTGCGTGTCGCCTGTCCTGAGGCTCTTGTTCTCCCCTTGTGAGGGTGTAGTATTCCTACTACGACTTTCGAGTGGCGAGGGGGCGTCTTGTTCGTGCGCCCCTCTCCTGTCGCCACTTCTTTTCCTTTCACCTGACGTTTCAGAGATTCCATGTCTGCCGCCATCCGACGGATCAACTCGTCTTGTTCTCTGACGCGATCTCCAAAGTTTGAGGATCAATTCTGCGTCTTTGTCTTTCTGGGCTTTGCGAACGAGAGGGATGAGGCTGTTATTCCGCCTTCGTCCCCTTGCATCCCTCCTGGAATTTTGTCTGTGTGGTTCCAGGTTCGCCATGGGAGTGACCACGGGTAGGCCTTCGCGCCTTGCACCCCCTTCTGGAGTTAGTCCGTCGACGGCGGACTGAGGTAATTCTTCGTTGTTCGCCATTGATTTTTAGGGAGAAAAAGCTTGATCAAGAGGTTGTTCTTGTCTGAGTTCCCACAGACGGCGCCAATTGTACGGGAAAGAAATACACCTTCTCGTATAATCCTGTTGACCAAGTCTGCGCTCCTCCGTACGACGTCGTTCAACACCTGAAAATACACACGTGAGCTAGCCGGCGGGTGTGTGCCGGAAACCTCTCCGATGCCTAAGTCAGAAAGCTTGACAAATAGACAAAAGCTCTATGAATTCAGGGAGTAAAGTTGCATTACCTCTCCAAAGGTGATATTGGTGAGCTTATATAGGTTTCGCGTGGCACAATCCTGGTAGGACTCTTATTCCCCAAGTAGAGTCCTTCTAGGATTACTCCTCCATGCGTAGAGTCCTCCTAGGATTCATACTCCTGGAAGATAATGCTTATCCTCCAACACCCTCCTCACTGCTTAAACCAAGTGAGATGGTTCTTCTATGGCCGAACTATCACACGACCGAAGTAACCATTAGTTCGGCACTAACTTTCCTTTCTCTTACCTCGGCTTTCCCATGCCAAGACCGAGCTAATCATTAAGAGAGTCGAGCCGAACTAAGTCCTCTCTAGGACTTAGCACACCTCGGTTTCCATATGCTATGACCGAACTAACAAATGACGACCGAACTACCAAACAGCACACTTCCCAGCCGAAGTAGAAACGAACCTTATGCGACCGGACTATCTACCACGGTCGCGACCGGTGCAACTCAGGGCTATTTCCTCAGACCGGAGTAAACTTATATGCACATTCTATTCGGCCCTCCGTACTGCGGCCCACCACGGCCCAATACCCAGCTCGGCCCAATTTTGCATATAAATTACCCTCTCAATAGACATTTTTAGAATGCCTAGTGAATACCAACCTCCCAAGTTCCAGCAGTTCGACGGAAAAAGTAATCCTAAACAACATGTCGCTCACTTTGTCGAAACTTATAACAATGCCAGGATAGACGGAGATCTACTTGTCAAACAATTTGTTCGGTCACTCAAAGGAAATGCCTTTGATTGGTACACTGATTTGGAGGCCGAGTCAATCGACAGTTGGAAGCAAATGGAACGTGAATTTCTTAATCGTTTCTATAACACCCGTCATATGGTCAGCATGATGGAATTAACCAATACCAAGCAATGGAAGGACGAACCTATGGTAGACTACATCAACCGTTGACTTGCTTTAAGTCTAGATTGCAAAGACTGGCTCTCTGAGATCTCAGTTGTGGAGATGTACATACAAGGGCATACACTGGGGAGTCATTACATCCTTCAAGGGATAAAACCATGAAATTGAGGAGTTTAGCTACGCATTCACATGACATTGAAATTAGCATAGCCAACCATGATGGGAAAGACCTTCCTATTCCTGAACAAGGAAAAATAATAAAGAATTGAAAAAATGAGGCAAGCCTACCAAAGGTACCACCAAAGAAACAATGACGGTAACCACAACTCTAATTAAGATTTCAACGAAAAACAAGAAGAAAGAAGAAAAGGAAGGAAACACATCCATCTCTGAAAGAACTACAAGAAAAGAAGTATCCCTTTCCTAACTCTGACATACTAGGGACGTTAGACGATTTACTTGAAAAGAAAATCATTTAACTCCTTGAGTACAAACGCCCTAAAGAAATAGGTTGTGAAGGATCCGAAGTACTGCCACTATCATTGGATAGTTGGTTATCCTACTGAAAAATGTTTCGTGTCAAAGGAATTACTCGTGGACTTGGCCAGGAAAAACAAAATCCTCTTGGACCTTGACGAGTCGGCAGAATCCAACCATGCGACGGTTATTGTAGGACCTTCAAATTCTCCATCCTCAAAATCTAAGACATAAATGTCACAATCTACAATCCCAACAGTGAAAGCAATTCCCAAAGTCATCCAGTTTAGTTCACTTGAACCTATCATTATTCAAGCTCCAAATCAAGACAAGCATGTCCATGATGGTTTTAAAGAAGTCTTACCTGTTAAGGAAGATGAAAGTTGGACTCTCGTGACACGAAGAAAGTCACGAAGAAGTAAGTCCAAGACTCAACATTTTTCACTTAAGAAAGTAGAAGGAAAAAATAACTCTCATCGACATTCCAAGAAAGAGGTGATGGACAAAAGAAAGAATGAAAAAAAAGATATAACAAATAAACAAACTTCCTAAAGAAAACTCACGTACCCCAGTCATCCTGCGAGACTTTTTCCCTATCAGGTATTTTGGAGATGACTTGGTTGAGGCAGTTTACATGGTTTCAACCATTGAAGCAAATGTGGAACAAGTTCAAGCCATTAAGGCAACACCAGATAAGGAGGAAATTAATGTCCTGACAACCTTGAAAGAACTACCCCCATGCTTCAGTTTGCGTGAAGCGTCTATACTCTCTCGATCTGTACAACTTGCACTTGTTCATTCGAGGGTTAGAAGATCGTAGAAAATATGAGTTTGTCGTTAATGAGCTAGTCTATCCCAAGGTGAACTCCATCACTTCTGTTCCTTGTTGCACAACAATCACCTTAATTGATGAAGACCTTCAGCTAGGTTCAAAGCCACACAATCGCCCATTGTTTGTCTCTGGCTTTATTAGTGAACAAAAAGTTAACTGCATCGTTATTGATGGAGGCTCGGCGGTAAACATCATGCCAAAGTTCACCATGGAGAAAACTCGAAATCCCAATTAACGAGTTAGCTCGAAGTCATTTGGTTATTCAAAGTTTCAACCAAGGTGGGCAACGCGCGATTGGTATGATTCGTTTGAACCTCACCATTGGAGAACTTATGACCAGTACTTTGTTTCACATCATTGATACAAGAACATCTTATAATTTGTTGATTGGGCAACCTTGGGTCCATGAGAATGGTGTAGTTGCCTCAACTCTCCATTAATTTTTTAATTTGACCAAGGTGGAATAAATACAGTGCTAGCAGATGAAAAATCATTTACAAAAACTGAGGCTCACTTCGCTAATGCAAAATTTTATTTGCATTCCAATGGGATAATTGAAGTTATCCCACCTGAAATCCCTTCTGCAAGAAAATAGAAAATGAATGAAGAAAAACAAGTTGTGTTTGGCTTTTCAAGAGAAGATGCATCAAGTGGCAAAAAAGCACCTGAAGTTGTGTCACCACAAAAACAGTCTTCCTTCTCAAAAGGCCATGAAATGATAAGAGTCTTCAGGTATATGCTGAAGTCTCAACGGAAAGAAGGACAGTTGCCGTTTGAAGAAGTCATAGCGTCCGCAAAAGTTAGAGAAGACCCTACTCACCCTATAATAAAAGAAGATCTGCAGATACTAAAAGCAGATGCGATAATACCAATTCCATAAGTGGGATTGTCAAACCTAATTAAACCTTCACTAAAGGGATTTGTTAGGCCTGTGCAAAATTCTATCGAACATGGCTCCTTACCTAAAAGACGAATGGAAGGGTTTGATCCACAAACTTACAAGCTTCTAGCCAAGTCAAGTTATGACTTTGTTGATCCCTCATGACTGGGAGAGTTAAGTCTTGAACTTACAAGTGAGAAAGTTCATGGTCTCAATGAAACTCAGAAAAAGTTAAGGCAACAGGGGTACAGGGTAAGCCCTCTAAAGACCGTAGTCGAATTCATGCCAACTGAACCCATTCGTATCTCTGCCAAGAGGAAAGGGAAGAAGGAAGATGTACAACATATCACTGTAGAAGAAGTGAAGGAAAACAAAAGTCCGAGCCTAACTCCTTGAGTCTCAGTGTTCGATCGCATTGAAGCTACTGCACCTCGAACCTCGAATTTTTAATAGGTCAGGCACTGTTGATAAGACAGATGAAGGTACAACTTTTTAACCTTCAGTTTTTAACAAATTAAGCACTACTAAGGAAGGGGATGAAAAACAAACTTCCTGGTCATGAAAGTCCATTTTTGCTCGACTTGGCAATATGAATATATCACCTAGAAAAGGCAAGAACAAGAGAAGCATAACAACAATTGAGTTGAATTCTACAAAGGAAGATAATGAGACTCGAAGTTTGACTCCTTCTCGCATGAAATGCATGACGTAACTTGAAGTTAGTATTGAAGGTCCGCTTAATGTCAAAAGGCACACTATCATACTAACTGGAGAAATTATGACTCAAGCAAAAAGTAAAAGAGAAGAAGAAATTGAACATGTTGCTTCTCATCATGTAACAGTTGAAGAAAATTCTAGCTCAAATTCAGAGGATAATGATCTCCAAGAAGCTCCTCCAGAACTTGAAGATGGAGGGCAATCAACTGTTGACAATTTGAAAGAATTCAACTTGGGAACTCCTAATGAACCTCGACCAATCTTTGTGGGAACACTCTTAATGCCCGAGGAAGAAAATACATTTTTTGAACTACTCCTTGAATATAAAGATGTCTTCGCATGTACATACAAGGAGATGCCCGGTTTAAGTCTAAAAGTTGTTATCCATCACCTTGGGATCAAACATGGTATAAGACCAGTAAAACAAGCGCATCGATACATCAGACATGAGTGTATCCTCAAAGTAGAAGAAGAAATCAACAAGTTGATTAAAGCTGGGTTCATACATGAAATAAAATATCCGACATGGATATCAAGCATAGTTCCGGTAGTCAAGAAGAATGGACAAATTAGAATATGTGCAACTTTGAAAATTTGAATGAAGCATGTCCCAAGGACGACTTTCCACTTCCTATTATGGAATTAATGATAAATGCCACTACTGAACACGAGGTGTTGTCCTTCATGGATGGGTGTTCAGGATACAACCAAATACAAACGGCACTCGAGGATGAAGAGTTAAATGCATTTTGTACCACAAAAGGCATCTATTGTTATAAAGTGATGCCTTTCCAACTCAAGAATGCCAGTGCCACCTATCAACGTGCTATGCAAAAGATCTTCGATGACATGCTCCATAAATTTGTTGAGTGCTATGTTAATGATTTGGTAGTCAAAACTAAGAAAAGGGAAGATCATCTAGAAGACCTTCGTGCAGTCTTTAATTGGCTGAGAAAGTATGACTTGAAGATGAATCCATCAAATGTGCATTTGGAGTCACGTCTGGAAAGTTTCTTGGCTTTATTGTTCGACATAAAGGCATTGAGGTTGATCAATCCAAAATCGATTCTATACAAAAGATGCCACCACCAAAAAAACCTAAAGTAACTTAGAAGCCTCCAAGGTCACTTGGCATATATCCGCAGATTCATTTCAAACTTGGCAGGTCATTGTCAACCTTTCAGTCGACTAATGAAAAAGAAGGCTCTATTTGTTTGGGATCAAGCATGTCAAAATGCTTTCGACAATATTAAGAGATACTTGCTTCATCCACCAGTATTAGGAGCTCCTATTCAGGGGAAACCATTGACACTTTACATTGCTACACAAGAACAGTCTCTTGGAAGGATGCAGGCCCAAAATAACAAAGAAAATAAAGAGCAAGCACTCTACTACTTGAGTTCCAAATTAACTAAAAAATAACTCAAGTACTCACCCATTAAGAAGACGTGTTTGGCACTTGTTTTTGCTTCTCAAAAATTGAGACATTATTTGTAAGCCGATATGGTGTATCTCATTACAAGAGCTGACCCAATAAAGTATGTTATGTCTAAACCCATCCTCTCAGGATGCTTAGTAAGATGGTCTCTCCTCTTTAATGCAGTTGAGATAATGTACGTGCCAAGAAAAGCGATGAAAGGGCAAGCCCTTGTAGACTTCTTGGCCGACCATCCCATCCCTGCTGATTGGTAAATTTCTGAGGAATTCCCTGATGAAGATGTATTGTTCATAGAAATCCTACAACCTTGAATGATGTTCTTTGATGGGGCTACAAGGAAGGAAGGGACGGGAGTAGGTGTCATTTTTGTTTTATCACAGAGGCACATTTTGCCTTACTCATTTATTCTTGGCGAAAATTGCTCAAACAATATTGTTGAGTACCAGGCCTTAATCATTGGTTTACAAATGGCAATAGAGCTAAACATTGTTGACCTAGATGTCTATGGGGATTCTAAGTTAATAATTAATCAGCTTTGGGGGGATTATGAAGTCAAGAAAGACAACTTAGTCCTATATTTCTAGTATGCAACTCATCTCATTGAAAAATTTGAGGGGGTGGTACTCGAACATGTTCCAAGGAAAGAGAATCGCATGGCTGATACACTTGCCAATCTAGCAACTACACTGGCATTGTTAGAAGGTGAACAAGTTAGTGTCCCTGTATGCCAACGATAGGTATTGCCACAATTGTTGGAATGTTGCCGTGTAGAAACAAACACAATTTCAGTACTAACCATCGAAGTCGACAATTGGAGAATGTCAGTTATAGACTACTTTAAACACGGGAAACTCCCTGATGATTCTCACCATAGAACTAAAATAAGACGTCGAGCTCCTCGATTTATTTACTACAAAGGAACTTTATTCCGACGATCATTTGAAGGAATTTTTCTTCGTTGCCTAGGGGATGATGAAGCTTAACAAGCCATGGAAGAAGCCCATTCTGGGATATGTGGAGCGCATTAGTCTGGTCCTAAACTTCATTCTCGAGTAAAAAAGATGGGTTATTATTGGCCTACGATGGTTAACGATTGTTTGGACTACTCAAGAAAGTGTCAACCTTGCCAATTTCATACAAACTTTATCCATCAATGATCAGAACCTTTATACCCGACAATTACTTCTTGGCCATTTCATGCATGGGGTCTAGATGTAGTTTGCCCATTGACCAAGTCTTCTACAGGCAACTTATACATCTTAGCCGCCACAGATTACTTCTCCAAGTGGGTTGAAGCCGTCCTACTTAAAGAAGTCAAGAAAGAAACTATTATTGACTTCATCAAATCCCACATTATTTATCGGTATGGTGTACTTCGCTATATCATCACCGATAACGAAAAGTCTTTCTACAACAATCTAATAGACAAACTTTGTGAAATGTTTGGATTTAAGTAACGCAATTCTTCAATATACAATGCACCTGCCAACGAACTGGCAGAGGCTTTTAACAAATCTTTGGGCAACCTATTGAAAAGGTAGTTGCTAAATCAAAGTGAGATTGGCATGAAAGAATTGGAGAAGCACTCTGGGCATACGGTACAACACATTGTACCCCAACACAAGCCACCCCATACTCCCCTGTGTATGGTGTTGAAGTGGTTCTTCCTTTGGAACAATAGATCCCTTCATTAAGGATAGCTGTACAGAAAGGTCTCACTAATAATGAGAATGCAAAACTATGCCTTGCTGAATTAGAAGCATTGGATGAGAAGAGATTGGAAGCACAACAAAAACTTGAGTGTTACCAAGCTCAACTCTATAGAGCTTTCAATAAAACCGGTCTTTTCAAGTTGGGGAATTGGTGCTGGCTGTTCAAAGACCTATCATCACTACCCATTGAACCGGCAACAAGTTCTTATCCAAGTGGGATAGTCCATACGTGGTGACTGAAGTATACACTAACGGAGCATACAAGATTATCGATGAAAAACGTATAAGAGTTGGCCCAATCAATGTCAAGTTCCTAAAGCGCTACTATCCATGAAAATATAATGCTCCTAATCACATGAGCATAAACTACATGATGCTCTCGGCTCATATGAAATAAAGTTCTTTAAAAAAAAAAAAATTGTAATACTCTTGGCCCATATGAGTATAAACTGTGAACAATTATTTTATAATGAGTTATTTGGTTTCGAGCTACATTTCATTAAAAAAAAAGTAAAATAAATCATGGCAACCATAATAAACTCTAGATCTCGCCTTGTTCAACTTTCAAGAGCTACTCTAACTTGTTGGCGACTTTGATATCCTCGCTTCTTATCACCTCAGCTGCTTCTATTGTAGCTTGTTCTTCCCTTAAAGTGGAAACCATGGCTTACCTTTGAACTACTTCAGCTTCAGCAACACTAATTGTGGTCTCTACTTGTTGTGATTATTCATCTAAATGTTCCAACGCCTTTAACAATTCTGCCTTCTTTGCTGCAAGGCTACCCAAATCAAACTTCAACGAGTGAACTTGCTCAAGTCCTTCATTCTCAAGAGCTAGAGCATGAGTAACACGTTGACTGACATCTGCCAAATGCCGATCTTGTAGCTCTGAAGTCATCTCTTGAGCAAAATCTAACTTCATAGAGATGTAAGTAGTAGCATTTTCTACATACTTCTCAATCTGGCTTTGCAATGGACAATAGTCTATCTGAAGCTTTGAGAGCTCATCATAAAGCTCTTGGAGCTTTAGGCCCAATGCTGGAACATTTTGAATAAAAGTTTTGCTCAATAAGCGTTTAATATGGTTATCAAGTATTGAAGTTGCTGAGCGATGAACATTAAGGATCATGCTTCTTGTATCAATGGTAGAAACCATAGAAGGTGCAACTTGACTCAATGTAGGAGCAATATCCTCATGTGATGCTCAGATTTGTGTCCCACTCAATTTCAGACCATTGTTATGACGAAACATGTATTTTCAGATTTTAGGAAATTCAAATGGAATAATGGTTTATTCAAATTGAAGGGTTATAATGATTGAGCAACATATCAGCACATATTTGATTGAGCAACATATCAGCACATATTTGGTTTATTTGGTTTACATATCAGCATATATCAACATATCAGCCCAAATAAACTTATTTTTTGCTGATATCAAACTAGAATGAGATTCCTATGATATGTTTTTCATTTCTCTTTTGGTTTACTTTTACTTGATAGATCTAAGATTTGAACATAACGTAAATTTCAGCAACATATTTCAACAACTTTGAGCACCATTTCAGTACATATTTCAGCAACATATCAGCACATATTTGAGCACCATTTGAACCAAATTTCAGCAACATATTAGCCCAATTTTGAGCACCATTTCAGCACATTTTTTAGCAACATATCAACACAAATTTCAGCAACATATCAGCACATATTTGAGCATCATTTGAACCAAATTTCAGCAACATATTAGCCCAACTTTGAGCACCATTTCAGCACATATTTCAGCAACATATCAACAAAAATTTCAGCAACATATCAGCACATATTTGAGCACTATTTCAACCAAATTTCAGCAACATATCAGCCCAACTTTGAGCACCATTTCAGCACATATTTCAGCAACATATCAACACAAATTTCAGCAACATATCAGCACAAATTTGAGCACCATTTCAACCAAATTTCAGCAACATATCAGCCCAAATTTAAGCACCATTTCAGCACATATTTCAGCAACATATCAGCACAAATTTCACAAACATATCAGCACCAATTTCAGCAACATATTTCAACAAATTTCAGCACCATTTCAGCACATATTTCACATAAAAAAAGGTTAAGGTCATTTCAACATTCAAATTTCAGTGCAATCTGCCAAGTCTTCAATATTACATATCCAACAAAAAAGTTTACAAATTTCACAAATTTCTACATTAACATGAAAAGTGTTCAATATTACATATCCAACAAAAAAATTCAACGCTACGATATTGACATGTGATCCACATTCCCATGGCCTTGGCCACGCCCACGACCACGCCCATGCCCATATAGTACCTAAAAAAGAAAACAAATATATATAAGAAACCATAAAATAAAATGGAACTTTAAATGAATGAATGACAAAATAAAAGAGGAAAGGTAAAAATAAATTACTTCACTATATGCAGGACTATTCGAGGCTTGCGAGTCATAACCGCTTGCATTGTTAGGCAAGGCTTGATAGCTTCCATGGACGGAATATATCGATGGCATTGAAAAATGCATATTGTGACGAAGAAAACTTGGCTGCAACAATAACAAACACATATCAATTTAAAATGGTACAAAATATTTACAAATAAGTCATAATAAAACTTCTTATTAAACTAACTTACATCATAGGCAGGATACATAAATTGAGTAGACGAAGCATTAACTTGAGGAACACACGTCGAGAATGAAGGAAGTTGAGGAGCACTTATTGAAAATAAAGGAGCTGATTGAGGAATACTTGGTGAAAATAAGGGAGATGGTTTAGGAGCACTCACCGAAAATAAAGGAGGAGGTTGAGGAGCAACAGACATGTGAGTTTGAGAAGCATTGTGTGAACTAGGTTGAGGAGCAACAAACATGGGAGTTTGAGAAGCATTATGTGAACTTGTTTTATTTTTCTTTGCCAACGCAAGCTCCAAACCACCTTTTGTCCGCCTTCGTCCCTTGCTAGTGCACTCTCTTCGTTTGAGTCCTTTTGCTTGAACTACATTTGTATCCACTACACCATCCACTTCAAAGCTTTCGAGGCATGTGTCGGGAGGGCTTTCTTGTTCAATAGTATCTGAAAAAGGCATATTGAATTTTGCGCTTAACATGCTTTCAATGTTTGCAATTAAGTCATCCGCTTTCTCTACCGTCAAGTTATATGTTTCCTCACTTTCGGAAGCTCTACACGCTACTGCTCTGAAAATTGCCATCAATGATCTAAAGCGTGAAGTTTGATGCAATCTTACATCAACCTTAATATCATGCCCACACCTATCTTTCACATTTTCAGCTCTTGCTTTTTTAGTCCATCTCTTGAGAATATATTAGGAAGGAATCTCTTTGAATTTGAGGATTTCTCTAAGGATCTTCAAACAATGATTACACAAAATGCCTTTCATTTCAAATTTCCTACAATTGCAAGTGAGTGAACCATCACACTCCACTGTCACCTTCCTCACCTTTACACCATCACTATCAAGAACCGTATAAATGGTAATCTCACCACAAATTTCAGTTTCTTCAATGTTTACTTCAAGGGACTTGACATACTCATCTTGAAATTCTTCATAAATTTTATTTGTGTAAACATCTGCAACTTGCTCCATAATCTTCACTTTAATATTCACCCTTGGCAACTTTTGGCATAGAGCATATTCGGCTTGTAACTCTTTGTACCTCTTCTCACAAAGAACTCGATCAAAATGCATGAAAAATTGCATTAAGTTATGATCAGACTGAATGAAATCCTTCAAGAATACATTAAAGGATTCACTAAGTTGGGTGCTACTCATACCCGCACCCCATATGCTAAACTCTTTTGCCTCTTCGTTCTCAAATAATTTTTTTGGTCCACTTTTGTGAACCCAAGCAACTCCCTTCCACCAGCTTCATTACCCATGAGCTCAAATGCAGCATTAAGCCGGATTCCAGATTTTTCGGCTAAATCTATTTCGGTTGCCTGTGATGCAGATATCTTCCTTTGGGATGGTAATATATGCGTACATTCTGTTGGTACAAAAATATGATTATGTTGTTCAACAAACTCACCAACAAAAAATTTATGAATATTCCTATCCCACTTAATGATAAGTCGGGCTTGACAACTAGTCCTCACTTCCTGCCTAGGATTTTTTGTTAATGGATCTCACTTGTCTATACCCCGAAACCCCTCCTTATTACAAACAAATAGCCTTGAAGTGATTTGCCCCTCCTTGTTCTTGTTTACATAACCCCTTCTAATACTAAACCTCATCCTTCCTCCATAAGCATTATAGAAATTATATGCTTCTTATTCTGTATCAAATGTCATGTGAACTCTAGGCTTCCAATCACAATCACCCCCGTCATTCTCAACATTGTTAGGTTCCATATCACTGTGCCAAGTCACTTAAAAAAATAAAAAAAAGTGCTCAATATTAGCATTTTGGTTAGTAAATTATGTTTGCAAAATAATACAAACAAATGGGACATTGCACAATATTGATCAAGATAATAGCTAAATTACTACAATTGCACAATATCGAGAAAAGGGTAAGAAAATCAAACTGTAAATTAATATAAACTGTAATTGTAGTAATTTAGCTATTAATACAAACTATAAATTAATACAAACTGTAATTGATCAATATTAGCTAAATTAATACAAACTGTAAATTAAGAAAGGGGTAAGAAAATTAACCAAATGGCTATAACCTACAATTGCACAATATTGATCAAGATAATAGTTAAATTACTAATATGAAGTAAAAAAATAAGAAAATTAACCAAATGGCTATAACCTACAATTGCACAATATTGATCAAGATAATAGTTAAATTACTAATATGAAGTAAAAAAATAAATAAGGTTTGCCCAAAAGCACATCCTATAAATAATGTGCAAAAAGCATGGCCTCGTTTGGGAACAGGCTAATTTAGTAACTTTTTGGCTATTTGGCTAAAAAGGTAGGTAAAAAAAACTTATATGCTTGGGATGACTTTTTGGCTAATTACGAAAAGATGTGCAAAAAGTAGAGAGAAAAGAGAATCTTTGACTTTTTGGTATGAGTTATTGGCTTTTTGGCTAAAAAAGTAACTTTTTGGCTTTTTGGCTAAAAAGGTAAGTCCCCAAACGGGTATATTTAAACAATACATATACTGAATTCATGACAACCATGATCAACTCAAAAAATGATCTTCATTTTCTTGACAAAGTAATCGTCAAGCTCATCTTTCTCAATCTGAGTAAGGGCCAATCCTCTTGCTAAGCCAGAACAATGCAAAAAAAAAAAAAACAAAAAAATACTGAATTTCAAATTTAATAACAGAATGAGGTACCAGAAACAATCAACTCAACAAGTTTGGAGCTAATCAATAAATCTTTATATTGTAAAATTAACAAGATTTTCAAATGGTGATTAAAAGAAGATCAGCGCCCTAAACACAAGATTTTCAAATGGTGATTAAAAGAAGATCAGTGCTGACTAAAAGTTTGAAGCAAATCAATAGTTTGGAGCTAATCAATAATCAATAAATCTTTGGGCCCTACTACACTACAACAGAACTCATAATAAATTCAATCTTCCATGAAGTAACACAATGGCAACCACACAAAAACCTCAAAAGTGCATAAAAATTTGAGTCGAAAATATTCTGGGGATTGTGCAGAGATTGGGGTATATATGTATAGATTTGTACAATGTTAAAAGGGATGAATGAAATGTTTCCACACCTCAGCGACGGCGGCGATGACTGGACGACGGCGGCGACGACTGGACGGTGGCAACGATGGCAATGGCTAGACGACACTCCCGCCTCTCTTCTCTCTCTGTCTTCTTCTCTCTTTTTTGCATTCCCGCCACACAACTTTGCTTACTGGAGGGAATGATTTGGGAATTTTGAATCAACTCAATTATTTTTTATTTATTTATTTTTTTGAAATTACTAACCAAAACGACGTCGTTTTGGTTAGTTACATTCTCAGCCATTAGATCAACACACTTCAGGGATCACTTCAGGAGCAATACTTCAGAGGATCCTGATACCCTATTCATGCTCGAATCCTTCCTAGATATTTCTTTTCCATTCCTATCCAACACTTCCATAACGGGGCACACCTTATCCTGATGGTTTACCCCCTCTAACGCCAGCTTAGCTACCACAGGCTGAGGCAGTCGCTGGTCTACCCCCAAAATGCCACCACTCTTACCCAGATTAGTGGCCATCCCTTCATTCTCCTGCAAACCCCCTCCCTTAGCCCTCGCTTTCGGCACCTTTACTCTCAACCACGCCTCATATAACAACGGTTGAGTTTTCCCGTTGCCAGTTTTGATAGGAGGATATTACACTCCTTACCGCCATGACTGAGAATCCCACATCCATAGCAAAAATTTGGTAACCACTCATATTTGAACACCACCCACACTAGTTCTCCGTTACGAATCACCACTTTCATCCCCTATCTAGTGGCTTATCGATCTCAAGAACCACTCTAATTCTGAGATATCTCCATATCACAACCCCTCTCATCTCATGCTCCACCTACACTAATGTCCTAATCTTCTGCCCAATAATTTGTTTCACCTCCTTTGTCAAGCTGGACAGAGGAAGGTTGAAAACCTAGACCCAAAAATTTGCTGTCTTCAACTCTACGTCCGTTGGTTGAAAGTGCACATTAGCCTCATTAAGGAGCACTAGATGCTTATTAAAGCTCCACGGTCTATTCAACAACACCCTTTTTTTGTCGGTAATGTAGTTAAACTGAAACAAGAACAGGTTTTCCTCTATTAGGCTAAAAACACCCTTTTCGTTGGCTTCTTGATCGTATCATCGTGCTCTTCATTGCCTCCACACTAAATGGTCGGTTGGTTAGCAACTTTCCCACCATACAAAGCCATGCCTTGTATAGATACCTTATTTTGATCGACCATTAAGACTTAGGCACTTGAAAGCTTCTTGATGATGAAATGGTAATTATTTCTTCCGTAGAGATGCTTAAGATTGATAAGAGCTACTGTGTGATCTTGTTTTTGCCAAAAATCATGTTTTTGTGAAAATGACCATTTTACCCTTGAACTCATTTTTATCCAAAGTTAACCTTTTGGTTTTCGCCAAGGAAGTAGAGGTCTGGTTGAGTTTGAATTGATAGATATTTTCAAAACCTTGACTTATTTCACACAAAAATGTCAATTGGAAGTCAAATGGACCTACTTAGAGGAAATGAGGGTCTAAAAGCCTAGAACCACGTACTTGTGCATACATGCATGACTGGCATGCATAGAGAACACATGCGTCTATGTTTAGAGGCTAGGATGTATGCCCGACCACACAAGGATTGCACAGCCGCACATCCTATGTGAGTAGGTTGCGCGGTCGCACAAGAATTACGTGGCTGCACATGTTGCACAAACAGGCCGTGCGACTGCACGTCCTATCGGTGGTGCTGAGTGAGTTTTAATTCCGATTTGATCAAGAGGTGCAAAGAGAAAGCGATGGGCAACCCTAGGGAGACCTAAGGCAATCCAAAACCTTCTGCCTCAGCCTATATATACCCCCTCCCCTCCCCCCGCCGAGAGATCCAAGTTTTAGCCAACTTTAAGTGAGCTTTGAGAGAGAATAGCCACCTCCCTTCCACCTAAACCCTAGAATTTGAAAGTAACCTAACCCTACAGTAGCTTTTTGACCTAAAAGTAAATCTAGGGTTGAAGTAAAGTAAATCAAAGTGAAAGCCAAGCTGGAGGGAAGCATTTAAGAAAGATTTCTCGCCTTTTTACATGGTTGGTTAAGACATTAACATGTATTTGGAATCTTTATTCACCCAAAAAATATATTTGGAATCCTATTTATTTTAGGTAACTTGTATATTTTTTTGTAGTTAAATCTTTATCTTAAAATATAAAATTCAATTTTAATAATTTTTGGATTATTCACCACTTGAATTTTATTTATTTATTTATTTTTTTGCAACGATCAAATTGTTCCATAATTGTATTACACAATTAATAGCCATTGATAATCTACCTACATTAAACAACATTGTGTGTCATAGGAATATAGAAAATTTTCACTATAAAAAAAAATGAAAATGTGTCATTTTTTGTTTTCATTTTTTATTTATTTTTAGTAATTTTTTTTTAAGATTTCTTTATAAATATTTAAAGTACATCTAGATGATTTACATCTAAAATGTTTGTAAATTTTAACTAAAATGTGAAAAAGTTAACAAACAAATAAATAAATAAATAAGCTCAAAAATAGTCTTCAAAAATGAAACAAACATATATATATATATATATATTTATTGTGAAACAATTTGATCATGCAAAAATAAATAAATAAATAAAAATTTGTTGATGGGTCATTAAAAAATTAACACTATTAAATTTTATATTGTTAAATAAATATTTAATAACAAAAATAAATAAGTTACCTAAAATAATTAGATTTTTAAATACAAATTCCTTAAATTGTGTAATATCTTAACGAATTATAAAGTGTCACATCATTTGAATTGTAGGAACTCCTAGAGGCAAACTTTCTCGGACAATTAATTCTATCACCTATACCAATCAAACTGCTAAAATCTAATTCTGTAATTTTAAGCTTGTTAGCATGAGCACACACTAATTATAGGTGTAAGTACAATATGTTTGATAAAAAAAATAATTAATTACTGAATATGATGTGACAGCAACAAAAAGAGAAGGGTAAGTGAACTGGATCGTGCTATTTGAGCTTGCGGGTTTGCTTTTTATGAGTAATTAAATGTGATATGTATACTTTTTATGAGTAATTTCAGAGAATTTAAAATATTACTCTTAAATTTATTCATAATGTTACGGTAAGGGATTGGGATTTAATTGATTGATTTATAAACAAACCAACAACTCACATGCAACATTTCACATCATTGAACATAAATTTAAAAATAATATTTCTGTAGTCTTAAGCATTTTTTACTTTTAAGATTTACTAGATTATATCAATCAATAAAATAACTTATGATAGTGATCTAACCAATTATATACTGAGATCTAATTAACAATTAAATGCTTTTAGAAAACGAAATACTTGTTAGATTTATTTGTTTATTTTGAAAAAAATAATGTTCAATTAATAATGTACCAAAAGTAATTTACTAGTTTTTTATGCACATACCTTAGCCTCCTTGGGCAAATTTCCTAATTCCGGCCTTTACTGCTAGTATCATAAATATTATTATTTTGTGCAAATTACCTTTTTTTACCTTTGTAATTTGCCTTGAATTTTACTTCGGTCGTATTATTTCAATTTTAATAGTTTGGTCCATATATGTTAAGTCCAGTTTTGAGTTTATCCATTCAAATTTCTGTTAATTTTTTATGAGGTTTATTACATTTTATACCCTTAAACTATCGTCAAATTATCTATTTAGTCTCTGAACTGTCAATTGAATTCATTAAGTCCCTAATGTATTTAATTTAAACGTATTTACTTCGTAAAAGGATCACAAAAATAAAATATAAGCCCATAAATATTATAAATTAGTAAAAGATCCTATCTAGTTAAAATTTTATTTAAAAAAATCTTAAATTTGTATTTAGTCTTTAAAAAGTGGGCGCCAATTCATATATTGAATTTCTTTTATAAGGATAACGGTACTTATCTATAATATTTTTTTATTTATCTTTTACAATGGATATGTGCTTACCTTTATCTCGTATTATATACCAGATAATTTCGTTTATAATTTCTAATTGATTGCTTTTAAGTTTTTCTCTAAATTCTTTTTATTATTTAATTAATGTATTATTTTGTTCTATTACTATTTGTAGAGAAGTGTTATTATTTAAATTATCTAATTTCACTTCTTCAGTATATCCAATATTCATATAAGTTATTGGCAAAACTAAAAAATCAGACTCTAATATTAATTTAAACATACAACAAAGCAAAATACATTTTAAAGACAAAATAAAAATTTATAAGATTTTTTCTGTAATAAAATCTTAATTGGGTCTATTTTATAATACGTATGGCACATATTTTATTTTTGTAATCCTCTCAGGGATTAAATATGTTTTAATTAAATATTTTAGGAACTTCGTAAATTCAATTGATAGTTTAAGACTAAACAGACTTTGATTTATATACTTTAGGGATTAAATAGATTCAATCGATAGTTCAGGAACTAAATAGATAATTTGGTGATAATTTAAGGATAAAAAGTGTAATAAATCCTTTTTTATATGTGTAAACCTCAAGAGGCACTGACAAATATTTTGAAATTGTTAATTTTAATCTCTGAGTTGAATGGAAGAACCAAATTGAAACTAAAATTTAAGTGTAAGAACCAAATTATTTAATTTGAAATAATAAGAACAACAAAAATAAAATTTGAGTCAAATAAAAGGAATTAAAAATGTAATTTACCCTACTCCCTCCATCCCAAAATATTAGTCCCTTATTCCATTTTTCATTGTCCCAAAATATTAGTCCCTCTTCAAAAATCAAGTACAAAAATAATATAAATTTCCTATTTTGCCATTCTTTTAAATTAATAAACAATATAAAAGTACAATTATAATATTGATATTCCCAAAAAATGTACTATCAAAAGGATAATTTTGGAAAATCAACTTTTTTCAAATGTAATAATTGTACTACCAAAAAAAGTTAAATTTCCCAAAAGGACCATTATTTTGGGACGGAAGGAGTATTATTTTTATGTATTTTTGTGATGTATGTATGCTTTTTGAACAGGCATATTGAGGGTTGATCTCAATCGTTGTTTTGTAGCCTCAGCAGGCCGGCCGTAAGATAGCGGGATTAGGAGTGGGTGCAGTGACAGCACCCATGCTGTTACAGCCTAAATGGTTTATTTCGACTCTATTTTGATAATCTGAACTGTTCATATTATAAGATTTGTTGAGTATATTATTCTTATAAAAATGAAATTAACCGAACAAATATAATCATATGATCAAGACGAATAATAACCCTAAAAAATTATTAAAATCATACTAACCGTTTATTTTTTTAAACATAAACGTAGTCTTATTGTAAGTTACAGATGTCTAATGTGGGGACATAATTTTTAAATGACGACACGTGGCCGAGGTGTCACCGAAGTGCCAGCTGGGGTGCCACGTGTCCTGGTCATGATGCCGAGATGATCTCGACTAGGCCGAGGTTATCTGCGAAAATACCGGAATCTGGGATAAGCGGATAAGGGACAAGAGTCCTAGAATTGGAGAAGACTTCAGTTTGGGTAAAGATAAGACTCTTAGAGAGTTTATCCCAATCCTACTAGGAGTCCAAGATTATCAGTAATCCTGAGTCCATTGAAGCTGGGCTTCTATTGGGATTAGGTAAGTGTTGGCTATAAAAGAGAGGCACTCTCATGAGTCTAAGGTATGCTTTTTGTATTCTGAATAGTGAGTTAAGCATTTTGCTATCTTTGAGAGATAACTGACTTGATCGTCGAAGTGACTCCGGGTGGACGAATCACCGCCGGAATCTCTTCTTTTTGTGACAAGTCATTCGAGCTTAATCCATACTGCCAATGTTCTCCAGTTGGGTGCTTGATTGGCAGTGTGGTCGGAAATTGACACACACAATTTGGCGCCGTCTGTGGGAACGAAAGGAGAATAGATGGCCAACGACGGACAGAAAGAAAAGGTTGGGGACGACACCCCTACTGAGAGTGGGAAACATATTGACTTTGACGTCGAAGAAGACAACTGCAACGAAGAGACTCGTGATAAGAATCACGGAGGAAAGGACGTCGGCCAGGAGGGCGGTGTACCGAAGAAATCGGACCGGAACGGGTATTATAACGAGGACAACCTCTAGGTATGGAAAGATAGATACTTGCGGAGGGACGACGAGATGAAAGGAATGGCGGACAAATTGGCGGACCTGCAAACGGTCGTCAATTTCATGATAAAGAACAACATCATACAGCCACCGTTCCCGACAAGATACGCCGATTCCAACGACCAAGAAAGGTGCCCAGAAAGGGGGGCAGAGAAAACGGTTCCTGCAGTCCCTCAGCATGGTGGGACCAAGGGACTTCTCATCGGCCTTCGGGGAGGTCGGGCATGGAGAATCCCAGAAGACACGATCTCGGCCTAGATGATTAGGTCCAAGAAGAGAAGAGCTCAGTCTAAAGTGAGTAGATCCCAAATTCCAGAAGACAAGATCTCGGCCTAGATGATTAAGTCCGAGAAGAGAAAAGTTCAGCCTAAGTTAAAGACTTTTTATATAAGGTCCACAAAGGAGTAGGTGGAAGCCATGCAGAGGGCTGGAGAATGATGCTTGGGAGTTGTAATTTTCAAACCAAGATCGGTTTAACATTTGTTGAAATTTTATGAAAAATTTACAAGTTGAAGTTAAACTGAGATCATGTTTAACACTTGGAAATTTTAAATTTACAAGTTGAAGTTAAACTGAGGTCATGTTTAACACTTGTTGAAATTTAAGTTTACAAATTGAAGTTAACTGAGGTCATGTTTAACACTTGTTGAAATTTATGAAAAATTTACAAGTTAAAGTTAAACCGAGGTCATGTTTAATACTTGTTGAAATTTTAAAAATTTACAAGTTGAAATTAAACCGAGGTCATGTTTAACACTTGTTGAAATTTTAAATTGGGCAAATTACATTAATAGTCCCCATAGTTTGGGACTCATGTCACTTTGGTCCCTGACTTTTCAATTGTGACACATTTGACCTTGAATTTTGAATCTTGTTCCAAATAAGGACAATTGAATATGCCATTGTTTAATTTCAAGGGCAAAATCGTCAATTTAATAAAATATAAACTAATTTGACAAAAATAAATGTCAAACAAATATTTTTAATTTTTAAAAAATTATTTTTATCCACCAATGATAAAATTATGTAAAATTAATAAAAATTACATGTTTAATTTTTTAAAAATTAATTTTACATGATCATTATCCAAACACATAATAAAAATTAATTTGGTAAAAAAAAAAAAATAAATGTCTAAAAGATTTATCAATTTTACATAATTTTATTTTTAGTGAGTAGAAATAATTTTTAAAAATTCAAAAATATTTGTTTGACATTTATTTTTGTCAAATTAGTTTATATTTTATCAAATTGACAATTTTACCCTTGAAAATCTAATAATATTTGAAATTGTCGTTATTTGGAACAAGATTCAAAATTCAGGATCAAATGTGTCACAATTGAAAAGTCAGGGACCAAAGTGACACAAGCCCCAAACTATAGGGACTATTAGTGTAATTCACCCTTTTAAATTTACAAGTTGAAGTTAAACTGAGGTCATGTTTAACACTTGTTGAAATTTAAGTTTACAAGTTGAAGTTAAACTGAGTGTTAGTTTACAAGTTGAAGTTAAATTGAGGTCATGTTTAACACTTGTTGAAATTTAAGTTTACAAGTTGAAGTTTAACTGAGGTCATGTTTAGCACTTGTTGAAATTTTAAAAATTTACAAGTTGAAGTTAAACCGATGTCATGTTTAACACTTGTTGAAATTTTAAGAAAAATTTACAAGTTGAAGTTAAACCGAGGTCATGTTTAACACTTGTTGAAATTTTAAGAAAAATTTACAAGCTGAAGTTAAACTAGGGTCATGATTAAATGAATGAATGATATAGGTTCTATCACCTCAGGATGCCGAGGTAATAGAACTTAGGAGGCAGTTGTGGGGACATAATTTTTGAATGACGACACGTGGCCGAGGTGTCACTGAAGTGCCAGCCGGGGTGCCACGTGTCCTGGTCATGATGCCGAGATGATCTCGGCTAGGCCGAGATTATTTGCGAGAATACCGGAATCCGGGATAAGTGGATAATGGACAAGAGTCTTGGAATTGGAGAAGACTTCAGTTTGGGTAAAGATAAGACTCTTAGAGAGTTTATCCCAATCCTACTGGGAGTTCAAGATTATCAGTAATCCTAAGTCCATTGAAGCTGGGCTTCTATTGGGATTAGGTAAGTGTTGGCTATAAAAGAGAGGCACCCTCATGGGTCTAAGGTATGCCTTTTGTATTCTGAATAGTGAGTTAAGCACTTTTGCTATCTTTGAGAGATAACTGACTTGATCATCGGAGTGACCCCAGGTGGACGAATTACCGTCGGAATCTCTTCTTTTTGTGACAAGTCGTTCGGGTTTAATCTATTCTACCAGTGTTCTCCAGCTGAGTACTTGATTAGCAGTGTGATTGGAAATTGACACACACATCTAATTAACTTGAATTTTTTCATAGATAATCTGCTCAACGAATCCTATACTATGAAAATTTCGAATCATTAAAATAAATTTAGAACTTACCTTCATAGATTCACAATACAATGCTATACCTATAAGGCACATCACCAACCTCATTGTCAAGATAGGGTAGTTGATGCTCTCGAGACAACGCTATCAGTAAGTAATAGGGGAAATTGCAAATCAGGAAAACAGTAAAAAATAATTACACCTTAAATCAAAATTTATTCTGGTGCCATTCTGACACATACGAAGGAATTGCATCATTCATACAGAACATTTGCGTCACTGTAAAAATGTAAATATTCTTGTACTGTCTCATTGATTTGTAATTTCCCCCAAGTAATATATGAACAACAAAAACAACCTTAATTACAGCAGTCCGGCATAGTAGAAAAAACAAAACAAAAACAAACAAATGAGCATATATTGACAAGATTATATTCCACTCTATGATGGTCCATCCAACGTACATCATTTTCCTAGTTTTCTCTTTTCATCATTTGTCTTTCCAAATATATAAAAAGTTTGTTCTTCATGGGCTACTTGGGTTGGGTCTTAATAGTACACAAGTGTGCAGTTTGATGATATCTAATCAATTGCAATACTAATTACTGTTAGTTAGTTATGGCTTATGAGGGAGATAGATCTCTCGAGCAAACTCCAACATGGGCTGTTGCGGTAGTCTGCGCCGTGTTTGTGATCGTCTCTATTCTTATTGAACATGGCCTTCATTCTCTTGGCAAGGTATTTTGCTTCCTCTGCATTTCAAAACTTTAAAGTGTGTATTCATTTCCATTAATTTACAACTATGTTTATGGATACAATAAGTCTATTTGCCTGTGTTTTTGTTTTTTTGTTTTCAATTTTTTAGAAAACACACAAAACATGTTTGGCAAATTGTTCCTCAAAATTGGTTTTGATTTTTGTTTTTTCTTAAAAATCCAATTTTAGGAAACAATAAAAATTATTTCAAATTTTCGAAAAGCTAGACCCATCCAATTCAGGTTACTGGGCCACTATAGACTCATATTGATAATTTGAGGGTTTTTTATTTTTTATTTTTTTTATGTCACTACAAAATATAAGAATTTTAGGGATCAAATTTTTTATTTTTAAAAGTGAAAATTTTGTTGCAAAAATCATCAGGAGACCAGTTCTTGTCGTCAAAGATTTGTCATTAAAATTTCATTCCAAAAAGTTTTAAAAAAAAAATATCTTTACCGACAAAATTTTGAAAATGTCGCTAACAAATGCACTTTTAAGATTAAAAAAAATTGTGCACTTTTTTTATTTTATTTTTTAGACGAAAATTTTGGTCCAAAATAGATAGTAATTAATCACTAAATGTCTAATTTTGTTGCTAAAAATATAACAATAACACTTAATAATTAAGATATTTCGTTCTTAAAAAGTCATTTTGTGCCTAAATATTTGTCTCTAAAATCTTAATTTGTTGCAATGTGTAAAAATCACCCGTGAAAAAAATCATATTCATTTTGATAAATTTGCTTGTAAAAAACGAATGACCAAAACGACTTTCAAATTATACAGTTCATTTTTATTTTATTTTTTGTAAATATGGTGATTTTTATTATTGGATTAATTTAATTTATGAATTATCTACACTGAGGAGTCCAAAAAATGAATGGAATGGATCATGAAAATACAACCTATGTAGCTCTACAAGAGGTGGACTATATGTTCCGATCCTTTTCAAAAACTAGAGAGAAGCTCTATTCTTTCAAAAAATTATTTTTACACAGAGAAAAAAATTTAAACCAATAACTGTTTTTGAACATTTCTTTATTTTGTATTCGAAAAAAAAAAAATGAGCATGTCATAATTTCTACAAGAAACATTTACGTGCTTGTCATACATTTACAATTATAAATCACTTGATGATTGTTTTGCTTTGATCATGAAAGGATTAAGCAGGCCACACACACATTATTCCATATGAATTTTTTGTATAAAAATTAATAATATATTGTGACTTTCTTTTTGTAATGGCAGTGGTTCCACAAACGCCACAACAAAGCCATGATTGAAGCCTTGGAGAAAATCAAAGCTGGTTAGCCATTCAACTTTGCTCTTTCTTCATTGAGCCACACTACACATCATACATAGAAAAATTTCACAGAATTTTACACACAATATTTATTTATTTATTTATTGTTATTTGGTAATGCAGAGTTGATGCTTTTAGGGTTCATATCGCTACTACTTACTGTGGGAATGACCTATATCTCCAAGATGTGCATTCCTATGAAGTTAGGATACACAATGCTTCCATGTATCAAGAACCACTACAATGCTGGAGATACCACAAAAAAGGATTATTGTGGTAAAAAAGTAAGATATAGTTTTAAATATTGGTATTAGGAAGATGTATTAGTATCAGTGGCAACATAATGGTATTAAGAGTATCGAATGATATGTCTCAGTAATTGAGTTTAGCGATCATAAATTTTTTAAACTTGCCAATTGCAAAAAAAGTTTTATAGCAAACGAATTGAACGTATCAGGTGTGAGTGAGTTGTATTGAGATCACATATGATTTTTATTTTAACCAGTATTTCAAAATATATTAGTATTGAAATGACAAAAATATTATATTCCTATTAGTCAATACAATATATATTGGTTGATATTTAAAATCATAACTTTTGATTTTAAAAATTGGCCCTAGAATTGTGTATTTTGGGGGTCCAAACAAGTGACATTAGTTTTATCATATAGTTATTATTAATACAAATATTTGAAAACTATTTGAGGTTTAATTCATGCTTGTTTTATTTGTGTAATATTTTTTTAGGGCAAAGTGTCACTAATTTCATACTCAGGGGTCCATCAATTGCATATATTTATATTCGTCCTCGCTGTTTTTCACGTCCTATACAGTGTCATCATCATGGCTCTGGCGCAAGCTAAAGTAAGTATTTTTCAAACAAGAAATTTCTATATTTGCTTTTAGCTCATTTGTAAATATCGCCTGGCTAAATATTGTTTTGGTAAGTATGGAAAAATATAAGACAATAAAATGAAGGGGAAAAATTTATAATTATTTTTTATTTTAGTTGATTGGATTTATTTATTTATTTATTTTGCCTAAGTAGGATGTTAACAGATTAGTTAGCACATACGTTCAACACTTTTTCATAATCTTGAACCCTAAAACTTTCTTGGAATTTCTTGAACTTAGTTTTTATTTTTTTTTTATTTATTTTTTTAACTTAGTTGATTGGATTAGAAAAAATGTTTTAAAAAAAAAAGTAAATAGAAATTTAAAGAAGAATTATTTTTCTATAATATTAAGGTGATCATATTTAAGTAACATACGATATTACGCTTCGTATGACACTAAACACATGAAGTGTCAAAGTGATGTTAATAGTGTCATGTGATCCACATCATACTAAATATGATTCCTCTTAAAATTCTGAAATTATTTTTGTTTGATTAACTTTAAATATATATATATATATATATTAAGTAATTTAATTTCTGTTTTATTTTTTATTCAACAAGATTCATGTAAAAGAGCAAATGTCAATAAAGCTTGAATTTGTGTATGTTTTGTTGTGTGGTGGGGGATGTTAACCAGGTGAAGAAATGGAAGGATTGGGAGTCAGAAACCTCCTCTTTGGAATATCAGTTCACAAATGGTGATTCATTCCCCTTCTCATTTCATTCAACTATATACATACATATCTTACCAAAAAATTATTTAATCATTATTGTATGAAGGTTTGGGTTGAGTTTACCGGACCGTATGGTTTAACATAGGGCTAACCCAATGATTCAGCCGGATACTAACATTATCGTTGACCGAAATGTTCCAATGGGGCCAACAAATGGACTAACTGTAGATGTAATGTGGTTTTTGTGATTATTATGCATGCAGATCCAACAAGATTCAGGTTTACTCATCAAACTTCATTTGTGAGGCGTCATGCTGGTTTCTCTAGAACTCCAGGCATCAGATGGATTGTAAGTTTAAATCATATATACAACTTCATGATTATATTTAAATTTATTTGGTATAATGTGAGTCATATTCTTAATAAACTTTATTTTGGATCATTTTTAGAGTAGATTTTCAAACTCCTGGCTTTTTGTTTCTATTTTTTTTTTTTTTTAATTTTTATAAAAATTTTAAAATGTCATGAGAAAGGAATGACTATGAATTGCACAATTTTGTCACGCATACGTTCAGGTGGCATTCTTCAGGCAATTCTTTGGTTCGGTAACAAAGGTGGATTATATGACTATGCGCCATGGCTTTATCAACGTAAGTGTGCTTCAATCTTTGGTATTTTGCTTCTATGTTTCTCCAATTGAGTCCTCAAAATTGAAAAACTACTTTCTCCTGCATAATAGTATATGGGAAGTCAAGTGAAGATTTTTTTTTAAAAAATATTTTAGATAATAGTAGCCTCCCTCTATTTATAAGCATGATCTATTTCTAGTATGTGTGCCCTAACAACAAAGTTTTGTCAAATATAAATATTTAGAAACATTTTGCTCCAAATAGCAAATTCGATTTCCATAAATACATCAAGAGATCTATGGAAGATGACTTCAAGGTGGTTGTGGGAATAAGGTATCTTTCCCAAATTCCTTTCTACTTCACTTTCATTGTCAACATCATTCAATGCCTTAAT
Source organism: Camellia japonica (assembly GCA_030407325.1). NCBI lineage: Eukaryota > Viridiplantae > Streptophyta > Magnoliopsida > Ericales > Theaceae > Camellia > Camellia japonica. Next base: position 175,278,704 of record JAPPVO010000036.1, read on the forward strand.
ATCTGCTAAAAATTTTTGTTGATTTTTTGCAGTATTCCACTCTGGATTTTCGCTTTCATCTTACTGCTTCTGAATGTTTACCGTAAGAAAATTTCTCCTTTTTTATTCTTGTTTCATACCATATTTTCATGATTGAATCCATGATATATAGCTTTATAATCTTGATATATATTTATTTTGTAAAAATGGTACAGAATGGTACACACTTGCTTGGATCTCCTTGGTGCCACTCAGTGTAAGACATAAATATATGCATCACAAACTTTTCTGTTCCATTGTAGAACATGTTTTTTTTTCTGCTAATTGTCTCTGTTAATTTATGTTTATGTATCTATTCTTCAGATACTTCTGTTAGTGGGCACAAAACTGGAACTAGTTATAACGGAGATGGCTCAACAGATTGATGACCGGACTAGTGTAGTCAGAGGAGCTCCAACTGTGGAACCAAGCAACAGTTTTTTCTGGTTTAATAGACCCCAGTGGATCCTCATCTTGATCCATCTTACCTTGTTCCAGGTTAACTTTTTAGCACTACTACCATACACAAAGAAACACTTAAGAGAAGTTATTTCTTAATTTGCTTTCTTTTCCCCTTAATTCAAGTGAAAATTACATTCATTTCAAGAAATATTGATTATTAATACAATATCCACATTCCTAACTATTTGTGATAATTACAAATAAAACATTAGAAAGTACAAATAATAAAAATTACAATAATTATTGAAAGGGCTGAGGCGCGGAAAAATTCGCTCTCTTTAAGGAGATTCAAGCCTTCTGCGGTTAGGCAAAACCTCACACCGGTTGCAGCAGAAAAACCTTGACTGTCCCCCAGGTACAACAGTCCGACTAAGTGTTTATGGTTAACCAATACTGCACAATTGGTTGAACTCAAAATTTTATCACATACACCCTTTTTTATTTGCCTGATAATCTTACACAAGACATAATAAAAGCAACCAAAACTTTTTCTCGTATATCTCAAGATAGGACATAGCTCAATATATATAGAAGAAAAAGTTAGGAGGGTCTTCCTTGGTGGATAAGAAAAGGAAGACTTGGAAGACTTGAAAGGATAAGACTTGGCGAAGACTTATCTTGGAAGACTTGATGTGGATAAGAATGGGGGAGACTTGACCAAGACTTGGCAAAGACTTGAATGGTAAGTAAACTTGGTAGAAAAGAAAAGTAAAAGAAAACCAACCTACGACACATTATAATATTAAAATACCTGCTAACACTAACTATAAGCCTTTGGTACAAATTATTATTGTAAAGACCATTTTTCCAATCTTGAGAGGTACATGTGGCTTTCTCAAACAACTAAGAAAGTCTCAATGAGGGATACCTGTTGAGTAAATTATTCATGTTAAAAAATCAGATTGATTGGATATTAATAGTATTCTTGAAAAAAAAAAAAAATTAATTTTTTACATGAATGATCTAACTAGTATGCTCTACAAAATGAACAATTCAAGTCATTGAAATGGGTTTGGAGTGAATCCCACCAAAGGATACAACAGATGCTAGTGTACCTAAAGGCATGGCAGGTACCCTCTGAAATTCTCATTATTACATAGTTGGATCAAGAGACAGAAATTTAATTTTGATTTCAAAGGTGGAAATGTACCTTCAAAATGCTAAAACTAAACTCAACAACATTCTACATTTTCGACATATATAACAATATTTTTCAGTAGCTTGGTCAAGCGTATTGACTCCTACAACTACTGTTGTCTTCTCTGCAGAATGCATTCCAGATGGCATTTTTCTTATGGACATGGGTAATTGATTCTTAAACAATTTACAAAAATCAAGGTTTTTTTTATCAGTTTGATCATTTTTTCAATTAGTGAAAGATGCCAAGTGAACTGGCTTAAATGAAATTATAATGCAGTATGAGTTCGGGTTTAAATCATGCTTCCACGAAAGCTTGTACATACTTTTGCCAAGAATTTTGCTCGGGCTAGCCCTGCAGTTCGTGTGCAGCTATATTACCTTCCCTCTTTATGCCTTGGTGACTCAAGTAAGTTCGTGTGTGCAGCTATAACAGTTTTTAATTTTTATTTAAATTTTATGTTATGATGGAATCAGAAATTAAGAAATAATTTACGAAAAATAAGCACACAAGTGTGCAAGTATTTACATGATTCGATTGTAAATCTACGTTCAAGGGTGAAGAACAACAGAGGAATTTCATAAATATAGAGAACACAATGAATCGACTACCTTAATGCAACTATATGTGACAGAAGCTCTCAAAACCATACACAAAGCCATAGAACCCAATATATACAAGGATCCCAATAGTGCCAAATTGAGACAAAAAAGACCCAAATACACATACCATTTACCTCGCCATTTACCCATTAATCAGGTGATAATCCAAGTTAGATTCGAGACATACCCACAAAATTCTTCTCATTAAATGTTCAAACAATTTCTTAATTACATCTCACATTTTGAATGGATACATGGATGGCTCAAACAATTTCTTATCAAATGTTCTTACATCTCAAATGTTTAAAACATTTCACACATACCCATTAATGGTTTGTGATGTATGTATATGTAGATGGGATCTCAGATGAAGAAAGCAATTTTTGAGGAGCAGACAGCAAAGGCTCTGAAGAAATGGCAAAAGGCTGCTAAGGATAGAAAGAAACTAAGAAAAAAGGAAGGAGGAACACCAGATAATTCTGTTTCTGGGTTAACAAGTGGTGAAAATACACCGAGCCGAGGCTCATCACCCATATATTTGCTCCACAAGCACAAAGTATCCTCAAGTGCAGGACCAGAACTCGAAAGTGTTCCCAATTCTCCGAGATCTTACCAATCTGATCTTGATACTGAGCTCTCAGAAACTGAGATTTTCGCTCATGGTAGGCATGATTCAACGACAAGACCTCATGTTCAATCACAAAGAAATGATCATGAATCTCATAGTATTGATTTTTCATTTGTTAAGCCTTAGACACAAGTAAATACATCTGATCATAACAATCCAAACCATAGATAGATTCATGTGTTGTTGTTACAATAAGTTCATTGACTATTCTTTTTAGTTTAATGTTTGGAATTCTTAATAAAATGTTATACACTAATTGTCCATTTTCTCTATATATGATTGGTAATTTGGTAGTTGTATTTCCTTCATGACAAGGCAGGTGGCAGGCCAGCCACTTCTGAGGATTGGCTTGTTAGTTGTGACCAAATTTTTGAATAAAGAAATTTCCATTTTTAGTTGGTGCAACTAAATTTCTATGAAGGTGTCATTTTGAAGTGATTCTTAATATGTTACTTGTGAAATATGCCTTGGACTTTATTTATTTATTTGTTTTGTTAATTTCCTTTGGACTTTATTAAACAAGAGTATATCTAGTTACTTTCATTTTTTAAAGAAAAAAAAAATGATTATGGTGAGTCTTACATATACAATAACTAATAACTTTTGTTGGATGGATCTAAAAAAGTATGCAAAATTTATCTATTGACAACCCTAATAAAAAAATCATTTTTTTTTTGGGTTAACAAGTTGCTGATGTAAATACTCAATACATACCTTTTGCAACCACCATGTGATGACAAATGGAGAGAAGGGGTGAGTTGGTTGAGAAACGTGTTTTCAATTTTTAGGATTTGGATCTTAATAATGATTTTATAGACAGACAAAATTATAATAAAAAAAGTAAAAAAATAAATGACACAATATTAAAAATTCAATGATAAAATTGATGCAATTAAACAAAGAAAAAGTCTGGAGTTCCAGACTTAGCCACTAAAATTTTTTTTTGGTCGAAGATTTTATGTAGTATAAGATTTATATATGGAAAATTTGATTTTGGGTAATTAAGTTTGGGTTGGTAATATTACTATAAACAAAATAGAAAAACCAATAAATACTTTAATAATAAGGGCAGGCCACCTAAGTTAGGGAATCCCTCCAAGTCAAACTGTTTTTTTATTTTTTTTATTATATATTATTATTATTAGGGCAAATTATATTAAACCCCTCAAACTATCAGCCATTTATCCTTTACCCCCTAATATTTTAAATCCAACAATTACCCCTCTCAAATTATTTGAATTTGAATATTAAGTCATTTTGTTAGTCATCTGTTAGATATTTGGTTGAAAAATTATCAAATGTTGTGCACATTATATTAAATTTTTACAAAAGATAAAATAAGGTAATTTGGTCATAAAATTTAATATAATCATTATGTGTACAGTACTTGACAATTTTCCATCCAAATATCTAACAGATGGCTAATAGAAAGATTTAATGTTCAAATTCAAATAATTTGAGAGAGTAAATGTTGGGTTTAAATATTAAGTGAGTAAAATGTAAATGGTTGATAGTTTGAGGGGGTTTAATATAATTTACGCTTATTATTATTATTATTATTATATATTTTCAAGAATTTTGCGATTCAAAAGTAAGGGGTTCAAATTTTTCACTTATTTTTAAGTTTTTCTTCCTTATATTTATCTTTAGTATTTGTTATATTTGATCGATTTGTTGTATATTAATTTTTTTTATAATTAAATATTTTATGTAATGAAATTCTGACTATATTTATAATTTATCTACCTTGAAAAATAAATAAAATTTCATTCTTCTTTCCATCATTGACAAATGATTCGAGTCATAACCCTAAGTCAGGAAATATATAAGTGATGGTTTTTCTTATACATATACATTTTGTTTTTCCCCATCTAAAGAAAACAATTTATATAGATTATAAGATTTTTTTTAAAATTTTTTTTAAAAATTATGTATTTGAGTAAACCTGATAATCCCGATATAAATTATAAAGATGGAATCCTTATTTTTTAGCTTTATCTCATCGTACATTAAAAAAATTTTGTGATAATTTTTATTTCAAATGTCACAATTTGTATGACTTATTATCTATGACTCTGATTATCTAACGAAAACTAAATTTATTAACAAGAAAAAACATTGATCAAAAGAAAAATATTAACAAGAAAAAACATGATAAGTTTAAAGAAATTTTTCTTAACAAAAAATCCCATATTAAAATTTTCACACTCAAAATTGATAATAAAATCAAAATAGTTGTCACATAGCAGGGGTAGCATGCGAAAAATCTAAAAACGAGCGAGATATTAATTTGTGAATATGATTCAATTTTAAACAATGAATGATAATTCTAATCAAACAATCAACAACAAATTGATAAACGATTTAACGTGAAAAAATCCATAATTGGACTCCTTCAATTGTGATAAAAAAAATCATAGGTCAAAGTCACAAAATAATCTATTAAAAAGACAAAAAATAATACACACGAAAACTTTTAATTACTTAATGAATTCACATCCGAATTAAACCAAACCAAACCTAATGTGTCTTTTCCACTACTATCTTCACTTCGGAATTATTTTACCCAACGTTGATCTAGAACACCGATGTCAAATCCACGACGATGACCCACTCTAGAATCATCAAAGTTGCAGGCCCAAGTTCTTTAAAATCTATCGATGAACACCTCTATCTCTTTGTGAATAAAAGAACAAAACCAATCCTTAATTTTTGTCAATATGTAGTTCGTTGATCAATTGATCACTTTCTATATATCAAAAACTCATATATAAATACCTTCAAAAAAAAACATTTTGTTTTTTACTCCTCACTGAGAATTTGAACAGGTTCAACCCTAAAACATGTGAACGGTACACTTTCTACTAAACAGAGCCATGAAATCACTCAAGCGCTCACTTTACCGCTCGAGCAATGTGACTAAAGGTGTGTTCACATATAGACGAACCGCTCGAGCGCAACATCTATCGTTTGAGCAGTAAAACATGCTTCCTAGAAGTTTAGAACACAAGTAGAAATATTAGGTGAACCACTTCATTACTTGAGCGCATGAAAGATTGCTCGAGCAGTTAATCAACTTTAACTTCTTGGCTTAGTCAACGAAGTGGCAGATAAGGCAGGTTCAAGTCAATATACGCAATGTCATCACAAACTCCTTTACAGAGATACAATTCAGGTTGGATTCACATTTAAATTCTCATAATTCACAGATACAATAGAGCAAATAAAAATACAACTGAATGGAGTTTTGTCTAACAAGATTGTCAATTACAAAAACCTAACAACATGAATTCTTTTTGCTCGAAAAAATGGTGGCATGAATTTTTCATAAAAAGATAATTGTCATTTTTAATGTTTATTGTTTGGTATCATTTTATTTTTGATATTTTATTTAAAATTTTTTGTGTTAAAAAAAATAATAAATAGTTTGAAAAATCCTATCCTCTTTCATTGTGCAAAACTAAGTTTTCAAAATTAAAATTAAAAAAAAAAAAAAATTATAAATGTTTTATAAACTGGAGGTGTTTCCCAATTTTATTTATTTTTTTCAAAATTATTTTCAAAAACAGTTTTCAAACAAGTGTTAGAGTTTTAAGAACTGAAAATAAAAAATAGAATAAATTACCATTTCCTAATATTTGAAAAAAATACAAACATTTTAGCAATTTTGACATAATTATATTGATGTCATTTTTAATAAAATTAAAATAATTAAAACTAATATAAATAGTGTGAAAAAAAAGACTAAATAAAAAAATATAAATTTTAATATAAAACAAATAATAATATATTTTTTTTATTTATAACTAGCAAAAAATAAAAATAATACCAAACCGTTTTAGAGAGCAACACTTCAAATCCACTCTTATTAACTTAGAATTCATCCAGTTAAAAAAAAAAAAAACTTAAAATTTATTTAGAAAAATAAATCAATAAGATTCATTTTATATGTGAATTTGACATTTCATTAATTCAATCTTTTATCACACCAATATATTTTAAATAAATTCTAGATTAGTAAGAGTGGTTCCTAATATTTTTATTAAAATGTGTTTTAAAAATTATTTTCGATCACTTCGATATTAACAATAACAAAAAATATTTCAATTAGTGTATTAATTAGTGTACTAACTATAATTATGATATTATTATTAACCACACTCATTATACAAATTATAAATATTAAAAATTTCTTAAATTATATCACATCATCAATTAATATATTAAGGCCAAGTTTGGCATATGAGAAATAATCCATCTTTTTATTTTTTTTCCATCACATCACCTCTCTACTTTTCTATACATCTTTCCATAAAAAAATAAAAAATACACTTATTTAGATACTCCCAAACAACTCCTAATGCATATAGCATTACTCTTCGTAGTAATGTAAAGAGTCATTGTCATTAGACTTATCATTGTTTTACATAACAGAAAAATATTGGATAAAAAGCCGAAGTGAAAATAATCAGCAAACTAGTCTAACAGAGGACCCTTTTTCTTCTTCTTCTTCTTCTTCTTCTTCTTCTTCTTCTTCCACGGTTCATTTTGATCCATGAATCGATCTCCAGAAACCCTAGAACTGAAAATGCACTTAATGGGTTGTCTTCAACTGGGTTTTCAACATCTGGGTCGAGATCAAACTTTCACGAAACCCATCTGGAGCTTTGGTTTTCAGTGATTGGAGTAGAGAAAACAAGAAATTCGACTTCTTCTGAACCTGTAGCCTGTGATTCTGATTCTGATTCAAATTTTTCTTTTGGGTTTTTGATTGAGACAAGTTCTTTGGGCTGTTCTTTGACTGTAGATGTTCTTCATTTACAAGTTCAGACTCGATTTTCAATCATGGTTAGGCGTCATGGGTGGGAACTTCCCGCTCACACATTTCAGGTACCTCATTCGAGGCCTTCTTCACTCTCTGATCAATTGGAAATTCCAAATGTGATTTTTTTTCGATGCTTAATAAGCATGTTTTGAAATTCACATGTTATGTAACTTTGGGTATATAACTTATGGAGTTTTTGATTCGTTGTGTTCTTCATTACCATTCTTTCTCAATTAGTTTCTTCATCATTGGGTTTTTGATCAATTTTTGTTTATCTATTAATTAATTTATTTTTCCTTGTTACAAGATTGTCTTGAGTCTTTTTGGATCCATCTGTTATGCATAGCATCTTAATGCTTTATGCATTTATTTTAATGTAGTATCCCATCGAGGACATGCTTTATTGTAAAAGAAATTATTGTGTTCTATGAAACATGTTATTAGAGAGAGAAAATGCTTATCAGAAGCTTCACATTCCCTACTGGTGCAAATTGTGAGTATGTATGAAAATCATACCTTGTGGATTTAAGATAAATTTTTGTTTGAAGGACATCACAACCTGATATATAAATTTTGACTAGTGAGGCCTTGAATTTCTGGTCGAGTTACTTGATCTGAATGAATAATCTGTAAACCTAAATTTCTTTCTGCAAGTCTAGCTTTTCAACTAGCATAAATATTTGTAGAAGTTTCCATGGAAATTCTATTGAGGTAAAACGGGAACGCTGCAATGCACAATCTTTGATCTTTTTCATTTGATTTTCCAAGTTTGTCATTATAATTTTTTGTATATTACAAGCGTTATCCATTCCTCGGTTAGTGGTTTTGATTGGGTTCTTCAAAGTATTAGTAATATGAGATCAGCCCGACTTATAATCAGTTTGTTGGTCAATGTATGTTTTATGAACTCATGGTGTCATTTTTTTTTTAAAAAAATTTATTTTTATCTTATGATGATTTCATAAATTCTTTTTGATTTGAAACCTCTTTCCTATTCTCACTTTCCTTGATGCACAGGTTGTGGCCATAACAGTGTTTCTCTTGCTATCTGTTGCATTTTATGCATTTTTTGCTCCCTTTCTTGGAAGGGATATTTATGAATACGTGGCCATTGGCGTCTATTCGTTCTTGGTAAGCACAATATGGGCCTAACATTTTATTTCTTTTTGTGATAACTTGTTGCACATTTTATTTATTGCTATCTCATTGTCTGCATTTTTATTTTCAGGTAATTGGTGTATTTATACTCTATGTTAGATGCACAGGTATTGATCCTGCTGATCCTGGAATTCTGATTGAAGCTGACAAGACATCAGCCTATAGATCACACAATGACACAGATTTACCTGGTTAGTGCTATGCCTGTAAATATAATTCTGTTCGATAAACAGATACTCTCATGTTCTAATAGAAATACAGATACTCATGTAATATTCAGAGGGGTGTAAATTCACCATCTGATGATGCCTCCAAGGGGATTCAATCACTTACTGACATAGTTGGATGATTGTAACACCTCTTCATGTTCCTATTGGACCATCCCAAAACAAAAGAGCTCAGTGGTCTAAGAAGCGTTGACACGGACACGTGACACAACACTGCACTAACTTGCCAATTTTAAAAAAATGCAGGACACGACACATGGAGGACACACATGAAATATATAATTTTATATATTTATTATAAGTTATATATAATTAAAATAATAAAAAACGCAATATGATACTATTTCTATAAATTTATATTTTTTTCTTTTATTATTAAAACTACCTTGTTATTCTGTTCTCCACATTTTTCTTATATAATTGTTGGTATGTGAGCAGGGAATGCATGTTCTGTTGAGGAATCTGTCAAGGTAGGACAGAATGATGGAGGAAAACCTTATAAGAATGGTTCAAGTTGTTGTTCAAAAGTTGGAGGAATCTTTTGCGGTTTTCTTGTTCAGGAAGATTGCCGCAAAGATGAACATCTTCTACAACTACAATCTGCAGAAGAGGGTTTATTCTGCACATTGTGCCATGCTGAGGTAAAGGATTTTAATTCATGTAAGGTGATTGGTTTCTATGTCGTACAATTTGTTGATATGCAATGTTGTTTGAGATCTTATCAACTGTCAAATTTTATTCTCTTGTGCAAAGAATTAAGTAAAGGGATGTTCGATTAGATTTCTGAGGAACTCAATTGGGTGATGACTATTAGGAGTATCGGCCAACGGCTTTGAGACATCTTGAAGCATGGTTTTAAATTGCAGTATCAACTCGTATAACGACTATCAGGACTATCAGCCAATGTCTAAGGGGAATCAGAAACCACACTCTTGAGTTTTTTTCAAGCACTGGAAAATGTCAAAAAACTCATTAATAAGCATGTTCTAAACTCATTTATCACAATGCGAATGTTTGTACTTTGTAATGATTTTTAATTCTCATTGTGGCACCTGAAACATGTGTTGTAAAATATTATTGAATTTTATGTTGTTTTCAAAGGTTTAAAAAAATAATAATTATTGAAGAATTTCATATAGCAAGGGGTTTTCACTATCTAGGATAATTAGACTGGCAACCCTTTTCATTAGACTGGCACCCCGTTTCATCTCAATCACAATCTCACACCCACAGGTTAGGGCAATTCATTAGTGTGTAAATGGTATTTATTGAGAGTATTGGCTCATGGCAGTGTGTAAAGGGTGATTTATTTGGGAGTATTGATTGATTCTCCCCAATACAGAACAATACCCCAATATGCACTGTCTCCTTTTAAAGGGTGACTTTTTCATGGTGATAAAGAGCAGAGAATCCGAATCTGGAGGACCAAAATCCGTTACCGATTTTTCGATCCATGTCTTGGAGTGATATTGAGTTAGTTTCTTGTTCTATCCTCTTCACATTTGGAAGTTATCTTAAAATGTAGCTCTCTCTCTCTTGGGAGTTTCAACAATTCTGTATGATTAATGCTTGTGTGCAGTTGGAAGTTTTGTGGCTCCCAATTTAGGATGGTGGAAGGCCTATCCTCATGCCTTAGCAATGTCGATTAAAGTTTTCACTTGTCATCATTGATGAAATATCTTCTGATCTACCATTAGATTCCCTGCACCCCAACAGAAGGAAGAGAGAGAGAGAGACGAAACATCAAACCTATTTCAGAACAGATTAAACCAGTTATTGTGTTATTTCTGTTTAATTATGTAGTAGAATTCTCGTCCTCAGGCAGCAAAGGAAATAATAAAGAAAAAAATGTAGATATGTTATTCAAGCTTTGGGACAATTTGCCTGCGTCATATCTCATATAAGCTTCACTAGAAACTGAAATTCGTTGGCCTTATCTTGATTGTTTTTGCTCTTTTGCAGGTACGCAAATTCAGCAAACATTGCAGAAGCTGCGATAAATGTGTTGATGGATTTGATCATCATTGTCGTGTAAGTTTAATATTTTAATAATTGTAATTTTCATGAGGTGAAGACCCTTCTTGTCTTAATGTTTACAATTATATGGTCAATCATGTTTAGAAAGGAACTGTGATTGGTCCTTGAAGGAATGTGCAGGTCCTGACGGTTGTCATGTGAATGTAATAGGACATTTTTTCCCCTGTACAGTATGTCCTGATGTAATAAGTAACTACCATTATTTTCCCTATACAGTATGTCCTGATGTTCTGTTTATAATGGTAGTTTATTTCAGCAAAGTCAATCAGGTTGCTTTCCTTATTGGTTTTTTCTTTTCCTAATTTTTGGGGAAGTTATGATATCTCTTTGACCATGGTAATCTGTGGTGCAGTGGTTAAATAATTGTGTGGGGAGGAAAAATTATATCACATTTGTTTGCCTTATGGGCATGAGCCTTGTCTGGGTAAGTTTGAGATGCTTGCTTGAATTAATTTTTTTTCATTTCCTTCTGATTAGCCTTCATTTTCTGTATTCCTTTTCATTTAGTCACGACTAAACTTGTTCTTTTATGGATGTGTCTGCGTGTACATATGTGCATCAGCTTGTTTTTGAATGTGGGGTTGGCGTTGCCGTCTTTGTCCGATGCTTTGTTGATCGAAAGGCTACTGAAAATCAGATAACTGTGAGGCTTGGGGATGGATTCTCCCTCCCCCCCTTCGCTTCCGTTGTGGTATACCTTCTTCCTTTTTTGCTTGCAGATATCTCTCTGCTCTCTGCATCTGTACATTCAGTAATTATTTTATTTCCTGTTATTAGACTTAGGAGAGTGGATCCCCTTACTGTGTTGGTAAATTGTTATAAAGTCATAATGATTGACCATTAGTGTGCTGAAGCACCATAGGTATGGGATTTCCGGGGTGTTTCTCTGTAATCATCTGATACCTGATCAGATGCAACCATTTATCAGTAGCTTTTTGGTTGCTCAACTAAATAAAATCAGACTTTTTGTATTCATTGATGCTAAGAAGAGTGGCCAAAAGTTTTTGAAGAAATGTCAATGAAATTGATTGTTGTCGCAATATCCTTAGCGAATTTAACTTTAAAAGAATGTAAATGGGTGTTTTGTCTTATTTTGAACTCATAAAGCTGCTCATGGCTCTATCCACATGCTATATATACTGTTACCTGCTGTAAAAAGTAGTTGACGAGTGACATTTAGTGCACGCAAATTTATAAGCAACTGTTTTTAAAATATGTTTTGCTACTTCAAATTTGTATAATCATTGAGATCTTGGGAATTTATTTGTTGTATATTTTTCTTCACATTGATTATTCTGAGTGAAGGATCCTCTTTATTATGGCTCTATTTTGTGCTACAGGGATTCCTTTCACGAAATCAACTTCATTCTTTGTGGTTCTTTTGTTTCAGGCCCTATGTACAGCTGTTTCTTTTCTTGCTATGGTGCCTCTCGGAGAACTGTTTTTTTTCCACATGATTCTGATACGGAAGGTTTGTTCATTTGTTCTCAATTTGCTCATTTGTTTGTGTGGGAGCAAATTTATAATTTTTTACTGCAGGGTATCACAACATACGAGTATGTTGTTGCCATGAGGGCACAGAGCGAACCTCCTGGACCATCTGTAGATGGAGGAGATCAGCTTAGTTTGCCTTCTTCACCAACAAGTTCGGCTGTGACTGCAATTAGTGGAAGAAGCTCTGTCGGGTTGGGCCTGCAATATAAAGGTGCTTGGTGTACGCCTCCAAGAATCTTTATGGACCACCAGGTACTGTTGCCCATTCTGAAGTCTTTTATGTTGTCTAAGAAGCATAGGCATTTCCATTCCATCATAATGTCTATTCTCATGTTTGGTTCACTGAAAAAATGTATTACAATTGGAATCATTATTCACCATTCTAAGGCTATAGTCATTCAATAGAGAGGCTAAGGAATCACTATTCCATTCTATTCCAGTGAATCAAATACTACATAAGGGAGAGCATTGCAAATGGTGCAGATGTCAGACTTTATCACTTGTCATCCACCTCTAGAACATGGTTGACAAATGTGGAGATGTCTATAACGTAATTATAGAGCTCAATTTTGGACACTTGACTTGTGTGTCTTTCCTACCCACCAATATGTGAAGACTTTAATTTTGGAAGTTGAGACACGGCATACAGCTGTTCTTTTTATGTAGAAAAAACTCATTTACTGAACTTATTGACAAGTATAAGCATTTTTGTAAAATTGATGAAAGATAAAGGTTTGCCTTGACAAACAGTGGCTGGGAGGAGGAATAATCACAGTTGTATATGTGTGCATAACATATATACCTATTCATTCATACACAAAAATGTACGCATTTGTAGTGTCCTTGTTTTGTCAGTTCCTACACAACATACACAACTAGTGGTGGTTGTAATTCACATGTACAAATTGACTTACAACCATAGAATTAGGAGAAAAAGGTTTTGGACAACTTAATAGCATGAAGAAAGTTCAGATGTCCATTCAAAGCACCAATGAAATGTTGATGCAAAATTTTTTTTGTGTATTTGAATTTGCAGTTGCAACAACTACCCTTTTATGTAAAATATTATGTCACAGAAGAGATATTTTCTTAGAAATTTTCGTATTTTATTAGAGTTGTTGAGTTGTTGATAATTGTAATTGGATCATATTTTTTGTCTCACAATCCAGTCTTTTTTATGACTACAAGTCTATAATTACTTTAAAAGTTACTGGACTTGGATGCTTCATCATTCTTGCAGCATGCATCTTCTGTTTCATTTTATGATACGTTGAGTTCTTCAAGAGTTTGGGCTTAATGTGCATTCATCTTTGGTATCTCATAAGCAGGATGAAATTATCCATCATTTGGAGCCAGGACATCTACGATCTACGGTGGATCCAGATGCAGCACAGCCATCTGACAAGGGGAAAGTACCCCAGCGTCCAGTCAAAATTAGTGCATGGAAGCTCGCAAAATTGGATTCCAACGAAGCAATTAAAGCAGGTGCTAAGGCCAGAGCTTCATCATCCGTGCTACGTCCAGTAAGTTCTCGACACCATCCTTACGATGGCGATCACTTATCAAGCAGCTATGTCAGCAGCAAAAGCAGTCCTATCAGTACCAATCAAGGATTTAATGACGGAAATGCTAGAGCAGGGACACCAAGAATATCTCGTGCTAGCCACGAAGATCTTGAGAGTTGCGGTCACGACCGTAGTAACCTAAGTAGTCCTTACCTGACCAACACTCGCACACCGTCTCCCTTGGATCAGCGGACTTCGAATAGAGATGACCTCAACCCCATATATCAGTCATCAGCTAATCAATCTCCTCATTCAGCAAAACCAAGCGGTGGAAATGATAATTTATCATGGATACCGGTGAGGAAAAACAACTCATGCACTGCAGAGAACTCAAGGTCTTCGGTTTTTTGGGATCAGGATGCTGGGCGGTTTGTCTCTGCAGCCACCAGAAGTGTCGGTTCTTCTCATGCTTCGGGAACAGAGCTTTCAAACGCGGGCCAATCTATATTCTTTGGTGGGCCTCTTGTGAATGAACAATTGAACAGAGGGCCAAGAAATAGCAGCAGTTCAATGCCTACTGCTCCGGAGAGAGGTCCCACGTCAAGTTATTTCCAGCAGGGTCGATCACAGAGGGGCGGCCAGCTTCCCGTGTTTGTTCCGAGCGATTCACAGCAAAGACAATTTTCTTCTAGATTGCATTGAGACTTTAATGAGACACCAAATTGTTTTCCCAGAGATATATTTACACATATATAGAGTTCGATCCACGATTTTCGGATTCTGTTTTATTTTACTCATCTTTTGTGGTTTTTAGATATCTAATGAATCTAATCCAATCCTGACTAACCCAAACATAGATGAAAAGGCTGTGTTTGATTTTGTTTTCTGTTCTTGAAAATGCTGATACATAAAGTTTATTTGGTAAATTACTTCTTCAAATTTCAAAAAAAAATTGTTTTACACCACAATGAAAATAATATGAAAATTATGAATGCTTCTCATTTTTTTATTCTTTTCAATTTTTAAAATACACAAAAAAAAAAAAAAAAAAAAAAAAAAAAAAAATCCCAAAACCCAAAAACCGATGATACTATCCCTTGAGAGGAAGTTGACCAAATAATTGACTGATAAAACATTTTAATGTAAAGTTTTTTTATTTGGAATTCTAGTGTTTGGAAAAATATTTTTTAGCATTTTTACACAGAAAATTTATTTAGACAAAAAATATTAATTTTTTTTTTTTTTTTTTTTAAAGATTAAAACTAACATACAGCCACACTATTACGACATTTCACAACCTCCACCATTAAAAACATAACCACTAATACAACCATAAATTTAATGTCACAAATTAAGAATAACAATAACTTATTATATTTACGAGTCAGAAACAAGAAGTCGTTGTAGTATAGTGGTAAGTATTCCCGCCTGTCACGCGGGTGACCCGGGTTCGATCCCCGGCAACGGCGTACATATTTTTTTTTTTTGCTGTTCTTTAATTATTTTGTTAAATGTCCTTCCTTTTGTTCTATGCAGTGTTTGGATTGGCAAAGAAAAGAAATAATTATATTTTCTCATTATCATACTTGGATGAGTAAGAAAGCAAATCATGTGAAAAAAAAGATATGAGTGATTTTTTTTTTTTATTCTTTATATTTTAAAAGTTAATATTAGTGTTATAAATATTTGATAACTAATTAATTTATTTCTCATTAAATCTTACCAAGTAAAATAGGTTTAGTAAGAAAGTTGTATTTCTTACCTTTTTTCATCATTTTTCACTAAATCAACCATCAACATAGGGTTAAAGTTATAAGTTCTAAATGGTCAGAATTCTTGGTTCCCTCTACACCTTATATTTTGCCAAATGAAAAATATTTGAGACCCCATTTTTTGGAAACTACTACAATCCCTTTAGATCTCCACCATTGATATATGTATGGACCCACTCATGTATATGTAGGCCAACATCATTAATGGTGGAGATCTAAAAGAGGTTGTGAAGACCTTCAAAAAAAGGGGTCTCAATCATTGTTGTTTGCCAAACTATGTTCTTTTCCATTTTTCTGTGCCTGCAGCAGCAACTTCTTTTAGTAAGTAATGATCTATAAATAGTATAATTTTTGTACAAAATTTTCATATTTGTGACTTCATGTGGTTTCATCATTTTCAACAAAAATACCAACCATCATCCTCGTAATTTCAACAATATCGTTAACATGTCATTCTAACTGTGTGTTATTTTATTTTTGTATAAACCTTTGTTTGAAAAAATCATTTTTCTAAGAGATGGACATGATACTTGAAAAATTTTTGGTCATAACCTTTAGGATAAAGTTGCATAGGCTAATAGGACGGAATTGAGATAATTTCCCCGATTACTAACCTTTGGAATTAAAACCAATTTGTTTGATTGATTTCTTTAAGGAGAAAACCACTTTGTAAAAAACTCTGGACCACTTTACACGCATGTGCACCAGATCTATGTCGCGGTTGAGATCCTCTTCATTTCAATGGCATGAAAGTGAGGACGATGATCAGAAATTTGAGAAAATACAGAGTAGTCTAGGTATTGAAGCGCTCGAGAGCAAGCAGAACGAGGCTTCGTTGAGCGAAACTAGGCCATCGATGTATGCTTCGTTATTGAGTTCGTCGCCGTTGTGTTTGTCTTTGTCGTCGTCTCTACAGGCAAGGATTACTTGGGTGCTTGGTTTCAGTTCAAAGAGTTATGGTGCCATGAATGGCATTGCTAGAGCTTTGCACCCAGTTTCTTCAAGGTAAAATCTACGGTGGTGGGGCTGATTGTATATTTTTTAGAGGTTGTTTGGCATGATTTATAGTATGCCTATCATTTTTGGGTTACATCTTCTCTCTATTGTTTTTTATATATCTTTTTGTAAAAAGTAAAAAATTACACTTATTTATGTCATTCCAAATAGCTCCATAAAGTGATTGTAGAATCTATAAGTGGGGTTTTAGTTTTATTTTTTATATTTATTTTTTTGAGGTTGAGAAGATGAGATGAATACAGATCTATACATATGAGTTGAGCTCTCTACAGATCTGTTTGTTTTTTGTAGTATGTTTCCAGATTTGTAATGTAGATGAGTTGCTTTTCGTAGTGGTTTCAACAAATAGGGAATTGATTGTGAATTTGTTGTGTACTGTGTTGTTCTTGCAGCTAAAATTTGTACAGACAAATTTGGATAGAAAAAAAGGCTTAGATTTGTTCAAAAAATTGAACACATAGGTTGAGATGGGTTCAAATAATTGAATAGATAAAAAAAGACTTCAACAGATAGGGGAAACATGCTTGCAAACTCAACAGATAGATTAAAATATTAAAATAATTTGGACAGATAAAAAAAATTTAAGACATATTTCAACAAATAGATTTTTTAAAAGATAGATTATATATATATATAAATTAACATATAGGTGTTAATTTCAACAGGTACGTTAATAATTTTGATAGATAGGTTTAAAAAAAGTAAATATATAAGAAAAGATTTGAACTGATAGGTTAAAAAAATGGCAAAACTAGAAATAAAATGTTTTTCAAAACAACAAAATATACTTCTCACCATAATATTTCACAAAGCATGTACTTCAGATTGGATTAATCACAAATTTTCTCTACAAAATATTATATAATTTTTGTATATTAAAATATAATTGTTGGAATAAATAATAACTAATTTTTTTATTTTTTTATTGCTTGTCAAAAATAAAAATAAAAATAAAAACATAATGAGATTAAAATATTACTCTATTATTTCTCTTCTAATTTTATTAAATTATATTAAACTAATATTTAATTCTTAAATAATATAGTTGTTGGCACTAAAATTTATCTTCTCTGTCGAAAAAGCATAACAAATACAGAGAGTTGATCCAGTAGATGCTATGGGTGAAGACCACGAGTTTATAGCGGAATGTGAGTCTTAGAATGCAGACCAGGTGACAAGAGCAAAACAGTCAAAGGAGCAGATGTGACAGACACAATTTCTCCTATCGATTCATCTGATGGTGCAATAGGATGTGGCCAAACATGGCCTTGGTGTCAGGCCATGAAATTAGGCATGCAAATGATGCAGGGTACGTGGCTTGTTTGCAAGAGGAAGAGGATGTTGTAGTAGAGAAGCAGTTACTAGCGGTTATGGAAATCATGGACAGTTATGCAGGAAGTGGAGGTAACTTGCTTCTTGGTGGGACACGTGGCAGCAAAGAAGTAGCAAGGTCGGCAGCATAAAGGCTAGAAATTCAAAGTAAGAAGGACCTTCAACAACATTTACAACCTATGTGGAATTAGCAGTAGCATAATCTAGTTAGCAATAGTTTTTGTACTTAGGAGTATTTATGTCTGTAATTCGGCCTCAGTGGCCAAGTTTTCTTTCTGTCGATTGTTATGTATATTGAACTTGTAACTAAGTGGCAAGTTTACTTGTTCTTCAATCGAATTTCAGTTTATTCACACTAGTTTCTTCGCATTACAACTCCAAAGAAGTCATTGAATCTGTCAAGGTATAGAACACCAACCACAGTTACTTGGTCTGTTGTTGTTTGTGAAATTGTGGTTTCTCTGTCGAATCAACTCTGTCGATTTGACCCAAACCAATTTTTGCTAACATATTTTGGCACGCCCAATAGGACCTGTCTAATTTAGAGTGATGTCTAGGAAGAAACATCATGAAGTCTTTGATGATCCTGAGAAAAGGATTGAAGATGGAGAAGAGTTGGATGGTGGACTTGAAGGAGTGCAGGACAACCTAGGTAATGGCCATTCAGTGGCTAGACAGGAAATAGGCCAAGGAAATGGCCAAAATTGGCCAGTCTAGTTGTCCTCCTGTTGATCCAAGAAGGGCTCTTCTACTGTATACTCAGTAAACAATAGGTTCTATGTCTGCATATGAGAACCAAGTGATGATAGATGACTTGCTGGCCTTGTTTGAGAAGGCTAACATCAAACCCAGCCAATCAAGAAGTGTTCAGGATGAGACTCAGGTAAATAAAGCACAATTCATACCTCTTGTGGCCCTTCAATAGCATGAAAATGTAAATGAACCTATGTCATTTTATAGACCTCCCACACTCCAAGAAAGATATGAGGAGGGAATGACCATAAATCCTGTGTTTGAGAGGGAATACCCCACAAACTCAGTGTTTAACCACAACTTAAATAATATGAGAATGAGACCTGGGGGGCAATCAAGGCCACAAATGTATGGTACTTATGCATTTGATGGGCTTGTAGCAGGTTATCAAGCTATAGCAGAACAAAGAAATAGGCCAATTAATCAAGTAAGGCCTCAGAATATACGAGACCATGCCATGCAGCAACCATATTATGAACCCAACGTGATGCATCCAAGGCCTAAGGCCTGGTCCCCATTTTCCTTTCTTCTAACCAGAAGTTCAAGGAGGGGGACAACAACAACAATACTTAGACCCCTAGATTAATAATAGGCAGCAAATAATGAACATCATACAGGAAATGTATGGTCCAGGCCTGAGAAGGCCAGATAGGCCAATGTTTAGGAGTCCTTACCCTCCATGGGTAGAAACAACCCCCATTCCAAGAAATTATAGGATTCCTGAGTTTACTTTATTTACAGGAGAAGAGAGACAATCGACCACAAGCATGTAGGCAGGTTTATATGCTAGTGTGGAGAACTTGGCTATGATGATAATTTAAAATTAAAACTATTTCCTCATTCTATGTCGAAAGTGGCATTTACATAGTTTATTAACTTGCCAGAAAATTCTGGTCATACCTGGTAAGAACTAGAGAGTTAGTTTCCTGTCCAGTTCTTTAGAACTGAGCTTGAAGTGACGATGGTGGATTTGTCAAAATTTAAACAAAGGCAAGGAGAAAGTGCAAAATAGTGCATCGACAGGTTTAAGAAAGCAAAAAACAAATGTCATGTTTACATGCCTAAAATAGAAGTTGTATAAGACTAGCTCAGAATGGTTTAGATTTTGAACTTAGGAAAAAGTTTGAAGGTATGATGTTTAGAGACCTATTTGAGTTGTCTTCAAGGACAACTAGTTATGAGGCCATTCTTAAAGAAGAGCAGCAGAGAAATGCAGCCTCATTAGGGACTTATTACTAGAGGTTGAGTTTGACATGGATATCGACATAGATGTAGCTCAAGTAATAGGTAAAAAGCCCATGGTTTGTGAAAAACTAAGGAAAGCTGACAAACCTATGAGCATGCCAGCAACATAACCAGCCAAAAAGAATGTGATTGTGTCACATAGGTAGTACTCTTTCGACTTATCAAAGGCAGGTGCATTATTTGATGACTTGTTAGCAAACAAGTTTTTAACTTTGACTCCTGGCCACATGTAGACACCCTATTTTTGACCACCCTTATGACTTGGACGTCACCACTTGCACATCTAATGATGAGTGTATATGCATGTCAAGTGCTCGAAGTCCTCAGCGGAATGCCACAACTTTGAGCCTTCAAACCCTACACACTTGCTGTCTTATTTTTGGACTGAAACTGGAGTTTTTCAAGCCTGCAACCTCTTGTGGCTTGCCAGTCCCTGCTATTGGCTGCCAGCCACAGCTTTTGGCTGCTGGCCACTGATGTGGCCTACCAGCTAGAATTAGTGGCCTGCCAGCCACAAGTGTGTTTTGCAGATATTTTTCTGCCAGCTCTGCCAGCTGGTGGCACAGATGCATGCACCTTCTTACACGTGTATGTATTGATATTTCTAAGGGAGTGTAATGGTTTTCTATATATAGAGGACCTCCCATCTTGCTTTTAAGGTTAGAAAATTTTGGAGCAAATTATTCTCTCTCTCTCTCTCTCTCTCTCTCTCTCTTGCAAATTTCTTGAACCTTTGCCTATACACTCTAAACCAAACCTCACCATCTTTGAGCTGAGGTACTTTTGAGCCTTTTTTGAGCTCGTGAGGGTGTGTTTGTGTTGAATTGTTGCTTGGAAGTGCTCTCATCTTCAAGAGGTATAAGGCTTAATTAGCTTTCTTATTTTGTTTGCTTTTCTTTTTTTCTTATTGTTTTCCTACTATTTTTCTACTTTCTTTTGGGTTGTGTAAGCTCTGTAATTTTGGGCTGAAACTTGTGGTTTAAGGCCTTAAAGGGTGGAGGGGTGGTTCACATTTCTTTCCACCTTGCTTCTCTAGCTTTTACCCTTGTGTTTCCCACATTTGCACTATCTTTTTTTGAGCTTTTAAACACTGATTTTTATAGTTATTTCAGTGGCTAAAATATTGTTTTGAAGTCCAAAATTGGAGGGGTTAGCCTCCCCTTCTTGTGTCTTGCTTATTAGCCTAACATGCTCCATGTTTTAGCTTATTGTTCCTGCTATTTTTGTCTTAATTCTAGCATGTTTTAGGGTTAATTTAGCACTGTTTTAGAACTGTTTTTAGCTGCTTGTTGCATTTGAGCTTTGTATTGCATGCTTGTAGTGTAATTATCCTCATAGGTTTGGTGGTTTAGGCCTTAGCCACCAACCTATTTGAGTTGATAGCATTTGTTTATGGCTTTCCATACTTGTTTTCACCTTTAATCACCTCTGCAATCTCCCTCCTTTTTTGGCTTTTGCTTTGCTTTGAAAGTTGGTTCAAACTAGTTGCTTATTTTAAGCTTGAGATTGAGGTCTTATGCTTAATGGTTCAATCCCTTTGGGGGTTCATTACCAATGGCATAACACTTCTCCCATGCCTAAAACAACTCTTGGTTTGATGCTTCTTTCCATTAGAGGACTTAAAATTCATCTTTGGACTTAAATTACTAAGGAATGGTCGGTAAGTAAAATGGAGTAATAAAATTGGGGACTAAAAATGATGCAAGATAATAACTTGGTTAGGGTTCAATTGGATGTTAATTGAACCCTTGAGTCTTGAATTGTTTCATATTTGTTAGTGATGAAAACGGTTCAAGAGTCATTGTCAACCACTTCCCTTGATCAATCCATGATATGAAGGGGGAATTGAGAGTCTTATTTGTTGCATTTATTGAACTTGTACCCTTTGGTTCATAAGCCATCATGCAATGAAATTTCATGCATTGATGGTTTGTGAATCAAGTTTACTACTCGTTTGAACTGATTAATGATAAGGAGGGATAAATTGTGCAAACAATTCTTGAGAATACCATGTGCTTGCTCTGTTTGCTCTTTGTTGCAGCAGGAAGAACCAGGCATCAGTGGCCAGTGTAGACACCCCATTTTTGACCGCCCTTGCGACTTGGGCACCATCACTTGCACACCCAATGATGAATATATATGCTTGTCAAGTGCTCGAAAGTCCTCGGGGAAATGCCACAGCTCTGACCCTCAAAACCTTGCAAACCTTGTGCCTTGTTTTTGCACCAAAACTTCAGCCTTTCAAACCTGAAAAACTTGGGACTTGCAGGCCCATTTTTGTGGGCTGCTGGCCACCCCTTTTGGCTGCTAGCCAACCTTGTGCCTTGCCGGCCAGAATTGGTGGCTTGCCGGCGACAAGTATGTTTTGTAGATATTTTGTAACAGTTATGCCAACTGTTTGCACAGATGCTTGCATGTGCTCCCACGTGTATGGATGGATGTTTTTGAGGGACTGACATGTTTTTCTATAAAATAGGACCTTCTTTCCCATTTTTGAGGGTGAGAAAAATAAGAGCAAAATTAATTTTCTCTCTCTAGAATTCTCTCTCTCTCTCTCTCTTGAAATTTCTTGAGCTTGTGCCTATACACTCTTAACTAAACCTTGCCATCTTTGAGCTGAGGTACCTTTGAGCCTATCTTGAGCTCTTGAGGGTGTATATGTGTTGAATTATTGCTTAAAATTGGCCTTCTCTTTAAGAGGTATAAGGCTTTGCTTGTCTCATTGCTTTAGTTGCTTCTTTTCTTACTGTTTTTCCATTGTTTTTGGGCTGTATAAACTCTGTATTTTTGGGTTAAAACTTGTGGTTTAAGGCCTTAAAGGGTGGAGGGGTGGTTCTTCCTTCTTTCCACCTTGCTCTTCTAGCCTTTACCCTTGTGTTTCCCACCTTTACACTATCTTTTTTTTGGAGCTTTTAAACACTGATTTTCAGAGTTATTTCAATGGCTAAAATGTTTTTTTGAAGCCCAAAATTGGAGGGGTTAGTCTCCCCTCCTTGTGTCTTACTTACTAGCCTAGCATACTCTATGTTTTAGCTTATTATTCTAGCTATTTTTGTCTTAATTCCAGCATGTTTTAGGACTTATTTAGCACTATTTTAGGATTGCTTTTGGGTGTTCATTACATTTGAGCGTTGTATTGCATGCTTGTAGTGTAATTGTCCTCATAGGTTTGGTGTTTTAGGCCTTAGTCACCTTCTTATTTGAGTTGATAGTATTTGTTTATGGCTTTCCATACTTGTGATCACCTTTAATCACCTCTGTAACCTCCTTCCTTTCTTTACTTTTACTTTGCTTTGAAAGTTGGTTCAAACTAGTAGCTTGTTCAAAGCATGAGATTGAGGTCTTGTACTTAATCGTGTAAACCCTTTAGGGGTTCATTACCAACGGCATGAAGCTTCTCTCATGTCTAAAACAACTTTTGGTTTGATGCTTCTTTCCATTAGAGGACTTAAAGCTCACCTTTGGACTTAATGAATTAAAGAATGGAAAGGTAATTAAAATGGAATAATAAAACTTGGAATTAAAAATGATGCAAGATAATAACTTGGTTTGGGTTAAATCAGACGTTAATTAAACCCTTGAATCTTGAGTCATTTCATACTCATTAGTGATGAAAACGGTTCAAGAGTCATTGTCAACCACTTTCCTTGATCATTCATGATAGGGAGGAGGTTTGAGAGTCTTTATTTGTTGCATTTATTGAATTTGCAACCTTTGGTTCATAGGCCATCATGCAATGGAATTGCATTCATTGATGGTTTGTGAACCAAGTTTACTACTCTTTTGAGCTGTTCAAATGATAAGGAGAGGTAAATTATGCAAACAAACCCTTGAGAATACCCTGTTCCTGCTTTGTTTGCTCTCTGTTGCAGTAAGAAAATCCAGTCATCAGTGGCTGGCAGGCCACCACTTTTAGCCTACCGGCCACCTCTGCAAAACCGAGCAGTGTGCTTTTTTGGCAAAACAGAGCTGATTTGAGTTGAAAAACAATGCAAATGTTCTACTGTATAACAAAGGCATCTGGCAACAAGACAGTGGCTTTTTTTGGGTGGAAATCCGTGCATGCATGAGCATTCCTCGTTTTCCAAGGCGGAGTAATTACCTTAGCTAGTTTAGTACTTCTTTCTTATTTAGTTAGTTAATTTGTAATTAATTAGTTTGTTTTAATTTGTAATTAATTAAATTAGTTAGTTAATTTGTTGTAATAATTAATTAGTTAGCTTAGTTGAGTTGATTATTTCATTCGTTTTGTAATTCGTAGTAATTAGCTTAACTAGTTAGTTTATTCGGATCCTCCGACTTGAGGGCGCAAATGTTGTAATAACGTGTATGTCTTCCAACCCTATGTCTTTCTCCATTTTATTTACCTGCTTATGATGGTTAGTTTAAAAGCATCATGTTTTATTTAGCATATCTCATGTTTGCATCCACTTGTATTGCATACATTGAGGCTCGACGCATTATTCTAACTTGCATCGTTAGTTAAATGCTTCTTTGAATACGTGCTTAGACCGCATGTTATCAAATTGATTCACATGCCATGTTAGTAGCCGAGCCTAGTAATTGCATGTTGTATGTGTTGCATTAGTCACATTGCATAGTTAGGATCATGCATTTTTCTAACTCTGTCATCTTTTTTGGCTTGGAGTACTAGGTGAGCTTTTCTTTTGTTTTAGCATATTGCATGAGTGTGGTTTTTACCATGTCAGAGCATGTTCACCATGAGGCTAAGTGTTTAAGTGATAAACTATTTGAATGCTTGTGAATGAAGGCTAGTTGTTTGAATTGGGATAGTTTGATTAATGTACATTTAAGCCCACTTTTTCAAGTGGCACATTCATAAAATTTTTTCAAAAACAAACATGAATCAAAGTATTCTAATTTTTGCAACTTAGTCTATATTTGTGTGTGCATCACATAGTAATGCTAGCTTCATAAAATCGAAACAAGAGCATATAATGTAAATAAAAAATCACATCATGATTAGTAGAGGCCGATCTTTGATCGGGCGAGTGGGGTGCTCAATTCATGACCTTTCCCTCTCGTACCTAAGTTCCTGAGCTGAGACAACTTTGGTGATGACGAATTAATGGCCTTTGGCACGAGTCTTGGGTTTCCTAAATTTCCCAAAAATATTTAGGTGGTGACTCTGAAATCTGGCAAAGTAGTCCATTTTTGGCATATTATTCAAAATATCGATTTTTCAAAAGATTTGCCAGATTTGGATTCTTTGGTGTTTATCTGTAATAACCCCGACCCTGATTAACGCTAATTAGAACGTAATTATGTCTAATAATAATTAAGGGAAAATCTAGAATTAATTGCATGTGCATTGCATGAATTACGTGTTTCTATCTGTTCGGTGTCAAAACATCTATTTGTGTTTTAAACTAATTTGTAAATTGGAAGCCTTATCGGCGCCCGATTCCGAAATTGACTAGTGTTTTGAACTAATTAGATTTTATGTGATTTTTGGTAGGTTCAATTAAATTTCGATTTGGAATGTTTAACTCTGATTAAATAACATTTTAATAATGAATCTAGTGTAATTACCATTATGCCATTGTTAGAGGATCTTGTAGGCAACATGTATTGAGCCTATTACACTTAAACAAACATTCTCTTCAGCCATTCCTTTCTCCCAAAACCGATGGAGAGAGTGAGAGTAGAAGAAACTTAGCTCCAACAAGAATTTTGGCTAAAAAACTTGGAGAATTGAAGGGTGGTGTGCTAGCTAGAGTTTCTAAGCTTGACATTGAAGAGTTAAGGTAGGAATTCATCCTTTCATTCATGCAATTGAACAAGTTTTTGCATATTTCTTGACCCATTGAAGATTAGAGGCTAGATTTAGCTTGAAATTGTGGAATTGGGTAGCATATTATGCATGCATGTTTATACTCTTGCCATTTGAGTTTGTTTTCATCACAACTTGACATGCATGCCCATATTTTTGTTAGAGTCCATGTATTCATGTTTTTCCACCAAATTGGCCATTTGATCATGGTTTGGAGTTTTGAAATTCAATTGAGTCTTGCATGTTGTTTAGACTTTGTTCATGAAGAATTATGGAAATGATGCTCAAATTGACTCACTCTTGGCCCTTGAATTTACAAATTGGCTTTTGAAACTTGATATACTATGTGTTTAAAGTGTTTTTCCAGAATTTGGGCCCAAGAGGTTGAGTTTTTGGTTGAAGAATGCTTGGTTCGAACTTGGAAGGCAAATCTGGAAATTCCAGATTTGGCTTCCTCGCTCGAGCGAAGGATTCCTCGCTCGAGCGAGCACCTTTGTCCAGGGCTCCGCTCGAGCGAGCATCGAGCGACCATCGCGCGTAAAATCGCAGCATCCAGTATTTTTACTGTTTCGACAGACCGCTCGAGCGAAGGATTCCTCGCTCGAGCGAAGCCTTTGATCTTGGAAGCTCGCTCGAGTGAGGCTCCTATTTTCAGCAACTTTTGAAAAATGTTTTCTAAGGCAATTTTGCACCCTCATTCCATCCTAGGCATTCCTAGGCCATGATTAAGACTCCATACTAAGGGTAAGGGGTTAGGTACACACTTAGAATCGTTGATGTAAGTTTTGTACGATTGGAGAGCGTGTTTCAAAGTGTGTATCCGTGATGTGTTGTGTAGGTCACGTGCCGCAATCCGTTTGACCCTCTTGACTTCGTCTACTTGTATCAACGCCCACTGTGAGTAATAACTTTGTAAAGTTATGTTCAATGTTATGTATTTTCCGTATACTATGATACGAAATGATTGATTCTTTGAAAAGCTATGATATGTTGGAAATGAATGAATGAATGTCCAGTTTTTCTGAAAAGTATTTGTGGCACCCTTAGTCCGGATGGCCCTCGCCCGGGGGTAACAATACCGTGGCCTATGGCCCTTGCCTGGGGGTAACAATACCATGGCTACTTGCGCGCAAGATATGGACCTTTGTGGTCGTTGGTACCAACTTTGTTGTGGTCTTCGGACCTGCCTGTTGTGGTCTTAGGACCTGCCTGTTGTGGTCTTCGGACCTGCCTATTGTGGTCTTCGGACCTGCCTGATCTGATAGCTAATGGGTGTACCACATATGATCTTATGCAAAATTTGAGTTTGATTATGAATATGAGCATGTATCTGAATCTATTTCTGATTGGAAATCTGAATGTGCATAAGACTCTATTTCTGATAAGACTGTGTTTCTGATATAAACTCTGATTTCTAACTTTGTGATGGACATCTTTCATTAAAACCCTTTACTCTGTTATTATTCACTGGGCTTTAGCTTACTGTATTATTTATGTATGTAGGTGATCAGGTGCGTGGCCAGGCTAGAGGCTTCTGTCTAGTATCTGTTTTGACAGCCAACCTATGTGCCTCCCGTGGAGGTTCCGGATATGCTAAGTGTTGTCGTTATGTGATGTAAAGATTAAGTTCAATTATGTTTCTTGCTTGGTTCTTCAAGTCATGTGTATTTTAAAAGGGATGATATGTATATATGTATATAAAAGGTTTAAAATCCTTCTGTCTCATATAAGTCTGCACAGCTCAATGGACGTTGTATATATTATTTGCTTTCGCTAGCCCCTAATATTTTGTTAATCTGTTCAGAGGCTGTAGGTAATCCTCGGATTACTGGCCGGTTACGGTGCCAAACCTATAGGGGCAGGTTTGGGTCGTGACATTATCTATTTCACATTGCACTTGTGAGATCAGATTCAAAACCATGGGAGCCTGATACTATAGGGCTTCTTGTCTTCCGAAAGAAACGCGAAAAGTCAAGTTACAACAAGTCGGCCACAAAAGTCGAGCTACAGTCGGCAGGCCACTACTTGGGGATGGCAGGCCATCATTTGTGGCTGACAAGCCACGACTTCCAGCCTGCCAGCCACCTTTGCAAAATCTAGCAGTAGCTTTTTTGAAATGAAACAAAGTTGGTTTTGAGGTGAAAAACAGTGCAAATGTCCTAACTGTGCAACAAAGGCTTCCTGGCAGCAGAACAGTGTTTTTTCGGGTGGAAATTCGCGCATGCATGAGCACTCCTTGCTCTCTGGGGTTGTTTTAGTCTAATTACTTAGCTTAGATATTTGTTATAATTAATTAGTTATAGCTAGTTAACTTTGTAGAGTGTTGTAAATAAGTAGTTAGCTAAACTAGTTATTCAATTTTGTCTTGTAATAATTAGTTAATTAGCTAAAATAGTTGATTAATTTTTTGTTGTAATAGCTAATTAATTAGTTAGCTTAGCTATTCGGATCCTTCTACGTGAGGGCGCAAATCTTGTAATAATGTGTATGTCTTCCAACCCCACGTCTTTCTCCTTTTTATTTACTAGCTTATAATGGTTAGTTTAGGGCATCATGTTTTGTTTAGCATTTCTCATGCCTTGCATCCACTTGTATTGCATACATTGAGGCTCGGTTCATCATTCTAACTTGCATTATAGTTAAAAACTTCTTTAAATACGTGCTTAGACCGTATGCTTTCAAATTGCTTCATATGCCATATTAGTAGCCGAGCCTAGTAATTGCATATCGCATGCGTTGCATTAGTCATATTGCATAGCTAGGATCATGCATTTTTTCTAACTTTGTCATCTTTTTGGCTTGGAATACTAGGTGAGCTCTTTTGTGCTTTAGCATAATTGCATGAGTGTGATTGTTACCATGTCAAAGCATATTCACTATGAGGCTAAGTGCTTATCTGATAAACTGCTTGAATGCTTATGGATGAAGGCTAATTGTTTGAATTAGGATAGTTTGATTAATGTACATTTGAGCCCATTTTTTCAAGTGGCACATTCACAAACTATTTTCAAAACAAACATGAATCAAACGTTCCAATTCTTGCAAATTAGTCTATACTTGTGTGTGTGCGCATCACATAGTAATGCTAGCCTAATAATCAGAATAGGAGCATATAATGTAGATAAGATTCATATCATGATTAGTAGAGGCCGAACTTTGATCGGGCGAGCGGGGGTGCTCAATTCATAACCTTCTCTCTCATACCTAAGTTCCCGAACCGAGATAATCTTGGTGATGACGGACACGTGGCCTTTGGCACGAGTTATGGGTTTCCTAAATTCCCCAAAAAACATTTAGGTGACAACTCTATATCTGGCAAAGCAGTCCATTTTTGGCAATTTGATTCAAAATCAATTTTCCAAAAGATTTACTTTGGTGTTTATCTATTTTGCATCGCACTTATGAGATCAAATTTAGAACCGCGGGAGTCCGATATTGTAAGGCTTATTCGTCTTCTGAAAAAGGAGCACAAAAAGTCGAGCTACAGTTTCTGGCGATTCTGCTAGGGATTTAGAGAACTTGACTTGAACTTCATGATGTGAAATTTTATCTACACTTATATGTTTCTTTGCATTTGCATTTGCATTTGCATTGGTGCGCTTAAGTCACTGTGTTTGCCATATGTTATTCCTGGACGGTTTGCTGGAGGCTTGCCTAAAAGCTTGCCAAAAGGCTGAATGGTCATGGGCTCTGCCATGATAAGAACATGACCTTTGGATCTGGACTACCGATGTACCGTTTGATTCTCTTTTCACTTCTCGGTGTTAGGTGTGAGAGGTATATTAGGTAGTCTTGCTGAGGTACCCTTTTTGACCATTCGGCTAGTTGCATATCGAAAAGCCATAGAGACTGTTCCAAACTAGGACAGGATGCTCACCCGAAATGCAGGATTATGTGAAAATCGCTTTGTTTAAATAGTGAACCCTAGCTCCTGACGAAACTAGGACAGGGTAACCTTACCCCCTCATAGGGGTGTTTTGGCTCTCACTTGACTGGTATGTGCTTTACAGTGAAACTGTACGGAATGTGCATAGCAGTTGCAAGTTTGCAAGTTTGGTATCTGTTTTGGGGGCAGAATTTAGTATGGAGTGCAGTCCTACAACTTTGGTCATGTCTGTGTTGAAACATCATTAGCTGAGGTGCTGTGCGGTTTCTGATTACTACTTTCTTTTTGCTTTATTTCTTTTTTTGCTAGGTAGTTTACCACTATAGCTTCAAAAAGTTCGGATACCCCCCAAGTACTCTAGACCTGAGTCAGAAGGCTTTGTAAAGTTGGGGATCTTAGTCAAGGACAACCCGTGTTTACTCCACTCCCACCAGTTACAAAACGGATGAGAGTCAGGCAGAGTTCACCGGTCCAGTTTTAACAACAGTCACCCCTCAATTCACATATATCCAGTTCAGGTTCAAGGATAGTCTTCTACTTCTAGCCCAGCACAAGATCGCTCGCCTATTCCAATGACACAGTATCCCCCAGTTAGTATGGAAGAATTGATACATCATTTATAGCAAATAGTTGAAACCCTATAGCAAGATGCTGCCTGCCAGGCCGAGGTCACAGTCCATTAGCCCGAGGTTATAAACAGGCTACAACAATAGCAACCACAGCTGGTGGTGGCCTCTGTATCCCATGCACCTTCCACGGGTATCCCAACACCCAGAGCCACCACTCATACTGCCAATGTCCAAGAAAACCAGGCCATCCAGCAAAGAAAATTCTAACACAAGCCTCCAAAGAACTGTTTATCAACCTGAGGCTCCATTTGAGTTTGAGATTGACCCAACTATACTCAAGGTCAATAAACTGGAGAAGCTATTCAAGAGAGCACAAGGTGTTAACTCCATCCAAACATAGAGGACGAGTATACTGATTCTGCAATGACATTGCCAGATCAGTTCAAAATGCCGCACATCAATCGATTCAACGGCTTTGGAGATCCCATGGTTCATTTACGGTTGTTTTCGGACATCTTGCGGCCGATGGGCTTGACTAGATTACAAAAGCTGTCTCTCTTTGGCCGTACCATGTTTGGTATATCAGTTATTTGGTATGCGAAGTTAGAAGATTCTGTCAAGCAGAATTGGGAGGAGATGGCCGAGGCCTTTATTGCATAGTATTTCGTATAATACTCAGATCGAGGTCACAAATCGTGATCTTGAAGCAACACGCCAAGCGCCAAAGGAGGGCTTTTATGAATTTGTGATGAGGTGGAGAGTTAAGGCCTCGATGATGACCACAAGGCCTTCTGAGAAGGATCAGATCAGGATGGTTGTCCAAAATTTGCACGGCAAGCTATTACAAAAGATGATCGTCCTACCCCTGTTTACATTTATAGAACTCCATGAAATGGGAGTGCAGATCGAAGACGCCATGAAGCAGGGACTGATCACAGATGGGAAGGAGCTGGCAAAAAGGCCGTTTGTGTGCAATTCCAATACTGTCAGGGGTAGCACAGCTGTAAGGCCATTAGATATAAGCGTTGTCACCACAACCAAGACTGCTGACCCATTTGCCAAACACCCTCCAATCCTAACCGATCCCAGAGGACCTTCAACCAACTATACATGACCCTATCTCAAGCCGTGAAAGTGCTAGTCAAGAAAGGGCACCTCAAACCATTAGAACCCCGTCCCTTGTCTAATCCTCTTCCATCCAAACAAAACCCATAAAATACTGCACGTTTCACCAACAACATGGTCATGACACCGACCAGTGCTTTCGATTACGTCATGAGATTCAGGATCTCATTGACAACAAGGTGATCGCTCCACCTCAAAAACCCAATGTAACCACAAATCCACTCCTAGCCCATAATCAAGTCCCCTCATCTCGAAATCTCAACCTGATTCATACACTGACTACCCGTTATGACCCCAGTATATATATTACCTCCTTTCACTTACCAAAATCGACATTGTTCATTCCAGAAGATGCAGATTGTGCATGATGGACACGTCTAACCCCCAAACCAAGCCTGTGGTGATGCTTACAGTGGAAGGGGAGTCCACCTTGGAGGAAGGTACGAGTCTGTTGTCGGAGAGTTCTAAGGACTTATCTAATGGGGTTTATGATCCGAGCTGCTACATTGTGCCAACCGGTCAAATCAAACTCAAACTAGTGCTACTGACCTGGGTAGACATCAATGTGGTTAAGGAAGATGGCCCGAGCTAAAGGTTGGATGATTTGGCGGAACTCGATGAGGATTTACACAACCTGCAGTTCTTTGACAAGCAGGATCAGGAGGATATGCAGATTGGCTGGTTCGACTTGAACGGATCAACTGACAACTCTGGATGGCTGAGTGATGAGCCAGATAAAGATAGAGAAATTGAAATGAAACCGAAGGGAAAGGAAGCAGGGATCGCTGTAGTGGCTGGAAGGGCCGATGATAAAGGAAAGCTGTCGAAGAATGCTGGCATGGAAAATTCAGCTCGGGAACTAGGCACCATGAGCACTGGGGACACAGAATAGGAAGCTGCATTGAAGCAGTTTGAATGAGAAAAGGTTGACGACAATCAGGAAGCTGTAATGACCCAACACCCTGTGGGGGATACCTATGATGTGAAGGTGTTACAAACAGAGCCAGACAACTATTTGTCAGCTGCTGAAGGCGTATGGTGAGATGATGATGATCTACATCTGGCCCACATCGACGAAGATTGGGGCGAGTGCCTTCTGGACAACACGTGGTATGTTGAAGAAATAGATCACATGATAAGAAGTGGGTGGTATTTTAAGCCACCACACTTAGATCAAGCTGAGGTATTTGGAAAAGACAGAGAGGTCGAGAAACAGCTGGAAAAAGAGGCAGTGTTGAAACAACTTAAGAAAATCCAAGCCGACATCTCAAACTGAGGTCTTCTCATGGCCTCCTGGGTACACCGACTGGCAGTACTATCGACAATGGACAAGGCTAAATTGTCCATTAACACCACCCCTGAACAACTTGTGGGATTGGTCTTCCCAAGTGGTGCCAGGCCAACCCTTACCTTCTCGATAAAGAACTGTCGCTGGAAGGCTCAGCTCATAACAAACCCTTGTACATATTGTGGAGTGCGGGAGAAATGGGTACCGGTGGTGTTGGTAGATACCGGTTCGGCCATCAATGTTTGTCCTTCTCACACCGCCTATGCAATTGGCCTTAAACCAACGGACTTTGTTCTCACAGTCCAAGTAATTCGGGCGTATGATAATACGAGTAGAGAGGTCATAGGCACGGTGCAAGTCAGAGTTCAGGTGGGCCTAGCTCAGCAGGAGGTTGAGTTTCATGTCTTAGATGTGTTGGCTACCTTCAATTTGCTGTTAGGGAGGCCCTGGTTGTATCATGTGAAAGTTGTCTCCTCCACTCTCCACCAAATACTGAAGTACCCTCATGGAGGAGTGGCGATTATTTTTGAGAATTCATCCATCCATCCGTCACCAGAGGTAATTACACCAGTGCTGGAAATCACCCATGGCGAGGAGGATGTATTCCTCTCAGGGTTCACTCTAGCTGAAGCTCGGGTAGTGTAGACCATACTGGCCACAGACAAAGGCATGTACGTCAGTGCCCAGTCTATCTATTTCATGAGTAAACTGGAGCATGTTCCAGGAATGAGACTCGGAAGAAGTGGCCAGAAAGGCTTTGCAGCATTGACAAATGTGTCACACAACCCACATGCCTTTAAACTGGGCTATGTGCCCACTAAAGAGGATTGGATTAGGAGGAGAAGAGATGAAAGGTAGAGCCAGGGGCTAAGCAGGCTGGGAAACATTATGAGCTTAATCATAGGCCAATCCAAGGGACACTGAATGGCCGCTTTGTTCGAGAGGGAGAAGATTTCCCCTTTTGCGGCTTTCCCGAGCCTTGGGTGAATTCCACGAAGCAGCGTGTCCCTGGGTCGAGATCTTCTTTGATCTGTAACTGCAAGACAGTGATACTGAGGAAAGGCTGAACCAAGCACTAAAGCTGAACAAAGCATGGAAAGTGACTCAGACAACAACAAACTTGGAGTAGGGGCAGCACTGGCTAGTCTCTTGACAGATCCTGCGGACGACCCAGAGGACTCGGGGGATAACCTTACTATCTCGTGATCGGTGAGGAACCTGGTGTGAACCTAACCAGCAGCATTTTGGATGCATTAGAGGCACCATCTCTTATCTGGCAGCTAAGGAAGGCTTTCTATCCAGTTCTGAGTCGGGTGATGAGCTAGAATCTGATTCCACTAAGTCTGTGGGTTCGGGATTAGATTCCAATTTTTCTGAGTCTGCGTCTGGTACTTCTGGAGGTTATAACCCGGATACCAAAGTCATGTCTAGGTCTTCATTTAGCTTTTCTTTTGAATCTGTAACTGAAGATCTGGACCTTTTGAATGAGAATTCTGCGGATTTTGTGTATTTTTCTGTGCCGTTGGTTTATTATATTGACCAGGATTTTCAAAATTTTAATGAAAACGTAGAGAAAGAATTCATCTGGTTTTGAAAAACTTGATTAATTGAGAGGATGAGAGGTTTTCTAAACCCTGTGCTGATGAAATCATTGCCATTAATGTGGGTATTGAGAAGGATCCGCGTCTAGTCCAGATCGGGTCCACATTGTCTTCGGAAGAACGCGAGCGCTTAGTCGCTTTGTTAAAAGATTTCAAAGATGTTTTCACGTGGTCCTACAAAGACATGCCTGGAATCGATCTTGAAATTGTATAGCATCAGATCCCTTTGACGAGGTCCCACCAATCAAGCAGAAGTTGCGTAGAATCCATCTGGATTGGGCGTTGAAAATCAAGGAAGAGGTCACCAAGCAGATCGAGGCAGGTTTCTTGTTAGAATCTGAGTATCCGACTTGGTTGGCCAACATCGTCCTAGTGCCAAAGAAGGATGGTAGAATCCGGGTGTGTGTAGACTTCCGGGACTTGAACGAAGCCAGTCTGAAGGATGACTTTCCTCTACCTCATATTGATAAGTTAGTAGACTTCACTGCGGGCCATGCATTGTTATCATTTATGAATGGGTTTTTCGGGTATAACTAGATTCTTATGGCGCCTGAGGACAGAGAGAAAACCGCATTCACTATCGTGTGGGGTACCTACTGCTACTGGGTTATGCCGTTTGGGTTGAAAAATGCTGGAGCTACTTATCAAAGGGCTGCGACCACCATTCTGCATGACATGATCCACAAAGGGGTTGAGGTGTATGTAGACGACATGATTGTCAAGTCCAAAGAAAGAGAAAGCCACTACATTGCCTTGAAGAAATTCTTTCAACGGTTCAGAGAATACAGATTGAGATTAAACCCGCAAAAATGCACCTTTGATGTAACGGCAGGAAAAATACTAGGCTTTTTGATCACACAAAGGGGCATTGAAGTAGATCCTTCCAAAATCAAGGCCATCCTAGAAATGCCATCACCAAGGATTGAAAAGGAGGTGCGAGGCTTTTTGGGTAAAGTGCAATTCATAAGACGATTTATTTTTAAATTAACCTTGACTTGTGAACCACTATTTGGTTTCTGAAGAAAGGAAAGAAATTCCGATGGGATGATCGCTGTCAGTTTTCCTTCGAGCAAGTTAAGCAGTACCTCCAGAACCCACCTGTGTTGTCTCCACCGGAGCCGGGAAAGTCTTTGATTCTGTATTTGTCAGTGACAAAGACGACCATGGGATGCATGCTCGCTCAAGAATCTGAAGATAGGGTGGAGAAAGCTATCTACTACTTGAGTAAGAAAATGCTAGAGTACAAGACCCGTTATACGCCATTGAAGAAAGCTTGCCTAGCCTTGGTATGGGCTACCAGGAAGTTAAGGCACTACTTGTTAGCTTACTCTATAATCTGGTTTCAAGATTAGATCCTATCAAATATCTCTTTGAGAAACCGGCACTTGGGTAGGCTAGCCCATTGGTTGCTTCTTCTCTCAAATTTGATCTCAAATATGTCGCCTGCAAGTCGGTTAAGGGAAGAGCTGTAGCGAGGTTCCTGGCAGACCACCCAGTAGAAGGAGATGAGGCAGTGGAATACTTTTCCCAGATGAAGTCATTTTGCAAGTTGAGGAGGAAACTTGGACGATGTACTTTGACGGAGCGTCCGATCAATACGGTTATGGGATAGGTGTGTTGCTAATAGCACTCGACGACTTCCATATACCTTGAGCCTTTAAACTCCGGTTCAAGGTGTCCAATAATGAAGCAGAATATGAAGCGTGTATTGCTGGTTTAGAAGCCGCCCTGGAATTAGGGGCAATAAGATTGGATGTTATCGGCGACTCAAACTTAGTTGTTTCTCAAGTGAATAGAGACTGAAAAGTCAAAGAATAAAAGATGAAGGTTTACCATCAGACCCTGGATGTTTTGATTCCTAGGTTTGAAAAGCTAACTTTCACGCATCTACTAAGAAAGAACAATAGGTTCGCTGATGCTTTAACAACTCTATCTTCTATGGTAGACATCCTACTTGGAGTCTGGACGTGTCTGATTATCATCGAGCAGAAATACACGTCAGTTTATGAAACTATTGCCGCGATAGATGAAGTACAAGACAAAAACGCCTAGTACTACGATATTTGAAACTTCTTGGAAAATGAGATCTATCCACCAAGGGCAAATACCAATGACAAACAGGGAATACGGTGAATAGCTGTTCAATTTATCATCTAAGAGGTAAACTGTATAAAAGAGGTCATCTGGGAATGCATAAGTTGTGTGTGGAAGAAGAGGAATCGAAGTGCCTTATGGAGGCTATCCACGGTGGGGAATGCGGGGCGCATATAAATGGTGTGATACTAGCCCAGAAGATTCTCAGGCAAGATTACTACTAGTCCACCATGGAGGAGGATTGTATTAGTTTTGTTCGGCGATGCCACAAATGCCAAATTCATGCCAGTCGCATGAATATTTTGCCGTCAAAACTGTACAACATGACTTTGTCATGGCCTTTCTCGTTCTGGGGAATCGATGTTATCGATGTAGTCACGCCAAAAGGGTCAAATGGGCATGAATATATCTTGGTTGAGATTGATTATTTTACAAAGTGGGTGGAAGCTCAGTCCTATGCAGTGTTGAAGGCATCGCATGTGGCTAAGTTTATCAGAAATAATATCATTTGCCGGTACGGAGTCCCAAACGAGATCATATCAGGTAATGGCTCCCACTTCAAGAAAGAGGTGATAGACTTGTTGGAGAAATATAATGTGGCATTCCATAAGTCATTTACATACAGGCCACAAACTAATGGAGCTGTTGAAGCCGCCAACAAGAACATCAAGAACATCTTGCAAAAGATGGTTGAGACCTACAGGGACTGGCCAGATAAATTGCCATTCGCACTCTAGGGCTACAGAACTTCGATCCGGACGTCTACAGGGCAACTCCTTATTCTCTCGTCTACGGGATGGAAGCCATTTTGCAAATTGAAATAGAAAGTTTCGTCACTGCGAGTTATGGCTGAGTGTTAGATAGCAGAGGCGGACTGGCAATAGAGTAGATTTGAGTAGTTAATGCTATTTGATGAGAGAAGGTTGAAAGCATTGTATCATGTTCAGGGCTACCAGTGTAGAATTGCCATGGCTTTTAACAAGAAAGTTAAGTCCCAGAATCTCAAAGAAGGAGACATGGTGCTGAAAGACAACCGAGCTCCCATTCATGACCCTAGGGGCAAGTTCAGACCCAATTGGACTGGTCTTTACATCATCAAAACTATTTGGTCGGGAGGAGCGGTTATTCTCATGGACTTAGATGGCCTGGAATTTTCACAACTAATCAAGATGGACAAGTTGAAGAAATACTATCCCTAAGAGGCTCGTTAGGCCAAAAATTCGAAAGGGCGACCTAGGCAAAAGTTAGAGCATGAAAATTAGAAATAAAGAAAACTAAACTCGCAAGGTTAAAAACCCTAAAGGGCGACTTTGGCAAAAGTTAGAGCGCAAAAGGAGAGAGTTAATACTCGAGTGAACCTGAACCGAACTATGTTAGGCCTGATTCCCATCTTTGGGATACGTAGGCAACTTCATCATGAAGTTCGGCCGTAATCACTTTCAACTCAACTGTCCTGTCCATGTGTCTGATCAAGTCATCTTTTGTCTGTTCTTTAGCTGAGAGTTCGGTTGTGATCTTTATTCTGGAAAGAAGAGCTGGTTTCAATGCAGAGTAGTGGTATTCAAGGAGGGCAGTTATGATCTTTTGATTCGGGGTTGTACATCTTGAAGATTGATTCCGTGCGTGTCAAGTGGTGATCACTTTCGTAAATGGTTTTGGAAAGTTTTAATAAAAGTTCATTTTGTTCAAAATTTTACCTTTTACAACATAGACCATTTTTGGACCAAAAGGAATTTTTTTTTAGTGCTCACAACTTTTGTTCCTTTGATTTCAACATAAAGTTCTCTAACTCTCTAATACAAATCAAAGTTACTTTTACATCATAAAACTTGAAAAGAAAGGTCAAAACAATAAACTAGGGGCATAGGTGAGTCAGGTGCTCCTACATCCTCTGCTCGTGCATGTGGAAGCCTTGAAGCCAAAGTCGGCTTGGTTTGTACCTCATCCTCAAGCCAAGCCAAGCAAGCACTCGCCAAAAAGGGCATAACTGAAACTAGGGGCAGAAGCCAAAAGCTCTCTTGTCCTCCAAGCAGCGGGGTACCTAACCAAATGTGAAGTACGAATCAAGAATGAAGTCGGGTATTCTACCCCCTCTTCTGGACAGGTCTGATCATGCCCGAACTGGCATCTGAATTGGAAAGGGAAGTAGAACACGCAGTGCGTGAGGCCAATCAACTATATGCCAGGCTGCTGAGCCATGTTGTAACTTATCTCAGTCAAATTAAGCCAGGGACAATGCCAAGCTATGTCGGTTACAGACCAGCTGCACATCCAGTTGCACCACCATCCCTCTTTGGGAAAATCCACTAGCCGGTGGCGGAAGAAATAAGCTCGAGCTGAATACTCAGGGCAAGAGTCTACTACCTTCAGCTTCTCCATAAGCCATACCTGGGAAGTGATGAAAAATAAGAGAGATTAAAGAATAGAGAGATGTGCGTTGAAAGAAAAATAAGAAAAGGGCTTGAAGAGAAAAATAGAGCATGAGTGCCGAGTGATGTGAGAAACACATATGAGAAAGGATGGGAAACAATAACTGAAGAAGTAGTGGACTCCCCGCAAACCTGGTGGTTTCTCGCAGATGAAAATCATCCAAGCTCATCAAGGTCTCGGCCAGTGCCAAACCGATGCAACTCTTACTTTCTTTCAGATCTTGGGCCACTTCGATCAACCGAATGCTAGTTCCGCCGAAGCTAGGGGCAATAAGGAAATGTGCAAGCATGCATAAACAGAGGGCATACTACCGAAAACCTCACCAGAGGAGGTCTTCTCTGTCACTGATGTTAGAAAATGATGAATCAAGCTGGGTATATCTAGCTCTCC
This sequence comes from Camellia japonica, assembly GCA_030407325.1. Classification (NCBI taxonomy): domain Eukaryota; kingdom Viridiplantae; phylum Streptophyta; class Magnoliopsida; order Ericales; family Theaceae; genus Camellia; species Camellia japonica. The sequence goes on from JAPPVO010000036.1 coordinate 175,318,094, forward strand.
GTTGTGGGCTAAATATCGAGCCTCGTGCAAAGTGAGCCCACACATTCATCCCAAAGCTTAGGTGTGGCCAAAACGGGACTGAGGCATGATTTCCTCATCATGCCGAGTTTCCATCAAAGCTCAAAATTCTTCAAGAGTTGGGCACATTTCTTGTGTTCCGAAGCGAAATACATACGTAATTGGGTCCCAGCATTGGCCGCGGCATGGAGGAACGGAAAGCAAAGCGGAGTGTGGCTCAACGAAAAAAGTGCATTTATGTCGAAACCCCAGAAATTTACCTTTTCCGTGCCATCTAAAGTGGCTATCCAATCCGTGAGCTTCTTGGCAAGGAATGTCTCCATTTGTGGAAGAAACAGTAGCTAAAATGAGGTTCTGGAGAAGAAATCACGAAGGAGAACCTTTTGTAGAAGATAAGGTTGTAGTGGAGGCCAACTATTAGCATTTTGGTGGTTCTGCACCATTAGTGGCTGGCCACCTCCTCTGGCCGGCAACTTCCCTTTTGTGGCTGGTAGCTCCCTCTTCTGGCCTGCCATCCACTTGTGTGCTGGGCAGTGTTGGCAGCATGTGTTTTGTCTTGATCTTTGTATTTTTGAGGTCTTGTTTTGAGTCTTTTTGTTTTAGCCAGTGTGTTTGTCTATGTTTGAGTTGTTTTTTCTTTATTTATCGAGTTGTATTTTGTATTTTGGTTGTTGGTCGGCTCATTACCCAATTAAGAACATTGTGCCAATACAAGTTTTCATTTTCAAATTCGATTCTATGTCCATTTCATGCAAATATGGTGCTCATGATGCAAAAATAACAACACGTTTCTTAAAAACTACAAGGTTTTATTCCGATCATGGTTTTTACAAAAGAGGAGTACAAGTTTCAAAAGCGAAAATAAAACCTATCTAAAGCTACACATGTGCTAATGCTACTAAGCAAAAAGTACAAAAAAATTCGGCACCAATCATCTCAAGCTCTAAAGGCCCTGTTCGTCCTCTTTCTCGGAGGGGACTTGGGGGCACTATCTCCACCAGCACCATTGTCAGAATCAGACTCTAAACCAAAGCCGGTATCATCTCCGCTCCTTGACTCAGAGCCCGTCTCGGCGTCACCTCTGCTCTCAGACCCCAAGCCAGCATCATTATCTCCACTCTTAGATGACTCAAAATATTGACTCACTACCTTCTCGAAGTCACTAGTCTCAGCATCATCGTCGCTCAAAATGGGCTCTGAGACTACTCTGGCCTCGGGTGCCCCCATCCCTGCCTTGACCGCGACGCACATCTCGGCCATGTGTTAGGGCTCCTCTCTCTCTCTCTCTCTCTCCTTCCTGCTACTGGAGAAGGTGTTGCCGGTGCTAGTGCTGCTGCTTCCACTGGTGCCCTTGGTGTAGATGGAATCTAGAAAAATAGTTGTCAACATATCAGCTACAAGGTGTGTATCAGATACAAGCATAGTATGCAGAATAAGTGTCATGCAAAAATCAGATACAGTATGAGTACAGTGTGCCAATGCAGTGTATCAACGCAGTTTGGAAAAGACTACAATTGAAGTGCTGATGTATCAGTGGAAATATGATAGCGTGGTGTCCAACAGAGTTAGTAATGAAATGCATGCCGAATTGAAGGAAATTACCTGGATACCATGGAGACCAAGTAGCTCTCCTTCCTCTGCACCATGCTCATCAGAGAAGCGACCAGCTCGAGGAGGCTCTCTGTATACTCTGTAAGTGCCTGCAAGTGTATTTGGATGATCAATGTTTGGAATAAACATATCTGAAATGGAAATGTGGGGTGCAAATTGTAAAGTGCGGTCCATACCTAAGACATGCCTCGAACTCCGACATACTCGTGCCCTGCCTTTGCCGACTCAATCGGAATCTGATAGGCAGTCCCAGTTGGCTGCTAACATGTGAGCGCAGTGGGAAGCTCTGGCCAACGGGTAGTCTGTCCAATGGGGGGAGCTCCTCTAGTATGGGCCCTAGTCGCCGAGTCGCCTCACCTGCCACAGGAGCTCCTGCTCCTTCGCCTGTGTGAACACCCATCAGAGGAGGCATAAGATGGGTTGAATGAATGTCGTGTAGTCGCCCTCACCTCTGAAGAAGTTAGCGTCTAGGCCAACCATAAATTGTAGGATCGCATCAACCGGTAGGCTATCGCTGTCCTCATAGACGCTAGGAGTGGCATTGGAACAACTGGATCGGGCGAACCTGCGGTCTGGCGTACAAACCGCTTGCTCAAAAACCAGGCTTGGCAGACTGGGCCCTTCAAGAAATTCGGAACTGAGATGTGCCCCAGGTCCATATACTGGTCTCTCACACCAGCCGCCATCGTTGCCCAGGGCTGCCATGTGATTGCAAACAGAGAATGTACAGATTGTTAGTCACCGTCAGTTGCCAAAGTATGAATCAGAGCAGTAGTAAAGCAAAAATGACTATGAGTTTTGGGTTGCCTCGTCAGTGACCACTGTATCGAAGTAATGGCAGAAGAAGGCAAAGGTCGTGTCGTCGCGGCTCCGACGCCGACACCTGCCATCATACCGTCGTGAATACGATACCATGGAGGGAATCTCCTCCATAGGCTCTGGAGCTAGAGGTGGAAAGTTGGCATAAACCCATAACTGCAAGGAAAAGGCAGTGGTGTCAATGCATGAACAGATACAGAAAGTGCAAAGCAAAAAGCACAATACATGAATAGATATGAAACAAAATGCAAAGCAGAAAGCACAAGTTTTGAACAGATATTGAACAGAAAGTGCAAAACATAAAGGCATGGTACATATCTCCTAAGCTCTCCAGTAGCCTCCAATCTGCTCTCCCCTTCATCCGGGAAGTAGAGCTCATATAGCCGTAGAGGGTGGCGAGGCTAGCTCTGCTTCAATCATAAAATTGCACCCGGGGTAATGTCACCAGGGCGCTCAGCAGGTATAAACCTACGATGTTCCACCTGTTCAAAAACAAGGTGGTACCGAGGAGAAACATCAGGAAACCCCAGGCGTACTGCTCTATCTTCTCTGGTATCTCGGGCTCGCTCCCGCAGAACTGCTCAATGAACCAACTGTATCTTACTATGGCCGGCTGGTATAGGGGTGGGCGTGCTCCCAGTAGGTGGATCCAAGTGGCCTCCCACTCGCCCATATCCGTGTCGAAAGGGATCAGATCACCCCTTAATCCTAAGCCTGTGAGCATGGCGAAGTCGTAGGGAGTCATCGTCTTCTCCCCAGTAGTAGAGAGGTGGAAGGAGTTGGTGGTGTTCCCACCACCTCTCCACCAATGCTCTAAGAAAAACCTGGCTCCTATGAGGCGTGACAGTCTGGAGCAGAAAAGGCCGAAGCCAACCTCGTCAACAATATCGCGGACCTCGGCAGGGAGCTCATCGTACCAGTCCTTCACCGTCGTCGCTCTTTACCCCTATTGGCACGGAAGTCGCCCTATGGCAGGAAAAGAGTGAATTAGGCAGTGCAAGAAATGCAGTTAAAGGAAAGGCAGGAATGCATGAAAATAGAGTTCATACCTCGGTCGCACTGGAAGAAAGATGTGAGTCCGGCTCCCTCAGTAGGAGGTCCTTTGGCGCGCCATGAGCAAAGTCTCTAAAACGTCTGATGTCTCTAGACGGTAGTATGTGTGTACGGGGATGATACGTCATCGGATCAAAGGGGCGCACCCTTAGTGGTAATGGCTCTGGCTTAAGCTCTAGAGCGAACTTCGCCTCAAGGTTAGCCTCAATATCCTCCACTGCCCCGCCGGCCTCGGCAATCGCTGGCTTCTCTACCTCGACTATAAGTGAAAACACAGGTGGAACCTCGGAAGGAGCTCCGTCGTGAGGCATATCATCCGCCATCTGGAAAGTGGGTGAAAAGTAGGTGAAAAAGAAAAATGGAGAAAAGAGGAAAAACTTGGAAAAAGTCAACCCTAGGAGAGAGAAATGGGAGAAAAAGTCAAAACCCAGAAAAGTTCACGAAATCCGAAAGAAACTCAAGGGAACAAGCCTAAAGTGGTGAAAATGCAGAGAAAGCGACGAAATCAAAATCTAATCGGCTCAAAGTGTAGAGAATCAAGAGGGTTTTATGAAAAAAGTTTGCATGGGGCATTGGAAAACGCATGTAAAGTGCAAATCTAGAGAGAACATACACCTAGAGAGAGAGGAAGAGGATTTTCGGAGGTTTGGGTGTGAGGAAATGAAGCATGGAGGTGTATACTTAAAGACCTACGCGTGAAAGGACAAAACTGCCCCAAAACTGTCATGGGTGGCTGGCAGACCACATTTGTGGATGACAAGCTTAGACGGTGGCCGGCAGGTGGCCGGTGGTCCTTACTTCTGTCCTGATGTTGTTTTGTGCTTTTGTTTCCCGAGAAAAGTTTGGGAGGTTCACTGTTGGATCCAGATTGATTCTAAAGGATCTCGAAACTGCGTCTCGGCATGCAAATGATCTCCATTTGTCAATATGAACGAGGTGTATCCTTTTTGAACATGTTGCAAAGTCTCTGAGAGGTAAATCGAATGTTGTCACCAACTATTATTTTTGCTCATTCTGTCAAAATCGTATAGTTGTTCTTTTCTATTGCATAGAATGGGCATTTTCACATACAGTTATGTTGCATGCATGTCCTGCATCATTCATGATTCATGCATAGAACATGCTTTCAACTTTACATAGAATTTGCTTTTGTTTCTTGCATAGAACATGCTTTTAATTAACATCATACGTCGGTTGTTTATCTTGCATGGTCACTGTATTGATTTGTAATCTTGTTCACTTTGTGCATCTATCGCACTTGTTTACTTTGTGCATCTATCGCACTCGCTCACTTTGTGCATTTATCACACATGCTCATTCCTCTTTGCATCTTTTGTTTGTATCTCAGGATGCGTAAAGTGCGGCCCTAGGTGGGTTTTATCTCGGGATGCATGAAACGCGAGCCCGAGCAGTTTTCTTATATCTCAGGATGCGTGAAGCGCGCCCTAGGCGGGTTTTATCTTAGGATGCATGAAACACAAGCCCGAGCGATTTTTCTTCTATCTCAGGACACGTGAAGCACGACCTTGGACGGGTTTTTATCTCGGGACGCGTGAAACGCGACCCTGAACGGTTTTCTTTTTTCAGTTTCTTAGGACACGTGAAATGCAACCTTGAGTAGTTTTCCTTTTCTCTCAGGGCGTGTAAAACATGACCCCGAGCGGTTTTCGTTTCTCAATTTCTCAGGATGCGTGAAACGGAGCCTTGAGCTGTGTTTTCTTTCCTCGTCTCACGTTTTGGCGTGGTTAGACTGTGTTTTAGATCTTTTTACATGGAACCTGTGTTGGTTTTAAGCTTGAAGCTGCTCATTCATATGTTGTTATCTTGTTTATTGCATCTGTTATTCACTTATTGCATCATCTTGTACGACCATAAGTTTTCAAAATAGCTAATTGCGCGAAGCGTGTGAGTCCAGCTTTCAAAGTTTTCTTTGTACATATCATTTGCATCTTGCCTAGAACTACGCTGGTTTGATTCTTGCAAAGGGACACATAGGCAGCTTGCGAGCACAACCATTTACTTTGCTTTGATTGTCTGTCCAAGTCTTACGGCCTTGTCAAAATGGGTCGTCTTCGAGTTTTGACATTCACTTACGTCATTTCATGACTCCAACTTCTGTCAAAGAGGGGCAACTGCAGACACCTTATTTTTTACCGCCCTTAGGACTTGGATGTCACCATTTGCACACCCAATGATGAGTGTATATGCTTGTCAAGTGCTCGAAGTCCTCAGCGGAATGCCACAACTTTGAGCCTTCAAACCCTACACACCTGTTGCCTTATTTTTGGACCAAAACCAGAGTTTTTCAAGCCTACAACCTCTTGTGGCCTGCCGGCCCCTGCTATTGGCTGCCGGCCACTGATGTGGCCTACCGGCCACAAGTGTGTTTTGCAGATATTTTTCTGCCAACTATGCCAGCTGTTGGCACAAATGCATACACCTTCTTACACGTGTATGTATTGATATTTTTGAGGGAGTGTGATGGTTTTCTATATATAGAGGACCTTCCCTCTTGCTTTCAAGGTCAAAAATTTTTGGAGCAAATTATTCTCTCTTTCTCTACAATTCTCTCTCTCTCTCTTTTGCAAATTTCATGAACCTTTGCGTATACACTATAAACCAAACCTTACCATCTTTGAGCTGAGGTACTTTTGAGCCCTTTTTGAGCTCTTGAGGGTGTGTTTGTGTTGAATTGTTGCTTAGAAGTGCTCTCCTCTTCAAGAGGTATAAGGCTTAATTTGTTTCCTTATTTTGTTTGTTTTTTTTTTCTTACTATTTTCCTACTATTTCTTGGGTTGTGTAAGCTTTGTAATTTTAGGCTGAAACTTGTGGTTTAAGGCCTTAAAGGGTGGAGGGGTGGTTCATCTCTTTTTCCATCTTGCTTCTCTAGCCTTTACTTTTGTGTTTCCCACCTTTACACTATCTTTTTTTTAGGTTTTAAACACTGATTTTTAGAGTTATTTCAGTGGCTAAAATGTTGTTTTGAAGTCTAAAATTGGAGGGGTTAGCCTCTCCTCCTTGTGTCTTGTTTACTAGCCTAACATGCTCTATATTTTAGCTTATTGTTCTACTTATTTTTGTCTTAATTCCATCATGTTTTAAACTAATTTAGCACTGTTTTAGGACTGTTTTTAGCTACTTGCTGCGTTTGAGCTTTGAATTGCATGCTTGTAGTGTAATTGTCCTCATAGGTTTGGTGGTTTAGGTCTTAGCCACCAACCTATTTGAGTTGATAGCATTTGTTTATGGCTTTCCATACTTGTTTTCACCTTTAATCACCTTTGCAACCTCCCTCCTTTCTTGGCTTTTGCTTTTCTTTGAAAGTTGGTTCAAACTAGTTGCTTATTTTAAGCTTGAGATTGAGGTCTTATGCTTAATGATTTAATCCCTTTGGGGGTTCATTACCAACAGCATGACACTTCTCTCATGCCTAAAACAACTCTTGGTTTGATACTTCTTTCCATTAGAGGACTTAAAATTCATCTTTGGGCTTAAATTACTAAGGAATGGTTGGTAAGTAAAATGGAGTAATAAAATTGGGGACTAAAAATGATGCAAGATAATAACTTGGTTAGGGTTCAATCGGATGTTAATGGAACCCTTGAGTCTTGAATCATTTCATACTTGTTAGCGATGAAAACGGTTCAAGAGTCATTGTCAACCATTTCCCTTGACTAATCCATGATAGGGAGGGGGTTTGAGAGTCTTATTTGTTTCACTTATTAAACTTGCACCCTTTGATTCATAGGCCATCATGCAATGAAATTGCATCCATTGATGGTTTGTGAATCAAGTTTACTACTCCTTTGAATTGATTGATGATAAGGAGGGATAAATTGTGCAAACAACCCTTGAGAATACCTTGTGCTTGCTCTGTTTGCTCTCTATTACAGTAGGAAGAACCAGGCATCAGTGGCCGACAGGCCACTACTTAGGAACGGCAGGCTATCATTTGTGGCTGGCAGGCCACCACTTCTAGCCTGCCGGCCTGTGGACTCGCCTTTTTTCTGCGCCCCATTCAGAAAGGGTTTGAAAAGAAGGCCTCACAATTGGGACTCCCGCGGTTCTGAATCTAGTCTCACAAGTGCGATGTGAAACCAATAAACACCAAAGAGTCCAATCCGGCAAACCTTTTTGGAAAATCGATTTTAAATCAAATAATGCCAAAATTGGACTACTTTGCCAGATACAGAGTCGCTACCTAAATATTTTGTTTTGGGGAAATTTAGGAAACCCCGACTCATGCCAAAGGCCACGTGTCCGTCATCAGCAAAGTTGCCTCGGCTCGGGAACTTACGTACGAAGGGGGAAAGTCATGAAATGAGCACCCCTGCTCGCCCGATCAAAGATCGACCTCTACTAATCATAATATGATGTTTTATAAACCTTATGTGTTCTTGTTCCGGTTATTAGGCTAACTTTACTATGTGACGCACACAAGTAAGTATAGACTAATCGCAAGACTTAAAACAAATTCAACTCATGTTTGTTTTCGAAAATGGTTTGAAGTTGCCACCCTCAAGTGGGCTTAAAACGCGGATTTGCCATCAAACAAGATGGGCTTAAAACATGATTTGCCACAACAAAGTGGGCTTAAAACTTACATTTGTTGAATTATTCCAATTCAAACAACAAACCTTCATCCACAGGCATTCATGCAGTTTAGCAAGTAAGCACATAGCCTCATGGCAAGCATACGAATCATGGCAGTATGGCAATAACACTCGTACAAGTATGCTAAAGCGTAAAACTTACCGAGTACTCCAAGCCAAAATAAAAACTAGTTAGAAACATGCATGATCCTAACTATACAAGATGCCCAATGCAATGCATGCAAAGAATGCAACTAATAAGCTCGGCTGCTAATATGGCATTTGCAACACTTTGATAGCATGCTTTGAAACACGTATTCAAAGAAGTATTGAATTGACAATGTAGTTTGAATGATGCGCTGAGCCTTAGTGCATGTAAGACAAATGAATGAATGCAAACATGAGAGCATAAGGTATGCTAATTGAAAATATGATCCCTAATCTAACCATCAAAAGCAGGTAAATAAAAGGAGGAAAGACGCGGGGTTGGAAGACATGCACACACGTACGCACACTTATTATAACATTACGCCCTCGCGAAGGAGGGTCCGAATGAATAAGCTAACTAGCTACGTTAAACTAATTAATCCAAAATGAAACTAACTAACTAATTCTAGTTAACTATTTACAACAATTGAAACAAATTAACCAACTTATTCTAAGCTAATTAAATATTACAAATTGAATTAAGCTAATTAATTACAAAACGGATTAATTAACTAAATAGTTACAACACTTCTAATGAATAATTAACTAACTAAGCTAATTAATTATTACAACTCCAAATAATTAGCTACAACTAACTAGAATATTACAACACAATCGATACAAGCACCAAAGAAGATAGATGGAGGTTGTATGCACATCACTTGAAAGATACTCTGTCTGCCTAGATTGCTTCTGTTCTACCTTCAACCACTGCCTTTGTTTTTGCAGAATTGCATTGCTGACCAAACACCAAGGGCCGGCCGTGCATCACTGAAGCTTGGCCGGGCCTACAGAGGGCTGGCCGTGCATTGATTTTGTGTACAGTTTTGTTCCTGTGCTCTGAGGTGAAATAGGGCAGATAGAGCATTTTTCAAGCTCCCCTTCCTTCCTTCTCTGTCATACGAAGGCCTCAAGAGAAGAAATGACTCATTTCTAAAGACATCAATGAGCAATTGATTGCTTGATGCTATAGGACATGATTTTGGACAAAATCAATAAATGAAATGCAAATGGACCACCCCTCCCTTTTTGTCATGAAATGAACTCAAAAAGGGAAGTTGAGACGCTTCAAGAACATCAAAACGCCATGGATTGACACATGATGACACTTGACACAAGAAGCTTGGCATAACGTCCGGCCAAGTTCAAGCTTTTCAAGCCATTTTCTTTGAGCGCGTTGAACCAAATTTTAAGCCAATTTGCTTTAGTCATATCCATTCATTAGTCCATTTGTCCATGGTGAAGTTAAGAGTCCTCTAATCAAGAAATAACGTCAAACGAAAGGTTTCTCTAAAACATGAGAGAAAGGCTACACCGTTGACAATGAATCTCCTAAGAGATTAAGCCATTAAGTGTAGGCCATTCTTACATGTTTCAAGCAATCTCAATCGGTTAAAATCATTCTCAAATACAAAGGATAGATAGTTGATTGATTATTAGAGTGAGACACTTAACATGGAAATAAAGCAAAGAAAGCATTACAACAAGTTATATAGACCAACTTGTGGGACAACACATGAACTAACCAAAACAAGAAATAATTTTAAGGGCCATGGAATCACCAAAACAGCCCCTAAAAGGGTAAAAATAGTGGCCAATAACACATGAAAAGAGGCTAGAAAGCTAGACAATAAAAAAGAGAAACAAAGCTAGTAAGCAAAGCTAAGGAAGGGTGGCTAACCCCTCCACTTTTGGGACTTTTAAACCATGTTTTAGCCTCTGAAAATGGTCCAATAACAGTCCAAAAATAGCCCCAAATAGTGGCTAAAATCATATTAAAATAGCACAAAACATGCCAAAAGCAAAGAGGTACAAAACTAGCAAGCATGACAAAGGAGAGGCGGCTAACTACTCCATTTTTGAAACCTCAAAACATGATTTTTGGTCTCTTTTACCTCTGAAAATCAGTGTAAGGATCAAAGGAAAAGGGTGTAAAAGAATGGCTTGAGCTATAGGTAAAGAGCTAGAAAGAGTATAAACCCTCTCCACTCTTTTGGTAGCTTATTAAACCCAACTTTAAACACTTTGAATGGATACAAAACAGTACAAGAATAGTGTATAAATCAAGGAAAAGAGAGGAAAAGAGTGAGAGAGAAGTAAGGAAGAAGATGCAAATTTATACCTCTTGCAAAGAGAGATAGGCTCTTAATTAACAAACTTGATTCCAACATCCTCAAGTCTATGAAACTTAGGTTGAAATCTCAGCAAAAAGCTCCAAAAACAAGCTCCAATAGTTTATGTATTGTGTATATATTGTTGGAGAAGGTTTGAATATCAAAGGAGGCAAGGAGAAGGGAGGAGGTCTTTCTTTGCTCTCAAAGCCTTTTGAAAAATTTGCTCGACCCTGAATTCTGAATGCAGGAGCTCTACTTATAGAATTTGACCCAATAATATCATAAATATCTTCAAACTAAGATATTTATTCAATTCTCGCCAGCTGTCTGCCTAACGCCACTGAGACCCAGCCGGCCCTCAAAACACACGGTCGGGCCTAAAAGAAGTGGTGGGGAAAAGTTTTCATCAAGGCTCGTCCGGGCATCGGTGAAGCCTGGCCGGTTATACATAGACCCGGTCGGCCTTCAAAATCTGCATTCAAGCCTAACTTCAAACGGGCATATCTCCTTCATCCGGACTCCTTTGCAGGTCATTCTTAAGTCAAATTGAAGCCCCAGAAGTCTACTTTCCATGGAAGTGGCCTCACATAAGAATTCTAAGTGTTCTAAGAGATATGCCTATTTTGGTGAAGGTTTCTTAGTTTTGGTTTAACCAGATTGACGCCTATCTTCAACCCCAACTAGGTCTCTTCCCTCTCCTCCAATTTTCTTTAACTCCAAACCTCTAAAAAAGATGTTTAAAAAGATTTTTCAGAGAGTTCACCTCTCTTCCATTTATTTCCACTTTGTCCTTGCTCGGTTTACCAAAAAGCTTAAGTTTTAACGAAATACGAGCTTCGAAACATGCATTATAGTTAAAAACTTCTTTGAATACATGCTTAGACCGCATGCTTTCAAATTGCTTCATATGCCATATTAGTAGCCGAGCCTAGTAATTGCGTGCTGCGTGCATTGCATTAGTCATATTGCATAGCTAGGATCATGCATTTTTTTCTAACTTTGTCATCTTTTTGGCTTGGAGTACTAGGTGAGCTCTTTTGTGCTTTAGCATAATTGCATGAGTGTGATTGTTACCATGTCAAAGCATATTGACCATGAGGCTAAGTGTTTATCTGATAAACTGCTTAAATGCATGTGGATGAAGGCTAATTGCTTGAATTGGGATAGTTTGATTAATGTACATTTGAGCCCACTTTTTCAAGTGGCACATTCACAAATTATTTTCAAAACAAACATGAATCAAGCGTTCCAATTCTTGCAAATTAGTCTATACTTGTTTGTGTGTGCATCACATAGTAATGCTAGCCTAATAATCGAAATAAGAGCATATAATGTAGATAAGATTCATATCATGATTAGTAGAGGCCAATCTTTGATCGGGGAGCGGGGGTGCTCAATTCATGACCTTCCCCTCTCGTACCTAAGTTCCCGAGCCGAGACAATCTTGGTGATGACGGACACGTGGCCTTTGGCACTAGTCATGGGTTTCCTAAATTCTCCAAAAAATATTTAGGTGGCGACTCTGTATCTGGCAAAGCAGTCCATTTTTGGCAATTTGATTCAAAATCGATTTTTGAAAAGATTTGCCGAATTTAGACTCTTTGGTGCTTATCTATTTTGCATCGCACTTGTGAGATTAGATTTAGAACCGCGGGAGTTCGATACTGTAGGGCTTATTTGTCTTCCAAAAAAGGAGCACAAAAAGTCGAGCTACACCATAACATTTCCAAAGAAAGGGATAGGGTTGGCAAGGAGTGTTGTAAATGGCATAACTCTTTCATGCATTCCACTAATAATTGTGTTACATTTTGAAATTGTGTGCAGGACTTAATTCACAAAGGAATGTTGAAATATGCTGAAAAAGATAAAGGGGTTATCACAGTTAATAGTGACCCATTTCCAAATATGGTATCAAATGACTTCCAGTCAATTGATCAAAAGAATAAGAAAAAAAATCCCAGAGTTCTCCTGGTAGAATTAAAGAAGCTCCACAAAGAGAGGATGGAAAAGATGGCAAAAGAAACAAAAAGGAAAAAAGTCCAGGAAGAACTTGGTGAGAGGTTCATTTGTTTCAGAAGTGGTACTGAGAAAGAAAAAGCCAAAGCCATTGTGATTGATGGAATTCAAAAAATTGGAAAGAATGTTGGCCTGAGGTTCAACACTATGGCTAGTAGTGATTTGCAGATTTTCGACAATGATTGTTTGTTCTATGATGGGACGGACCTAGGGATATTTGGTCTTACGGAGAACTATGGTAAGGATGATGCTCCATTCTTGTTCCAAAGAGCTCCTATTCATCCATGCTTTGGTGGATCAAGTAATGTGATGGCTATGCTCAAACAGCATAAGGGTTTTAAGCCTTATGAAAGCCCAAGGGTTCTGACTAGGCCATATGGTAGCCAGCAACAGCAATTTGGTACATCACATAGTGGCCATCAACAGACTGGAAGGCCATATGGAGGGCAACAACGGTTTGTGAGACCATTGGGGGATTACAACAGCAGCATCATGGCCTAAGAGTGAGACCAGAAATGATGGTAAAGCCTCCAGTACCATCTCATCTAGGATGGCAAGGAGTGTCTCACCCAAAGTTCCCCATAAGTGGTTGGAGACCAATGGAAGAAACAAGAACTCAAAAAAGGAGAGAACAAAGAAGGTTCCATGTTATGATGTCTACAGCTGTAAGGGATAAGCTAGTTGGAAGGCAAGATTTAGTATGGACTAGAGATGGATTGGTTCCTGCTACTGGAGGAAAGGAAGTGAAGGGTTCAACTTCTAAAGCCCATTTGGTACAACCAGTTCAGATTCTGAAAAGGAAAATGGAGCCAAAAAAGGCAGATGACAGACCTATTGGAAAGCTTTCTAAGAAGGCCTTGTTGAGGCAAAAGCTGAAAGAGTTAGAGAAGGATCTAATGTCTGATGAAGATGATAGTGATGAGAAAAATGTGGCAATGAAGGATGATCAGGACCAGGAAATGGTCACTGATAGCATGAATATTAATGAAGGAGTTAGAAAAGATGAAGTTAAATTTGATAGTTCTGGTGGTGATTTTGGAGGAAAGTTGGCTGCCATTCACTCTGGTTCTTTACCTTCATCTAAGCAGTGCAATATGATTATGGCCATCCCTCAGAGGTTTCAGGCCAAGCCAAATCAACTAGATAAATTGGCAGGTGATGTTGAAGATTTGACTGAACCAGCAGTTCAGATAGCAGTGATTGAGACACAAGCCAAGCCATTGAGGTCAATTGAGGTGGTTAGGTCTGTCGATGGAGAAAATGTTGTGCTACAAAAGCCAGAAGGCAAGCTCATCAGGCATTTAAGGCCTTTATATGTCAGAGCTTATCTAGATGGGGTACCAGTGGAAAGGGTGTTAGTTGATAATAGAGCCATTGTCAACATTCTTCCTTCTAGAACACTGAAAGCTATTAGGAAATCTGTTGATGACTTGCTTCCTACTGATGTGAATATTAGTAATTTCGCTGGTGGGTCATTTGAGGCCAGAGGGGTAGTGGCTTTACAGCTTCAGGTTGGTTCCAGGTTAATGGGAACAATTTTTTTTGCAATAGACTCTACTTCTAACTACAATGTGCTCTTAGGTAGAGATTGGATACATCTTAATGGGTATGTACCCTCTTTTCTACACCAGGCACTGATCTTTTTAACCAATGGTGGTCAAGATAAAAAAGTAGGAATGGAAGTCTATTGGGCGGATGCAAATCCTTTTGTTGCTGATGTTAACAACACAGAAGTTGTGTTATATGATGAGGATTTGGGCCCAGTTGTGATTGATGAGGAAGAAGTTAAATCCCAGGGGAAAGGTTTGACAAATGAAGAGTTTAAGACCTTCATTGAGGAAGGTTTTAAGCAGATAGGCCAGGAATTGGCCAAGCCAAGCCTGATGCAGAAGCAGAAAAGGCCTGTGATAGAGGAGGTTGCTGAAGATAAAGAATAATGCAAGTACAAGTGACAAAAGAAGACAAGCTGGATAATACGGCTAATGTAATTAGATCTACTTTTTTTAGGCTTTTTTAATTTCTTTTTAGAGAGTAAGTTTAGCCCTAAGTGTTTGCCCAATTGTTCTTGGGCAGAATGTGTTATCGATAGTAGCCCTCTGAGTTATAAAGAGGTGCAACTGGAACATTTGAAGGCTGCTCCTGCCAAGCTTGATGACCTCAAGGCAGATGTACAAGACCCTTTAGATGAATATAACTTAGGGAGTAAGGCCTGTAAGAGGCCCATCTATGTAAATGCTAATCTATCTAATGAATGTAAGAGCAAACTAGTTGGTTTGTTTTCTGAATATGTGGATTGCTTTGCATGGAATTATGAAGAAATGCCTGGATTAGATAAAACATTGGTAGAGCATAGGCTCCTAATTAAAGGAAATTTCCTTTCCCATAAATAACCCCCAAGAAGGATGACCAATGAAGTCACCTTATTGGTTAAGGAGGAAATTGAAAGATTACTCAAAGCAGGTTTTATTAGAACAGCCAGGTATGTTGAGTGGCTGCCTAATATTGTCCTTGTTATGAAGAAAAATGGTAAGTTAAGAGTATGTATAGACTTTAGAAACCTGAATCTAGCAACTCCCAAGGATGAATATCCTATGCCAATGGCTGACTTGTTAGTAGACTCATGAGCCAAGAGTAAGATTTTGTCCTCTATGGATGGTCATGCTGAGTATAATCAGATTTTTATTAACCCAGAGAATACACATAAGACATCATTCAGGTGTCCTAGTGCAATAGGGACATTTGAATGGATAGTCATGCCCTTTGGATTAAAGAATGCAGGAGCAACATACTAGAGGGCAATGAATTTCATTTGCCATGATTTAATTGGAAAATACTTAGAAGTCTACATAGATGATGCAGCCATCAAATCTGACAGTTTTGATGAGCATTTGGAACATTTGTAGCAGAAATTTCAAAGAATGAGGACCTACAAACTCAAGATGAACCCCTTAAAGTGTGCATTTAGGGTATCTGCTGGAAATTTTCTGGGCTTCTTAGTACACCACAAAAGGATAGAAGTGAATGTTAATAAGGCTAGAGCAATTTTAGAGGCAAAGCCTCCAACCAATAAAAAAGAGTTGCAAAGTTTTCTTGGAAAGATAAATTTTTTTGAGGAGATTCATAGCCAATTTGGCTAAGAAAACTTTGGCATTTTCTTCTTGGATAAAAATTAAGTCAGACCACGAGTTTAAATGGAAGCATGCCATCAAGAAGCTTTTGATTTACTCAAAAGGTACTTGGTAAATCCTCCAGTACTTATGCCCCCAGTGACTGGTAAACCTTTGAAGTTGTACATCTCAGCTTCTGACCTGTCGATTAGTTGTCTATTGGCTCAAGAAAATGATATGGGTCATGAACAAGCCATTTATTACCTAAGTAGAAGGTTAAATGATGCGGACACTAGGTATAACTCTATTGAGAAGCTGTGTCTGGCACTTTATTTTGCAGCCATTAAACTGAGGCATTATATACTACCTATAGAGGTGTATATGGTAGCACAAACAGATGTGATTAAATATATGTTGTCCTAAGCCCATCTTGAGAGGAAGATAAGGAAAATGGATTTTAGCTTTAATTGAATATTGTCTCAAATATGTGCTACAAAAAATAGTCAAAGGGCAAGCCTTGGCTGATTTTCTAACAGAACACCCCTGTACATCTGTCGATTTAGACCTATATGAAGTCAATATGGTGGAAAATGAACCTTGGAGGTTGATATTTAATGGTTCAAAACAGATAAAGGAGTTGGAGCAGTATTGTGTTGATTGCACCAAACAAGCAAATGTACCAATTTGCATATCAGTTGGAAGCACAACATATTCAGTCTTGTAATCAAGCTGAGTATGAAGCTTTGATAATTGGCCTAAAGTTGGCCATAGAGTTCAAAATTAGAAGTCTTCAAGTTTTTGGGGATTCACAGTTAGTCATTAAACAAGTCTTAGAAGAGTTCAAGTGTGTCAGTGGTGTTTTAAAGGAGTATCTAACTGAGGTCAAATGGTTAATCAGTTTCTTTGACCATGTCACATTAACACATAGATATAGATTAGAGAATAAGAGGCCAATGAGATAGCTCAAGCAGCTTCTGGTTTCAAAATACCTAAGGGAGCTCAGGAAATGGTGATTTGAATTAAGAGAAGAAACTTTTTTGCACTTAGGAATAGGTGTAGAAATTTCTTGCCTATTTTTACTTTGGATGTGACAGAGGAAGATTTGAGATTCCCTTTAATAAAATACCTGTCGAATCCTAGTGAAGAGAGTAATAGGCAGGTAAGATATCAAGCCCTAAATTATGTTGTCATGGGAGATGACTTGTTTAGGAAGGCTCATGATGGTTTGACTTTGCTTTGTATTGGTAAGTTAGACCAAATGAAAGCCATGGCTGAAGCACACGAGGGAATCTGTGAGGCCCATCGGGCTAGTGATAAAATGAGATGGTTAATTAACAGTATAGTTACTTTTGGCCATCCATTAGAAAAGATTGCATAATGTATGCAAAAGAATGTCAAAATTTCCAGAAGCATGGCAATATTCAAAGAGTTCCAGCCATAAGTTTTCATTCAGTAGTGAAACCTTGGCCTTTTAAAGGATGGGCCATGGACTTGATAGGGAAAATTTTTCCAGCCTATTCAAAAGCACATTCTTATTTGCTAGTAGCCACTGATTACTTTACTAAGTGGGTAGAAGCAGTACCCTTAAAAGTGGTGACACAAACTCAGGTCATTAAATTCTTGAAGAAGAATGTGGTTCATAGGTTCGGATTACCTTAGTCCATTACTGTCGATCAAGGCACAGTGTTCAATGGGGATGAGGTTAAGGGGTTCGCTATGGAATATGGTATTCAGATATTGAATTATTCCCCCTATTATGCCTAAGCAAATGGACAGGCTGAGGCAACAAACAAGATTGTTAAAAGCACTTTAGAAATGATGATTGAAGACAATCCTAGGGATTGGCATAATCTCCTGTCAAAAGTGTTTTGGGCTTACAAAATTCCAAGAGAAATAGCACAGGAACAACTCCATATGAGTTGGTGTATAGGCGTGATGCTGTGTTGCCCCTAGAAGTAATAGTGAGGTCCAATCGACTGGCCAGGCATTTGGATATTCCTATGGATGAATATGTAGAAGCCATGTCAATTGAATTGCAAGACTTAGAGGAAAAAAGGATTATGGCCTTTAATCACTTAATAGCTCAAAAAAAGAAAGTTGAGAGAAACTATAACAAGAAAGTGAAAAGTAAAGTTTTTTCTGAAGGAAAGTTGGTGTGGAAAATCATTTTACCAATTGGTTTAAAAAGCCCAAAATATGGCAAGTGGTCCCAAACTGGCAAACTGGGAAGGTCCATTCATGATACATAAGGTCCTTAAAGGAGGGGCTTATCATCTTGCTTCATTGGAAGGTGAGAGACACAAGAGAGTTATTAATGGTAAATACCAACAGAAATATTATCCAACCATGTGGAAATGCATGAATAAGCCATGCCAATATGAAAATGAACATATGTTGCAAACCAAGAGAAGCCAGAATAAATATGAAATTCCATTAAAGATTGTGTCAAAAGTATAAGCAAGATAATTACATTCAGTTTAATCTTTTTGAAAGTACATTGAAAGCCTACTCCAAGCTTGAAGGGCAGTTTGGTGCCTAATTTTATTTTTCCTAAGTCTGGTTTGGGCTTGTTTGATGGCAGGTAGGCCACCTTCTACTTGAACAAGAAGGCTTAGAATTTGTTGGGAAAGGCTGGCTTGTTCTTGTTTAACAGTAGCTTTCTGAGTTCTCACATGTGCCAATTGAGCTTCCAGTTGAGCCTTTTCTGCTGTGAGGATGGTAAGCTGAGCAATAAGGGCCTGCGATCTGGTAGAGGCCTCAGTTAGAGCATTGACTAGTTTTCTCATTTGATCCACTTAAGTTTCAATGCTTTTTGGCTCAACATGAAATTGATTGATAGCTACTAAGTGTTGTGGAAGCTTTGAAAGGAAGTTCTGGAAAGCTTGCACTTGGACAGGGTCAAAAAGTTGAGGCACTAGAGGTGCAATGGCTTCCTGGCAGTTAGTCAAAACTGTGGTGTGAGAAAGAGCCAGATCATCCAAAGGTTGGTCAAATAAGCTAAAGAACTGATCCACCACCAGTCAGTTTTTTCACTCTTCATTTGACAGAAAGATTGGCAACAGTTTCTTGTACAGCAGAAATGCACAGAAGCCAGTCTTGGATTATGGAAAGAGAGACAACTATAGGCTGTGGCAGCAAGGGAGTGAAGTTAACAACTGGAGTAAATTAAAAAGAAAGTAATTTGGAGTATTGTTACCTCTGTTGAGGGTATGGTAGTAGCTCCAGTATGAGGAAGGATGAAGATGGTCAGGGCCTCTCTTGAAGGATTTTGGATTGGTGTAGTTTGCACCCCCTATTTCAACAGTCAGTGATCTCTGAGAAGACATAGTGGCCTTGTAAAACAATATGAAGAAATGATATTAGGCCATAGAGAGAATGTGAGAAGATGAGGTATATATTTGTGAGAAAAATGTTACATGTGTTGGTAATGTCTAAGCAATAGAAGGATTGGTGGCCAGAACATCTGGAGTTAGTTCTTTGATAGGACTATGAATTTGAGAAGTTTGAACCCCCATGTCCATGGTGATTGGTGTGGATAAGGGTAAGGTTTCTTGATCAACAGGTACTTCAAGTGAGGGCTAAGCATAGTTGCTAAAAGGGTGTGTAATCCCCTCAGGAGAAGTCCTCTCTTCATTTGAAGATGATTCACTCTCTAAAACTTCAGTATCAGCTTTGTCAGCTTCATCCCCTTGATTGTAGAGTGGGGCATGATTGTCTTGATGAGTGTCATCATCTTGTTCAAGAATAGGGTCATGGACAAGAGAATTTTTGTCGACAGGAGATGTATGACTGTCAGGGTTGTCGGTTAAATCAATTGCACTTTCTCTGACATGGCCTGAGTCAATTGGAGTTTCTCTAGCATAGCTAGGGGTTTCTGATTCTTCTAAAGAAAAGGCCAGACCAGGAAAAGTGATGACCTCATTTGTTCCACGACGTACCCCTCTAAGAGGGAAGGCCATTAAGTCCCCTAAAGCTATTCCTTGGGGGATGTCAGACAGAAGTTAGGCTAATTCAAGGGCCAACTCTCTTAAGCTTGCTCTCTCTTGACCAATTTGTGCTCTCTCTTGACCAGTTTGTTCTTCATGATGGGAATGTTGGTGCTCTAAGTTCATTTGAGGAGAGGGCAGTTTGGTCTAGTTTTCAGGTAAATGAGGGGATAGATTGATCTGAGTTTCAGACAATTTCTCATGAGAAGAATGAGACACGGCTGGAGAGAGAATTTTGCTTCTCTTGTATGTCTGAAAGAAAGAAGGAAAATGTCAGTACATTAAACATAATGTGTACTGGTTTAGCAAAGTTTGAATGAAATCTATACCATTATAAGTGGGAAGGAAGAGCTACTAGAAGGAGAAGAGCTTCGTCCAACAGGAACTGTAATTTGAGAATGAGCTGGTTGATCTTGTCTTCTTTTAGACCTCCTCTCAAGGGTTGCACGACCCTCCAATTGTGGTTAAGAGAACAGAATTTCTTGAATTTCCTCTTGTCTATTCTTGGTTTTCCTTTCAATCTCAACATCTTGGTTGTACGGTATGAATCCTTCACAGCTAGTGGTGTTCAAAGGATTGCCTTTGTGCTTCTTTGGTGGGTTCATTGGAGCCTTGCCTTTATTCTTAAGGGTTGGAATGTCCTAGGTAGGCATCTCTATAGCCAAAGGAGTGGCCTTGACAAGAGATTTGGCCCGCATGGAGGAAATAGGACAAATCAGTACATTACACACACAAGGAAAACAATTTTAACAACAGATATAAGGAAACACAAGTGTTTACCAATGTTCATTTCTACTCATTTTCTGTTGTCAGGGTGTACATTCTAGAGACAAACTTGAACTTCCTCGTCAAAGATTAATGCACTTATGAGAAGCCACCATTCTTTGAATCTTGTGGTAGTGTAGGGTGTAATGTTGCAATAGTAAAAGTTGAACTGGTCAAATAATTCTTGATTCTTAGCTAAGAGAGCCTCCACATTTGAAGGGTCTTTAAATTGAAGTCTGGCCCCAACTTGTTCTTGAATTGTGGGGTAGAAATAAGGGAAAGGAACAGTTTGAGAGTCTACTGGTGGAGATAGACCCTCTCACCAGAATATATCTAGGAGTAAGGATTGAGCCCAAAAGCATTTTTGTTTTTGTCTCCAGTCATCATCCAGGGTATGGGGCTCACATTAATATATAGGTGAGTCTGGATGGAGTAAAATGAAAGTGTTGGAAGGGGATGAAAAGTTAAGGATCTCTATCGATAGGTAGTTCATAGAGAGTGGTGAACATCTTGGTGAAAGAATTGGAGGTTGTTGGTCTAAAAGAAAGGAAAAACTCAGCATAGCTTTCACATGGTGAGAGATATGAAGTTTGAGTGGTGGGTTTGATTTCAGGAAAATAGGCATAAAGCTAGGCTTGGAAAAGCCAAAAGGGGTCACCACAGTTATGATCAATCTCCTTATCAACTAAAGAAAAAAGGCCTCTGTACAAGGTGCCTAACAGAAAATGAGCAAAAGCCAGTTCTATGCCCTCTTGGATGCAAGTAGCAAGAGCTAAATATTTTTTAGTAATTTTAAAGCTAGGGACACATAAGAAATGTTGAGAAAGCCACAATAAGTAAAAATTTGTTCTTTCTTCATCTGTGGGTTCAAAACCAAACTTTTGATACTTGGTTTGGAATTTTTCATAACTAAGGTCGATATCAAGTTTGATAGGTGTCTTTGGGGTTCAAAGTGCACTGATGTGTTGGCTAGAAGTAGGGAGGCCAGTTAAATGAACGACATCAAGAATGGTGGGAGAGATCATACCACACCTCAAATGAGGGAGTTGCAGGATATAGACTAAAAGCAAGCAACAACACTAATAGCCCATTTGTCCATGTCTAGGGCAAAGGTTAATAGTCTGATGGCATCAGAAATTCCTAAAGCCCTCCATAGATCAATATCGTACACCATCATTCGCTGGACCCATAGTCTCCAGTCAGGGTTAGGTTTTTGCCATAAGCTTAGAGGGTTAAGGCTTAAGTCCCAATGGTGCCAAGCCAGCTTCGCCTTGTTGAAGAGCATCACTTCGGTGTTTACAATAGGGTAATAATGAGTAAGTTCATTAGGAATGGTTGTAGTAAAAGTAGGGCCCAATTTCCCTTGGATAGAGCTGTCGTGGCGTGGAATAATGCAACTATTGAAGATGTGTTGACGAAATAGCTGTTGGAACTCAGTTGGGAAACATTATACAGGTAACGTTTCTACTTGTTTCTTGCCTTTGGTTTGAGCATGTTTGGGCGCCATAGAAGTATGTGAGCAAGAGGGTTTCGAAGCAAAAATGTTGAAGAGTCGAAGTACAGAGCAAGGTAGAGGAAGTGAGAATAGTGAAGTGATGATTTGAATTTTGGTATTCAAATAGCTTGTGGTGGACCCTTCTGATTGAGCTTGGGTTGAAGAGTCGAAGTACAGAGTAAGGTAGAGGAAGTGAGAATAATGATGCGATAATTTGAATTATGGCATTCAAATAGCTTGTGGGGGACCCTCCTGATTGAGCTTGGGCTTGTTACTAACAATTGGGCTTAATAGTTAGCCCTATTTAATTCGTATTTTGGATCAATTTTAGCATATGGGTTTTATTGTAAGTAATTGGGCTTTAATATGTGCGTTTGTCTTTAGGAGCCCAAATGTTCATTATTATAAACCACCCAAGTATATAGGTGTCAAGACTTTAAAATTGTTCCTTCTGATATTCATTCAAAACAAAAAAAACATCTTTTTGTCTTGAATTTTTGGGGGGGGGGGGCATTGTTGGCGCTAAAATTTATCTTCTCCATTGAAAAAGCATAACAAATGCAGAGAGTTGATCTAGTGGATGCTTGGAGTGAAGACCACGAGTTTATAGTGGAATACGAGTCCTAGAATGAAGAATAGGTGACAAGAGCAAAATAGTCAAAGAAGCAAATGTGACAGACACAGTTTCTCCTGTTGATTCATCTGATGGTGCAGTAGGATGTGGCCAAACGTGGCCTAGGCGTCAGGCCATGAAATTAGGCATGCAAATGATGTAGGTACGTAGCTTGTTTGCAAAAGGAAGAGGATGTTGCAGTAGAGAAGCAGTTACCAGCAATTATGGAGATCATGAGCAGTTATGTAGGAAGTAGAGGTAACTTGCTCCATGGTGGGACACATGGCAGCAGAGAAGTAGTAAGGCCAGTAGCATTAAGGCTGGAAATTCGAAGTAAGAAGAACCTTCAACAACATTTAGAACCTATGTGGAATCAGGAGTAGCATAATCTAGTTAGCAATAGTTTTTGTACTTAGGAGTATTTCTGTCTGTAATTCAGCCTCAGTGGCCAAGTTTTCTTTTGTCGATTATTATGTACATTGAACTTGTAATTTAATTCTTGTAATTAAGTGGCAAGTTTACTTGTTCTTCAATCGAATTTCAGTTTATTCACACTTGTTTCTTCGCATTACAACCTCCAAAGAAGTCTTTGAATCTGTCAAGGCATAGAACACCAACCACAGTTACTTGGTCTATTGTTGTTTGTGAAATTATGGTTTCTCTGTCGAATCAACTCTATCGATTTGACCCAAACCAGATTTTTGCTAACAGTAGTACTTCATTATTATTTGAGTTCATGTATAACATAAATATTAAAAGCTATAAACTTTTTTAACATTCCTCATTGTACAAGTATTCTATTTTTAAGGTAAATTGCGTTGATAGTCTTTGTATTTTAGCCTTTGTATCATTTTGGTCTTTATAATCTCAATTGGCTTGATTTTAACCTTAAATTTATAATTTTGTATCAATTCAATCCAATTGCTTACAATTGTTAGTATTTTTTAACAAAAATTATGCGTATACATGACATATGTCATACTTTAGAGGCAAAAATATAAATTTGTTCAACTCAGTAAGTTAATCTTAACTAATTCAGTGATAATTTTTTATCAAAAATACTAATGACATTATCAATTGGACCAAATTAATACAAAATCTAAGATTAAGAGTTAAAATTGAGTTAATTAAAAGTGTAGGAATCAAAATAACACAAGAAACAAAATATAAGAACTATCAACATAATTTACTTTATTTTCATTTTACATTTTATCAAATCATTCTATTTGAATGTATGTGGTACCCATATCCATACTTCATAGGGCACAAATATATCTTGTTACGTCTTGCACTACACTCTTTGGATTCATATATATATATATATGTGTGTGTATGTGTGTGTGTATGGGTGTTGATTTCCGACCACACAACCAATAAGGGAACTCAGCTAGAGAGCACCGACAGAATAGATTAAGCCCGAACAACCTGTCACAGAAAGATAAGAATCTGGCGGTGGTTCGTTCACCCGGGGGCACTCCGACGCTTAAGTCAGTAATCAAATATCTCTCAAAGATAACGAATTGTGCTTAAATTCACCAGAATGAACTTACCTCAGACCCATGAGGGTGCCCTGCTTTTATAACCAGGACTAACCTGATCCCTGTAGAAGCCTCATATCAGTGGACTTAAGTTCAATGCTCTTCCTGGACCTTCACATAGATAGAGATAAACTCTTCTTGAGCCTTATCCTTATCCGAACTGGGATCCTTCCCTGTTCTAGAACTCTTACCCCTTATCCGCTCATCTCGGATTCGGCATCTCCATAGGTAACCTCGGCCTAGCCGAGATCACCTCGGCATCAGGACCAGGCCATGTGGCACCTCGGCTGATACTTCTGTGTCACCTCGGCCACGTGCTGTCATTCACAAAATATGTCCCACAACTGCCCCCCTAGGTTCTATTACCTCGGCAACCTAAGGTGATGGAACCTACACCGCTTATTTGTATGTTTATGTCTGCTAAAAATTCATTCTTCCCTTTCGTCCAAGATCATGACTCGTTGGCTTCAAGTATGCAGGACTCAGCTGTCCATCTTTTAACAATGACCAAGACTTAAGAACCAAGTTCCTTGAGTTCTTAAACCGAGATCGTTCCTCCAGCCGAGGTTTTCGCTTCATTAAATCAAGAACTCTAACAGTTTTATCCCTCATGAGCTGTCATGCACGGTTTTTCTCAACCGTTTCCGCCATGCGTCCTTTTCTTATTAGTTAGTACCTGATACGCACTATCAGGTCGCGTCGCTTCTACACACGCCGCCTGACAGGCACGTCGTCCAAGGCATTTCATTACGGTTTGCAGCCTTTTCAAGTTTTTAACAAAACTCTTTTTCTTCATCCATCTTTTTACTTTCACGAACTTAATTTGCCTCGCCTCTATCTCAGACTCTCTCTCTCTAATTTTCCAAATCTTCCATTGTTGCGTTCTCGAGCTCTCTGCAACTGCATTCTTTGTTGCCGCTGACACACCACTTATCATTTAACTTTGATCGCTCACATTGTCTGACTCCGGCATATCTCACTCCGGCTTAGCCGGTAAGTCCTCTGATTCCTTTTTATTTCAATTCTCCATTGTTGTTTACTATCCTTGGCGATGCTCATACGACTTTCTTTTGAATTTTTCTATACTACCTCACACCTATTTTTGTCGAATCTGTATATGCATTTGTAGTTGTCTTTTGTTTCTGACTTCATGTTTTGGTCAAGATTTCTCATCTCTTGAATCTGTTTACCATAACATAATCTGTCTTTGAATTTTGAGAGTGTGCGTATTGCTTTCAGTTTTTGCACACTGCCTTGCACACACTCACTCATTGTTCCGCAAATTTATGATTTTCCTGACTCTTGAATCTTGGTTGCCTTCTTGATTTCTAAATCATGCTCCCTTGTCTGCTTTTCTTGTTGTATTTCTAGATTTTCCTTCAATCCCTATTTCTGTAGTTTCTAGGATTGGGATTTGCCTTAGAACCTTGTTTTTTTTAGAAAAATTGAAACGAATCCCCCTTAGATCCTCAAAATCCCTTGCACCAGTGCCTGTTTAGGTTTTTGTTGAGGTATCCAAACCTATATCCATTACCCTGTTGCCCAACCCCTTTTAGCCGAGATAATGGGTATGTTCAGGTAGAGAGTAGATACCCCAGAAAAACTTGAGCACTTTAGAAGAGAGTTTTCTATCCCAGTCGATGTCCAGATTAGGTTAGCTAGGGAGGAAGATTCCATTATGCCCGATAGAGACTCCATGCCCTTCCCATAGTTGCCTTTATAGAGTGTGGACTTCGGTTCCCCTTAGACACTCTTTTCCGGAAGGTCCTTCACTATTACAAACTTAACCCCATGCAACTTGCCATCAACTCATATAGGGTTATCAATGGCATAATCGAACTGACACACTGAGAAAATGCCAGGATCACTTTAGCCGACATTCAGTATTGTTATACCATGTGTGGCCTAAAGTCTGAAAAAGGCTACATTTACTACCTGAAACCCAGATCCACTGCCTACAAAATCATTGCCGACCTCCCAAACTCCAACAAGGGTGCTGGAGATGATTACTTGATCGTCTTGGACAACTGGGAGTTTGCTCCTGATGATGATCTTCATCTCTTCCCTTTGTGCCGATCGGTGATAAAAAAGGGTGATGGTAAGAATTGAGGCATCCTTTTACTCCTATTTAGGACTTGTCAATTCATATATCTCCTTCTGAATGTCTTTTTTCTTCTTGTTCTTTTTTGTAGCTCTTCCTCAGCCGGCAAAGGATTTCCGACTAGCTTTTTTTCCCAGCAAAGACCTAAAAAAGCTACTGGATTTGCCAGTTGAAAAATGCAAGGCTCCATTACTGCTCGATTACATTCTGACCTACAACTCGGCCCTGCCCGACGTTCCCCGTCGAAGCAAGACTCCTCCTTCTGCCACAACTCCACCAGTCACTTCATCACCTAGGCCAAACCAGGCCTCCTCTCAGATCCAGTTGAGCTACCATCAATCTCTACCCCAAAACTTATCCCGACATCCTAGCGCCGACGCCGACGCCGACGTCATGCCCCAGCAAACGTACCAGCAGGAAGGACTCGTAGCATTTAACGTCAAGACTTTGAGGCGTCGGCTTACGATCCAGCAAACCCACCAACAGCCTTGCCAACAATTCATTTCGGCACCAAAGTTACCCTTGCTGCTACCGCCGAAGACATGGGCCGAAAAACTGTTGTTGAGGACCTCCTGGCCGACCTGCCAGGAATGGTTACTGTCGCCTCTTTTTCACCATCTCAATCTTAACCCAAACCAAAACAAAAAGGGTAAAAAGGGCTAAGGCAAAAGCCTCTGCCACCCAAGTTGAATCTGAAGATACAGTACCAATCTCAAAGCTCGCCGAAATCAAGAAAATAGCCTCTGCTGCCGAGAAGAGGCTTGTTAAAGTTGATCCAACTGACACCGCTCGGTCAAAGAAGCTGTGGTCCAAAGCTGCAGCAACTTCGGGTGCATTTAAAGCCTATGAACCCTGGGCTCCTGCCATCATGATTGGGGACCAACTAATCAAGGCCGGCGACAGTACCATTGACAATATCGAGGTCGGCATCGCCCTTTCCACAGTCGTTCTTCTCCCAACTGATCTAAACCGTATGGCTCAGATCACGAGATATGAAAATTTTGCTTTAATGATGCAGCACTCGTTCTAGTAAGTCTTCAACTCTTGTCTTTTCTGGCTTTTTTCTTCAAGTTCTCATACTTCTAAATTTTACTAACTTGCTCATTTCTTTTCTTCTAGGCTATCCAGCATGCTCATTCCTTTGCCATGAAGGCCGAGGATTTGAAGAAAGAATTGGTCCACAAGACCAAAGAGGCTGCTGGCTTCCTTACCTCTTTAAATAACGCCGAGGCCAAAATCAAAAGTCTGTTGGATCAGGCCAAGGTAGCCAGACGAGCCCAAGACTAGGCCGAGGAAAAAGCTGAAGCGGCTGAGGTTGTAGCTGAAATACTAAAGTCAGAGATCAAGGATACCGAGGCCAAAACTGCCGAGGTCAAGGTAGAGCTTTAAGAAGTACTGGCTACGAAGGAAACCGAGATCAAGGCGACCGACGAGAAAGCTTTCTTAGAGGGACAAGTTGTAGTCCGTGACGCATACAAAGATCAAGTCAACCAAGCCTGTAATCGAGGCTTCTACCTCGGTTGGACTGTAGCTCTTAACAAATTGTATATCCCTATGGACTCCGACCTCCGTGACATTAGCAAACTCCATGTACCTTTCCCTCCGACTTCCAAAGAGTCAGATGGGGAGGCCGACGAGAAGGAAACCGACGCAGAGGATGCTATAGAAGTGGAGGGGGTCGCTGTTGAGGCCAAGTCTCTAACTTTGAATGATCAAGTCCTAGACTTGACTCATGATGAGGAAGAAGACTTGGTTTTAAAGGATGCCTCTCCCAAACAAACAACTTGTGAGGCCGAGGTCAGTTTGGCCGAGAAGAGCTTAGATCAGACACTTCTGGAAATTGACGCCAAGATAGCGGCGAAGAAGGAAGCCACCTTGCCAACCGAGGCCGACATAATGCCAACAGCCGAGGTTAAGCAATCTGAGACCGATGCCCATAATTCTAATGCTTAAGAATTTTGACTTTGAACTTTACTTTTGGATAGTTCGTAATTTTCTGTAACTTTTGGACAAGTAATCCCTTTTGCCATGCCGAAGTGCCTTTTTGTTTCCGAACAAGTTTTTTTTTTCTTCGAATGTATGCTTGCCTTTTCTCCTAAGTGTTGAATGTATGCCTTCTTTTCTTCTATGCATGTTTCTATACTTAGAATATTTTTTGCATTTCTTCAAAGCACAGCTTAACTGTGTAATCACCTCGAGGTGGGATACCTCGGATATAAACCTTGACTGTTTTTTTCAGCCAACAATCGGAATACCTCGGCTAACACTTAAAAATATTTCGACATATTTTTGCAAGTTCTTGTTTCTTTAAAATTATTCAATCAAGTACTGCTTCTTTACTTTCACTTGTTGTCTTCTATCAAGACTTCACCCTTCCAACCTTTCCAAGCTTGGCAACCTGGTTGGTTATCTCGGCTAACTTCAACTTGTAACTGTTCCTGAAATTTCAACAAGTGTTAAGCCAATTCTAACTTGTAAATTCTTCTAAAAAATTTCAACATGTCCCAAACTCTTAAGTTTATTCATCATTCCAGCTCCCTGCCCTCTAACGTGAGCCTAAGTTCCACTTAAGTTCACATTATGCGTTTATAGTCTTTCACCAAAGTCAGATTCAAACAAAGACTAGCCGAGGTGTTCAACCTTGGTTTCTCTGTTAATCCAACGAAAGCACACTTAGTTCCGTTCTGAGTTTAACTCTGCCGACATGGTGAACCTAGATTAATTCAACTTAGTTCAACTCTATTATATGCAAGTATAATTCAACTCAATCATATAATAAGTCTAAGTTATTCGTCATGTTTCATTTAGAAACATCACCAACTTAGTTCAACTCTATTATATGCAAGTGTAATTCAACTCTGCCATATAATAAGTCTAAGTTATTCGTTATGTTTCATTCAGAAACATCGCCAACTTAGTTCAATTCTATTATATGCAAGTATAATTTAACTCTGTCATGTAATAAGTCTAAGTTATTTGTCATGCTTCAATCAAAAACATCGTCAGAGGACTGGTTAGTCCTATCGCACAAATTTAAAAATCGTAAAAATCAAACTAGCATCCTTTTATTACTTCGGCCAATAAAATTATGACATAAACTTTGAAAACGAAAAACTAATGATAAAAAAACTTCAAGTTGCAAGTGTTCCAGGGTCTTGGCAACTCTTTGCCCTTAGTGTCTTCAAGCCGATATGCCCCATTACTGGCAACCGAGGTGATTCTATAAGGCCCCTCCTAGTTTGGGCCAAGTTTTCCCTCCTTGGGATCCTTCTTGTTGCCAATGACCTTTCTTAGGACGAGGTCCCCAACCTTAAGCTCTCTTGGGTTGACCTTCATTAGTCCCATTCTCTACTCCCTGGGTTCTGATCCTAGGGATGTCGACTTTTAGTGAAATAACTGCTTTAGTGCCATAAGCCATGGCAAATGGAGACTCCTCAGTTGATCTTCTCAGCGTAGTCCGATATGTCCAGAGTACACTGGGCAACTCTTCCACCTATTTTCCCTTTGCTGCTTCCAGCCTCTTTTTGATCCCATCCAAGATAGTCTTATTGGATGATTCTACTTGACCATTGCTCTGAGGGAAACTTGGAGTAGAGTAGTAGTTCTTGATTTTGTACTTTGCAAAAAAGCTTTTAATTAGCTAACTGTCAAACTGTGTACCATTGTCTGCTATTCTTGCCTTTGGGATCCCAAACCTGGTGATGATATTCTTCCATATGAAGTTCTTCGCATCAATATCTCGAATCTTTGTAAGGGGTTTAGCTTCTACCCACTTTGTAAAATAATCAGTTGCTACCAACAGAAACTTCATTTCCCCAATTGCTTGGGGCAATTGTCCAACAAGATCCATGCCCCACTGGGCAAATAGCCAAGGGCAGGATACTGGGTTTAAATCTGCTGCTAGTTGATTTATCAAAGGTGCAAACCTTTGACATTTTTCGCACTTTCTGACGTAGGCTTCCACATCCTTTTGCATGTAGGGCCACCAATACCCCTGAGTAATGACCCTATGAGCAAGTGATCTGCCCCCAACATGGCTTCCACATACTCCTTTATGTATTTCATACAAGAAGTCTTCAACCTGGGAGGGATGCACACACCTCAAAAGGGGACCAGTGAAGGATCTTTTGTAGAGATGGCCATCTGCTGTTAGGTTGAACCTGGCCGACTTCAATCTGGCCTTATGGGCCTCTTTTCGGTCGTCTAGCAGCTTGCCCTCCCTAAAGAACATCACTATTGCATCCATCTAACTTGGACCCATCTCCACACATATTGTTTTGCCTCCCCTGATTTCATTGCGCTGGCCAGGTTAGCCAAGGCATCGGCATGGCTGTTATCATCCCAGCTAACCTGTTATAGCCGGCAATCCTAGAACAATACTAGCAGTCTAACAACTTCTTTAACATATGCTATCATTTTTTCATCTCGGACTACATACTCGTCTGTTGCCTAATTCACAATAAGTTGGGAGTCACAGAAAACTACCACCTCATCGGCTTCCACTGCTACTGCTAACTTCAACCCTGCGATCAGTGCCTCATATTCTGCTTCATTGTTTGAGGCCTTGAACCCCAAATGAATAGACTGCTCTAACATCCGCCCATCTGGCGATACTAGCACGACTCCTGCCCCCGCTCCTTGACGGTTTGAACTTCCATCAATAAACAGGTGAAAGGAGTCGCCGATGTAGATGTCGCAGGGTTTTGGTTTTTCTTTTTTCTTCTATTTTGCTTGAGTGGGGTTCTTTGGCCCTAGCTGGGTTTCTTCTTGCTCTCCTAGGCACCCCAAGCCGCGGCTCACCAGAGTCCGACGTGGGATGGCACCAGGTGTGAACTCGGCTACAAAGTCAGCCAAAACCTGACCCTTAATTGTTGTTCTGGGCCTAAACTCTAAGTCATATTGTCCCAACACTACTGCCCATCTGGCTACCTTGCCTATCAGATCTCCTTGCTGCAATAGGGACTTCAAAGGATGCTTAGTCAGTACCACAATCTTGTGGGCTTGGAAGTAGTGATTCAGTTTCTTCGAAGCCATTACTAGGGCTAGTGTCAAATTTTCCAAGGGTAAGTACCTGGTCTTTGCGCTTGCTCGGGTTTTACTCACATAGTCTACTGCCCTTTGTTCTCCCTTCTTTTCTCTGATTACCACTGCACTCACTGCGTGCTTTGAAACTGCCAAGTATAATAGAGCAGTTCCTCTCCAGGTACTGGATTTGAAAGAACTGGAACTGTTGTCAGGTACTTTTTCAAGTCAGCCAAGGCGACTTCACACTCTTCCATCCACAAAAAATCTATGGCCTTCTTTAACAAAATAAAAAATGGTTTACACTTATCCGAACTTCTGCTTATAAACTTTGTCAGGGCTGCGGCCTTTCCAGTCAACATCTGTACTTGTTTTGCTGATGTCGGGCTTTTCAAGTTAATGATGGCCTTGATTTAATCTGGGCTTGCTTCAATGCCCCTTCTGGTAACTAAGTATCCTAGGAACTTACCAGACTTGACTCCAAACGCGTATTTTGATGCATTGAGTCGGAGCTGATGTGTCCTCAGGATATCAAAAATTGCCTTCAAGTCGGCCAGATGATTCTCAGGTTCTTTGGTCTTCACGACCATATCATCAATGTACACTTCTATTGTCTTACCAATCAGATGTCTAAACATTTTGGTCACTAACCTCTGGTAGGTTGCTCCTATATTTTTCAGTCCGAAAGGCATCACTCTGTAGCAGTACAACCCTTTGGGATGATAAATGCAGTCTTTTCCTCATCAAGAGGATACATTGCTATCTGGTGGTATCTCTTGTAAGCATCCAAGAAGCTCATCCTTTTATGCCCTGAAGTGGCATCTACTAACTGGTCAATCTTGGGAAGTGGAAAACTGTCCTTGGGGAAAGCTTTATTCAAGCTGGTGAAATCAACACAAACCCTCCACTTGCCGTTCTTTTTTTTCACCACCACAGTGTTAGTCAGCCAAGTACGGTAGTTCACCTCGTAAATGGCTTTGGCTTCCAGCAGTTTGTCCACTTCCTCTTCAACTGCCTTAACATGCATCAATGTCGGCCTTCTCGCTCGCTAGATGACAAGTTTAGCCGACCTGTCTACATTGAGCATATGGCATATGACCTCGGGGCCAATGCCTGGAATCTCGTATGGCGTCCAGGAAAATACTTCTATGTTGGCCCGTAAGAAAGCTTCCAACTTCCTTTCCTCATCCTCGCCAAGCTGAGTCGAAAAGGAAGAAGCGCTCTTTATCCCCTTCTTGGACCAGAATTTTTTCCATAGCTTCCTCATTCCTCTCGGCTGGTTCTTTGCCGACATCATGTATAACTTCCATGTCCTCATCTTTAATTTCTATTGTCTCTGTCTCTCACATGTTGCAGGTGGATTTCATTGCTGCCATGGAGCAATTTTTTGCTTGCACCTGATCCCTTCTAACTTCCTCAATTCCGTGCTCCGTTGGGAACTGTAATAATTGGTGCAGTGTCGAGGGAACAGCTCTCATTGCGTGCAACCATGGCCTTTCCAAAATAACATTGTAAAGGGAGGGGGTATCAATCATTGTAAACTCTGCGCTTACGCTCCTGGTGTCTGCCTGTATCTCTAAATTTATTGCTCCCAGGGGTCATGTCGGTGTTCCATTGAATCTGACCATCGGGCTGATGGATAGCTCCAAATCATCTCGGTGTAGGCCAAGCTCTTTGTAACATTTGACATACATGATGTCACAAGAGCTGCCTTGGTCGACTAGAATGTGCCTCACCTAGCATTCTCCAATCTTGAGGGTCACTACCAGAGCATCATTGTGTGGATGCTGCACCATGTCTAGGTCTTCAGTAAAGGACACCATTGGTCCCTGGCACTTGTTTGTCCTAGGCCTCTTTTGCTGGACCTGGTACACATGCTGTAAGTGCCTCACCCTTTGAGTCTCCCCACGTACCTCGTTCTCATTGACCCTCGAGTGAATCACATTGATCAACTGAGGTTCTATTTGCTCTGGTTGTGGCAGAGGTGGTGCTGTCGGTGCCTAGGGCAGTCTCGCTTGCTCTTCCCTCATTCTGGCCTCATCTACTAGGTCCCTCAAATGACCCTGTCTGACCAGATCTTCCAAATGCGCCTTCAAGGCTCTACACCCCTAAGTCAGGTGCCCATTCTCATTATGGTAAGCACAGTGCTTCCTAAGACTTCTCTCCATAAATTTGCCAGGAATCCTCTCCGACGCTCTATAATACGGTTGGTTCCTGATCCTTTCTAGAACTTTACAAATCAGGATCCGGAACACAATGGTGATTACCTGTGCAACCCTCAACCCTGTTTCTTGCCTATTAAATCCTATATTACCTTGGCCTCACTTCGGCAAGCCGTTTCTCTTTTCCTGCTTTGGTGCTTTTATTCCCGGCATATCCTCTTCTGCTCTGGCATATTTCTCGATCCTTGCCATGAGCTCCTCTATACTTTTTGGAAAAGTCTTTGCCAGCGACTTCCGAAGCATAAAGTCATCCTCCAGGCCATTCTTAAAAAACACGACCGCCAACTCCTGATTGCATTCTGGTCTTCAGTTGAACACTTCATAATACCTTTTGGCATAAGCCCTAAGGCTTTCACCCTCGCCAATTTTCAAAGCCATCAAGGAGTCTACCCTTAATGGTTGCAACTTCTTTGTGACAAATCTGGCCACGAACATCTTGGCCAAGCCTTCCCAACTCTTCACGGTTCTTTTTGGCAACTTATGAAACCAATCCGATGCAATTTCCCCAAAGGATGAGGGAAACACCTTACACAGCAACGGTTTGTTCCCTGTATACAAAGCCATTGAATTTAAATATAAGCCAACGTAAAAGTTTAGATCGGACTTATCGTCATATAGCTGGAACCTTGGCATATGAATCTTTTTGGGGCTTCAAACCTATCCAACTCCACTAAGAACGGTGTTCTCAGCTTGATGGGAGATGTGACCTCAATATTCTGCCGCTTCCTCTGGAGGTAATCCCTAAAATCCTCCTTAGTCCGAGCAAGAGCTCGACTGTCAACGGATTTCAGCCTTTTCGGTGCGCTGCTCCCGGCATCGTTATATGTCCTCTTGGACTTCTCTTCATTCACCGTATCGAAGCAAAGTTCCTTCCCCTGAACGTGCCGATGCTATTTGACATAAGTTCCCTTGGAACGAGGCGTCTTCTGAGAGTCTCTTTTCACCGACTCTGCTCGCCCAACATCCCGTGAAGGTCGATGTGAGTGTTCCTTCACCCTATCATGCTGGGGAACTGCTGGGATTGCTTTCTGCCCCCCTTTCTGGGTGTCGTTCTTGGCCGCTGGAATTGGCGTGTCCTTCAATGGAAACGGTGGTTGCATAACGTTGTTCTGCATCATGAAGTTGACAACTGATTGTAGATCTACCAATTTGTTTTCCATTCTTTTCATCTCGCCGTCCCTCCTCAAGCATCTATCTTTCCATACCTGAGGTCTCTTTCGTTGTAATACTCGTCTCGACTTGCTTTCTTCGGTATGTCTCCCTCTTAGCCGATGTCCTTCTCCCTGGGATTCTGATCCCGAGGTCCTTCCTTACAGTTTTCCTCTTCCACATTAGGATCGGCATGTTTACTACTCCCACTAGGGATGTCATCCCCAATCTTATCTTCATGCCCGTCGCTGGCCATCTATTCTCCTTACGTTCCCACAGACGGCACCAAATTATGAGTGTTGATTTCCGACCACACAACCAAAGAGAGAACTCAATTGGAGAGCACCGGCAAAATAGATTAAGCCTGAACAACCTGTCACAGAAAGATAACAATCCTGCGGTGGTTCCTCCACCCTAGGGCACTCCAACGCTCAAGTCAGTAATCAAATATCTCTCAAAGATAACGAATTGTGCTTAAATTCACCAGAATGAACTTACCTCAGACCCATGAGGGTGCCCTACTTTTATAACCAGCACTGACCTGATTCTTATAGAAGCCTCATATCAGTGGACTCAAGCTCAATGCTCATCTTGACCTTCACCTAGATAGAGATAAACTTTTCTTGAGCCTTATTCTTATCCGAACTGGGGTCCTCCCATGTTCTAGGACTCTTATCCCTTATCTGTTCATCTCGAATTCCGGCATCTCCGCAGGTAACCTCGGCCTAGCCGAGATCACATCGGTTAATAATTCTGTGTCACCTCAGCCACGTGTTGTCATTCACAAAATATGTCCCCACAATATATATATTTTGGTGAATATTTGGATTCACATATTAATAATAGGCATGCGCATGTGTGTTTTTTCTTTTTTCTTTTTTTAATTTAAATTTTATGCTTTTGGCTGATTAATTCGTAAACCAGGGTCTGTATATTTTGGGGCACTTATCAGTAACTCCTATGCATAAAGTTTAAAACCTATCTAATTTCAAAACAAAATATTTGTACCAATTAATCCTGCATATTTTTAATTTCTATCAAAAAAATTTATTTATTTTTTTATAAATTTAAAAACACTGTCACATCCCACCACTGCTAGACTTTCATCAAATGGTCACTAGAAACTCGCAGGAATGTTCAACATCACTAGAAAGTCGTTGGAGTATCACCGGAAGTTCGCTGGAATGTTCTGAATGTCATTGGAAGTTGCCAGAATGTCCAGAACATTTGTTGGACGTTAAGAACATCATCAAAGACTCATAAGAATATCCAAAATGTTGCCATAAAAAAAATGGAGAAATTAAAGTGAAAAAACATAACAAAATGTGATAAATATTGATAAACTTAAATAAAAAATAATAATAATAATAAAAAAAAACTCATAACAACAACAAACAACAATAATGGAAAAAAAAACATATATTATTTTTCAATTTTTTGTAGGGTATAAACAAATTATTTACTAATATTGATCAAACTGAAAAGTAAATCTTGAAACTGTAAAATATTACAGTTTTAAAGCATGAATCTATTAAGCATTTATCCTTATTAATTAAATTGAAAAACATGTTATGAAACTGTAAAATTTTACAGTTCTAAAGAATGTTATGAAACTGCAAGATTTTGCAATTTTAAAGCATGATACATTTCAGCACCAAAAAAAAAAAAAAATGTAAAATTTTACAATTTTCACCACTTGTAACTAAAACTTGAAAACAACTTGTTCAAAACTTGAAAATTTCCTATATGAAAACAAGAAAATAAAAATGCATAATAGAGAAAAAGTAGAAAAATTGAGAAACCGAATGAAAGAAATTGATATAGAGGGAAGATTGTACTCCTACAACTATTTTTTGTTTAAATCTTGTCGGATCTGATGTGGATCTACTTAAATCTAATGTAGATTTGGGTAGATCTATATCATATTTGAATAGATCTACTCATCTTCTTTGTCGAAAACTCGTTTTGCTGTCAGTGAGGGTAAATAAGGAGTCAGTGGTTGCTGGTGAACCCCAATTAATGGTGGTCATCGGTAAATATATATTAGAAAGAGGAAGAGAGAAGAAATAAGGCGTGGTCGCCAGAAATCAGAAAAAGAAAAAGGGAAAGAAATACGAATGCACAGTGAAGAATGAAAAAGAAAAATACGTGATGGACTTTTGAAAATATCTAAAAAAAAATAAATAGTGAACTAAATAGGTTTCTCCTCTATCCAAGTAATTTGCTCGCATATATTTCTATCTGTTTATGAAAAAAAAAGAAAAAGTTACAACTTCCACTGGTGGTCATGTTTGGACCACACCCGACTTGATCCCTACTAATGCTCTGGTTAACAGGTTTGTTTGAGGGGCAACTTTGGAAAATACACGCCAAATGATGGGCAATTCGTGCAATCTGCATATACCTAACTGCCATACCCTTGAGTCCGTACAATCCCGGTTCGATTCCGTTATGAGACAGAGAAAACAAAACATGGAACCGCCTTCATGGTCAAAGCCGAAACCATGAGGCTAACACAACGGTCCTTTGCTCATCATGAGCCACTACCATACCCATACCCTAAACCACTTTGAATTTCTCCATTGTTACCCTCTCTGGTTGGGAGATTGGTCACAAGTGTGAATTTTCCCAAAGATTTCTCAACGTGGAATATTGATTTTTTTTTTTTTTCTTCTTGGGTTCTTTTTTTTTTTTTTTCCCCTCTTGCTCTGAACCTTGACGTGGTTCGTGGATTTGTGTGAATTGAGCAACGGAAAATGGCAGGAGGAGGAGGAGGAGGAGGAGGAGATGAAAGTTCTGCTGGGAGGGAGCTTGATCAGACACCAACGTGGGCAGTAGCTTTGGTTTGCGCAGTAATCGTTGTAATCTCTATATTATTAGAGAAGCTTCTTCACGGAGTCGGAGAGGTAATTGTGTTAATAATGTTGTTATTCCATCACCCATGCAATTTTAATTGGAGGGTTTTTTTTCTTTTTCTCTTTCACTTTTTGGTAAATTATGTAAATTGGTCTCTTCAATCTTAGAAGTCAATATTATATATAAATATTTATGTTGGATATTTTGGTTAGATAAGTTTGTGGGGTTCTGGTTGTCTTTTTTCTGTTTTGGGGCTGTTGAAATTGAATGTAAACAAAAACAAAACAAGAAATAAGAGGTGCAGAAAGAAAGAAAGAAAGAAAGTAGCAGAAGACATATCTTGAGAATACCATTTTTTGTTATTTTGAATTATTCTTTTTTAAAATTTTTAAATTTTTAAAATTTAAAATTTTCTTTATAGATTACAAACCTAAGACTTGGGTAAAAACTGCGTTCGTTCCGTTTGCTTTCTCTTTTCCCTATTTTACTGTTTCTTCTTTCCAAAATGATATTCATAAGAAACAATGAAAACAATAAAATAAAAATAAAAAACTTGGATTTTTTATCTTTTTATTTTATAGATTATCAAGGACTTGGGTAAAAATTGTTTTCATTCTGTTTGCCTTCTCTTTTACCTATTTTACTGTTTCTTCTCTTGAAAATGATATCCATAAGAAACCAAAACTGTAAAAACAAATTTTGTTTTGGTGGATTATTTATTTATTTATTTATTTATTTTCTGTTTCATCGCTGCCTTTAGTTTCTTCATGGGTCTTATTGTTAT
Organism: Camellia japonica; assembly: GCA_030407325.1. Classification (NCBI taxonomy): domain Eukaryota; kingdom Viridiplantae; phylum Streptophyta; class Magnoliopsida; order Ericales; family Theaceae; genus Camellia; species Camellia japonica. The sequence continues at coordinate 175,356,162 of JAPPVO010000036.1, forward strand.
AAGAAACACTGTTTTGTTTCAGTGGTTTAGGAAAAGACGAAAGGAACCTATGCTGGAAGCTCTCGAGAAGATTAAAGGCGGTAAGTACAAAAACACTTATGCAATTGAAATTTTCAAGTGTTTCTCCAGTTCTTAGCAACCCTTGTTTTTTGTTTTTGATTAAATTTTGCAGAGCTTATGGTTCTAGGATTCATTTCCCTACTCTTGACATTTGGGCAAATCTACATTGCCAACATCTGTATACCCACGAAGCTTGCAGATACAATGTTGCCATGTCCCATAAAACATCATGGTGGCCACTATAATGAACCGGAGCATCAACCTGCCCCTAAGGAGGAGCCAGACCACCATAGGAGGCTTCTATGGAATGACCATAGAATTTTAGCTGGTGGTGAACCTGCTAAAGGGTGCAAGAAAGTAAGTGTCTTGCTCTGTAGATGATTTAAATCTAAATTTTGTTCTGCTTGTTTTGGTGCAATAAAAAGTTTATAAGTTTAGTTATAACTTATGCATAAGAAAAAGCTGAACTAGCCATGCTCTCATTTCATAAAAATGGGGAATTAAAGTGGACACGGATCCAAGCAAATTGTACAAAGGGTATTCCGGTACTTTCTTGATGTAAAGCCTGACATATATATTGCTGCCTTCACAGCATCCATGTTGTACCTTTTTCTTATTTCATTATAGTGGAACTGGTGTGAGCTATGGACGTAGGCAATCTTATTGAACCACGTGAATCTGTGTGTCGTGTTTCTTTGTTTGTGATTGTTTATTTGCTATTGTTTGTGTGTGTGGTTTGTTCCGCAACATAAAGAGGGTTTAATTGCAGATCTACCATTGTATGTTCCATTTTCTTTTCTCCTCTTTCCTTCATCTCCCACATCCTCAGCCAAATTTGTTCCCTTTTGCTCAATTGGGGAGGGGGAGACCCTCGCGGAACATCTCAACACTACCATTTTCTGTAGGAAAATCATCTATAAATCCCATTCACAGACTATGGATAGTTCAGATGAGTTTTCAAACAATCAATTTTTAGCTTGAATCAGCTTAATGAACATAGGATGAATTCACAGATCTGCTGATTCTAGCTTAAATTCACGAATCATCACTCGAATTTTTTTTATTTAGGTGTTTGTTTGCATATAGTTGTATTGGTGCTGTTTGTGGTAGTAATACCTCCAAATCCAGAAATGATTTTTGTTGCATGCCTGATATGTTGATAATATGCTTGAGTCCATCAAGGTTTTCATTTCTCAGGCATTTTTTTATTATTATTTAAAAACGAATTTGTTTTGTTTGTTTGCTTGATTTTGTTTAATTTTCAGAATTCATGCTTTTGGTCATTCTTCTGAATCATATTCTCAAATTATATGTGAAGCCTTCAATTGACCTAGTTGATTTCAATACTCTGCTGACTAATTGTGCTCCCTATTTGATTTGAAGCACGACGAATACTTATTCGAGAAATACTAATACAATTCCTATCAATAGGGGTACGTGCCACTTATATCTATCCATGGGTTACATCAGTTGCACATCTTCATATTCTTTTTGGCCGTCTTTCATGTTATATACAGTGCCATAACAATGACACTTGGGAGATTGAAGGTGTGTGTATATAATTGATTACTTTTAGTTTTTCTGTTTTATTACTTGAAAGTTCTTTCATTGTATGGATTAGCCGAGGGGCTTAAGAATTACCTTGGGACAGATTATATTATATTTTTAGCCCATTTTCACAGCCTTCTATCTTGATATTCAATTTGTGCACGGTGTGATCTATACTTTATACTTTATTCCAAGGTTTTCTTACATGCAGATACGTGGGTGGAAGGAATGGGAACATGAAACTGAAACCAATGATGAATTCAATGGTAAATCATCAAACGATACAATATGTTTTATTTATCTTCCAAATTATTTTTTACTCGAATCCCCCATTGAATTGTTCCATATTCTCCTAGTATCTTCATTGCTGAACTCTCTGTCCTGTCATGCAGATCCTACAAGATTCAGGCTTACCCATGAGACGTCTTTTGTTAAAGAGCACACGAGTTTCTGGGTCAAATCACCATTCTTCTTTTATTTTGTAAGGAAGATTCAAGTTGTTTCTGATTAACTTTTTAATTTTGTTATTTCTTTTAGCATACTGAATTTGGTGCGATAAAATTGATAGCAAATTAGCATTGTGACATTTTAGCTTAAAGATGCCTCACAACAAGTATCCAAATATATGAATAACAACAATAACAACTTCGAGTTAGCAGCTCTATATTTTAAACTTTCAGTGGGAAGCTATTTTCTTTATACTCAATACATCTAACCATCAATAGCTGTTGCTAATGGTCTAGGATAAAGGTGAATATTTCAGATGACCTTGTAAAGCTGCACAAGAAAGCTGTATTAGTTAATTGAATTTCTCAGGAAAATTGCAAATCAGTGGGAAGTAAGAAAAATAATTACAAAAAAATAGAGGTGTAAGTGGGTTTGTGCTCTGATGCAAGCTTTCTTTTTCCACCAAAGCACAGACCCCACTTGTATCTCCATGTTTTTGTAATTATATTGTCTATTTTTCATTGATTTGCAATTCTCTCCCTTAAATTTTATCTTACATAGACAAAAATTTAATTCTAATATTTTAGAAAAATGCGTGTCTAGAAAAACAATGGAGCTCCATCAAGTGCTTTAAATTCAACATTAGTGAAACATGCTGAATTCAATAAAATTGTTGACACAAGTTTTATTACTTATATAACAACTCTTTTGTTTGGATTTTTTATTTTTAAAGTCATAGCTTTAATACTGTTTATATAATATAACTAAAAATAATACCTGATTTATCCAGTTTTACAAGTCCATCTCTCAAAAAAAAAAAAAAAAAAGAAAAAAAGAAAGAGAAAGCAATAAAGCAAAAGAACCTAAACATCTTTGCTAATTTGGTGATTGGTATGGTTTTTATAACATTACTGTAAGTCGCTAAAGTTCTTGATTCAGCTCACTTGGTTCTCTTTATATAACTTTTGGTTTGAAATTGAATTAATTTAACCATTTCAGGTATGCTTCTTTCGGCAATTATTCAGGTCTGTTAATAGAGCTGACTACCTGACAATGCGCCATGGGTTCATCTCTGTGAGTCTTTTTAAGTGCAATAATTCTTCTTCTCTTAGGGATAAGAATTTAATGTAAGAAGTTGAGGTGCCGTTTGGAAATGTTTACAGGTTACTGTTTTCTGTTTACAAAATATATTGAACATGTTTTTGTTTATTTTTGATAAAAACAAAACAAAAAGATGTTTGGTACCTCGTGTATTTTAAAAAATTGTTTTGAAAATAAGTGAAAGGGATGGCCGGCAGGAGGTGGTGGCTGAAAGGTGATTGTTGACGGTTGAAGATGGTGACTAGAGGTGGTTGTCGGGCGCCAGATGTGGTGATTGGAGGTTGTTGCCGGACCCTGGTCGGAGGTAGTTGGTGGTGGCTGGAGGTTGTTGCTGGCTGCAAGAGGTAGTGGCTGAAGGTTAAAGATGGTGGCTAGTCGCCGAAGGTGGTAGTCAAATGTGGTTTTCACAAGAGGTGGCTATTGCCTATATGTGGTTGCGCTAGTGGGAGATGGTGGCTGGGGGTGATTGTCAGAGGAGATCATTGATGATGGCTGTTGGAAGAGGTCATCGGCGACAGTTGGTCGGATGTGGTAGCTGATGTTGTTGATTAGGGGTGGATGTGTTGAATAGCTTGATATACATTGTTGAGTTTTTGGGAAATTAATATGGTATCAGAGCTTAGGTTGAGAGAGGACTTGGTTCTAATCTCTCTGTTGACATTTGGTGTTTAGTCCCAATTTGGTTGTTTCTTTTTTCTTCGGTTATTGGTGACTTAATAGGGGGTGAGAAGGGGAAGAATGATTTTCTTTTCCTGAACATTCAAGAATTTAGAAAATTTTGTACATGGTTTACAAAATTTAAAAATCAAAATAGATACCAAATGAGTTTTTATTTACAATTTTCAACATTTTTGTAAATATAAATAGAAAACAGTAAAAACAAATGTTCCCAAATATGTCTAATATTGTGTTTGTATTCTTATAGTTGATGGATTAATTAAGTTTTTCTTTTTTAGGTTCATTTAGCACCTGGAACTAAGTTTGACTTCCAAAAATATATCAAAAGATCACTAGAAGATGACTTCAAGGTAGTTGTGGGAATCAGGTATTACCTTTTGTATGGTTCCTATTAGTTTTGGTTCAAAAATTTTATGGCTTATAACAATGTGCTAATTAATGTGTTTGCTTATATTCACTATGATCTCAGCCCAGTATTATGGGCTTCTGCAGTCATCTTTCTATTGCTCAATGTTAATGGTGAGTTAGTCTCTTTTTTTTTTTTCTTTTTTTTTTCTTTTCATGGTGGTAATATTGATAATGGATTTGTTCTGGTCTAAATTCGGATTTTGGCCCCCATTTCAACGATACGAATCATTCATTTTTATAGACACTTGTGTTTTTATCACTTAGAAAAAATTAGATTGATTTGATAATTGTAAGCACATGATTTTATCATTTTTGTTTGTAAAAAAAATAGACCATCTAGTTTTCAAAATCATTTTTATCAAAAAAATATGATAAAATTATAAGGTTGCGATCATCGAATCAATCTATTTTTTTTTTTTCATAAATGATCTATCCACACAAGCTTAAAAAATGAATGGGTTGGATGATCAAATTAAGGCCGGGTTGGCCCCTATAGCCTCGGACAATACCCCTCAATCCAATGTAGACTAGAGACAAGCCCAACTTGGTAATAATAACGGACTTAGTTTTCATTTGAATAAATTACATAAATAGCCCTTAAAGTATACTATCTACATCATTTTAGTCCATAATCTTTAATTTTTATCAATTATGTCCCTAAACTTCACACATTAATTCAGTGTGGTCCTTCTCATAGCTTCCGTTAATTTTAGAGGGAAAATGTTGCATCATGCTTACATCAACCTTATATTAGGCATTTGAAATGCATTGGGAGGAATTTATCACATTTCTCGCCTAAAATAAATTGTGGGACAAGTGATATGCACTATATTTACGAAATAATACATCCAAATCTTCCATTCCATATTGTGACAGGTAAACTTTTATGTCCCTTGTGCTTCTAATTTGGTGAGTCAATCCCTAAAATTTTCCAAGACCCCAGTTTTTGCTTGCTACTTGCTGTGCTAAGCCCTAAAATGGTAGAGAAGCAACTACATATTGTGTTTGGCAACTTTGGCATTTCCATTAGGCATGGTGTCAACATTTTTCATCTAAAGTTAATGGCAGTTATGGGAAGGAACCATATTGAATTAACATGCAAAGTTTAGGAATGTAATTGATACAAATGAAAGATTCGGGACCAAAATGAAATAGATAGGTTACTTAAGAAACTATTTGCATAACCAACTTTTTTTTTTTTTTTTTCAAAGATTCAAGACAACTTACATGATATACATATTGGACAATTAATTTATGAAGTGAGACGATATAATTTAAATCTTTTTATTTCTTGCAGGATGGCAATCTATATTTTGGCTGGCCCTTTTGCCTCTAATTGTAAGAAATTTGTGTTCTAATAATCTCTCATTGATTATGATGCTCTTAGTTGGAGAAAGGAAAGAACTAACCATTGAATTGATTAAAGGTGGTCTTATCAGTTGGAACAAAGCTGCAAGCAATTATAACTCAGATGGCTGTTGAAATCGTAGAAAGACATGCTGTTGTCCAAGGCATACCTCTTGTACAAGTCTCTGATAGACATTTTTGGTTTGGCTGGCCTCAATTAATTCTCCATCTCATCCATATCACTCTCTTTCAGGTATTCACTCTAACAAAAAAAGCCACTTTTTGGTAGTTTGATTCAACTTATTTAGCTAACAATTGAAAAAAAAAAGGAAGTTTTCTTAACAGGATTCATCCTTCTTGGCAAGTGCTAAAAAAATAACATTTTTTCCAATTTTTTTTTGTCTTTAGTAAAAAAACTTTTAAATTTGTATTTAATTTTTTCTTTGCTGATCCCCTGCAGTCTAGAAAAACCTAAAAAAAAAAAGAAAAATGCTAAAATACTCCCAAAAAAAAAAAAAAAAAAGGGATGAGGGGCATAAAAATTGCTTTTTTTTAGCATTTGCCAAACGCATTGGCTTTTTGAGCAATAACGTTATCCTAAAAAAGTCAAAAAAAAAAAAAAACTATTACCAAAGCACCCTAAGTAAAGAAATCACATAAAAATACTTTTTGAAGTCTGGTATATGTTGTTTTCCAAAATTTTCTAACAAGCTGGTTATCTTTCTTATGTGTTCAGAATGCATTAGAGTTAACATATTTCTTCTGGATATGGGTAATGAATTGCTCTCCTCTTTCTTCCTCATCATTATTTCTATATTAGTTTCAGTTTTTTTGAAGTAACGTTTTCTGGTGCAGTATGAGTTCGGGTTGAAATCTTGCTTTCATCAGGATTTCAGTCTTATAATAATGAGAGTTGCTCTAGGGTAAGTGAAGAGTGAACATATTAAGTTTTTGAGGGTCAAATACTTCAAATAGTGAATGTGTAATGCAAAAGTTGTAGTAGATTCCTAAATCCTAACCAAGAGACTAGCGCGCAATGCTTTTCTCTGACAGAGGCTTGCTTCTTCAAGCTTCACTAGTTACTTTTCATTTTGATAGTAGTAGGTGCTTGCTGCTTGTCAAAGTCTTAGCTTGCAGATTGGCTCACTGTCTACTAAATGAGTCTTGAAATTGAAATAAGTTTGTGATCTTTTATGTCGAATTAATAGGGGGTCTACTTTAAAACCATCTGCCCTGCACCCAACCCCATTGGAAGAGTAAGTTTTTGCCTCGAATGTAATCATAAAAGAAAGAAGTACTTCTACTACAACTTTTGCATTATACATATCGAAAATGTGCTCTAGTTTAAAAAACTTCTAGCAATTTAAATTGCTGATTTATTTTTACAAGAAGCTTTTAACATCATCAGAAGTTACTCTTCCAAGAAAGCATTCTGATATACCATGATCTTCCTTGGAAGTAAAGTTACAGAACTGTTTGATTCATGACTGCATTAATTCCTATTATTGAACTGAAATTCCTAGCTTAAATAATGGGTCTATTTGTTTGGGCAGGGTAGGAGTTCAGTTTTTGTGCAGCTACATTACACTTCCACTATATGCCCTCGTCACTCAGGTACTTGCTATTTAATCTGCATAATTATAATAACGACAAGTTACACTACTCCCCTCAATCATGAGTTCATTTTACTCCTTCAACTAATAAATGTGAAATTTTGTCCCCTAATCTTCTGATTTATTTCAATCTCAACATTATATTGACATTCTGCTATAAAAAGAGAATAAAAAAGTGGCATGTGAGTATTACATGCCAATTTTATAACCAAAATGCTCATTCAAAAACTGGTTTATCTAATATGTGATAGATTTGTTTACATTTCCTCTCTAGTCATAAAGTGGCATGGGCATATAATTTCTCTCACATATTTCTTCATAGGAAATGAGAAGAAATGTACATCTCTCTCCCAAAAAAAAAAAAATGTTTGATACTTGTTGAATAGCTTGATATTCATAGTTAGGCTTATTTCCTAATAGTTTAAGCTTTTGAAAAAAATTGATGATTTAGTTAATTTTGTAAACTGGTTACAATTTTTTGAAAACAAAAATATACACCAAATAAATTTTGTTTATAGTTTTGATTTTTTTTTTTGGTAAACATAAACAGAAAACTATAATTATGTTAAACATGTTATTTGTTAACTTAAAAAAACACCAGGTTTTTTTTTCTTCTCATATTTATGTTTGGGAATTTTCAGATGGGATCAACTATGAAGAGGTCTATCTTTGATGATCAAACTTCCAAGGCTCTAAGGAACTGGCATAAGAATGCTTTGAAGAAAAAGAGTGAGGGCCAGCCAGGACCAGTTGCTACCCAGACTTTAGGTGGCGGGCCGGGGAGCCCAGGTGACTCACCAGAGCATTCTCCTACACTTGGTCGCCCTAGCTATGCACCACCACCTAACACAAACACAACATCGGCCAACATAATTGCCAGCGTGGACATTCGTGCAGAAAATGCACCCTCGGACCATAAAGGGGTTGAACTTGGCAACCGCGACCTATTAACAGGTGGTACATGATTGTGGGTGGCAATGAACTAGGATGGGGGAAAATGTTGATAATGAAATACCTCATGGTTGCACCTGGGCTTGTATTTTCTCTTCATTACATTTACCATGTTTGTCTATGTATATATTGTACTATAAGGAAACACAGATTGAAACTGGTTTTGATGTTGTGTTTTGTTACGTATGCCTAATCAATCAGGATTGGAAGATTGATGCAACAACAGGGATGCAATTCATTTATTGCCTGATTGGTCCAACAATTCTCAATTGTATTTGTTGATGATACATGATCTTTGATTAAAGGTTCTGCACGTTGGTTTTTCATTGTATTTTTTCTCTGAGTTTTTACATTCAAATTTCACTGTCAGTGCAACTAGTTCCCATTTATTCAGTATCCCACCAACTGGCTTCTCAATATTCAATATATATTGTTCTAATTTTTCTTAGTTTTTCCAATTAATTATTCACCATAATTTTAGCGGGAATAAAAGTAACCACACAAGAGAGAACTAGGGTTTACATGGAAAAACTCTAGACTCGTGGAAAAAATTCTATGGATGCACCAATCCACTAGTAAAAGAAAAAAAATGACTTACCAATATTCAAATGCATAGATCTTACCTACTTAATTGTAGAACAGTTTCCTAGTTCAATCTGTGTTCTACATTAGTCGATATCCCATTGTTACTTCTGTCTATGTATATTAGCTGTGCCAACTATATGAATACTACCCTACAGGTTTCATCAAGCTCAATCAATGAATGTGCAATACTAAATCTATAAAAATGAATCACTCATCCAAGCCTAAGAACATAAAAATATTGACTCAATCTTTGGAGTGAAATTGTCAACACAAAAGTATGGGTACAGCATAAAATCAAACAGAAAATGAGCATCCATTTAGGCTAAGAGTGAGAGATAGAAGAGATGGAGTATCATTTTGATCTGTTCCTCTTATCAATCGCTACATTGTGGGCACCTGCTCTATCTGATCTAGTTCCACTGAAGGTTGATCGACGGGTATGTTTTGCTTTTCTATTCATCATAAATAGGATTTGATTTGATTTCATTTCTTTAAATCTATCTCTTTTTCTTTTTTCATCATAAATTGTACTTTTGTTCTTTCTAACTCTTTTGTATGCCAAAACTGAAGCCTGAGAAATGTCATATTAGGCCTACCAAGCTGTGAATCTGTGACCTGACAAGCTCTTAAACAAGGATAACTGCTGATCCTCTTGTTGCAGATTGATTGACTTCACAAAATCCTACACATCACAGCAACATCAATGGTTGGAAATTATTATAATTTTTTTTTCCCTTTCCCCTTTTCAAGCTCCATTATTTGGGTCATTGACATCAAATTTTCACTACAAGAAAACACACCTTTGGCGACTAAATTTTTAGTCGCCAAAAGTCCTTTTTTCACTTTCCCCGACTAAATATTTTAGTCACCGGTTTTGTCGCGAATACACGGTCGCAAATACCTTTGGCAACTAAAAAAGTGTTAGTCGGCAATATACAGGTCTTCAGCGACCAAAGAATTTGTCGCCAATAGTCAATTCCATTTTTGGAAATTATACATTTAGTGACTAAACTTTTAGTCGCCAATAGTGAAATTTTTTTTTATTTATTTATACATTTGCCGACTTTTTTTTTCGTCGCCAATAGTCAATCTTTTGGCGACCATAGAGTTTAGTCGCCAAAAGCATATTTGAAAAATGGAAATTATACATTTAGTGACTAAACTTTTAGTCGCCAATAGTGAAATTTTTTTTTATTTATTTATACATTTGCCGACTTTTTTTTCGTCGCCAATAGTCAATCTTTGGCGACCATAGAGTTTAGTCGCCAAAAGCATATTTGAAAAAAAAAAATACCCTCTGTTGTTCTCAAGTTTCGAACATAAGACCTCCCACATTCCAACATTTACCAGCACAACTCTCCCCACTATGCCACTACAACCTCACATGAATATAAATGCAACATATATTATTTATATATTACTTTGACCGGTATTAATACAAATATATATATAATATAATTATATATATTCAATATAATTTATGTAAAAAATAAATTATTTAGTAAAAAAAAATTTAGATCACTTTTGGCGACTAAATCCATTATTTAGTCGCCAATTCTATAATTTTGGGCTACTAATTAATTTTCAGTCGCTAAAAAATATGTTCCGCCTAAAAACGTCCCTTTTGGCGACTAACCTGTTTTTAGTCGCCAAAAACGTCCCCTTTTGGCTACTAAAGTGAATTTTAGTCGCCAATTGACTGTTTTTAGCTACTACTAATTTTTTTTAGGAGCCAAAAGGCTTGACTTTCACAGCGACCAAACTATTTTTAGTAATTTTTAGTCGCCAAAACACGTAGAATCGGCGACCAAACTGTTTTTTAGTCGCCAAAACTATACTTTGGCTACTAAATGTTTTTAGTCGCCAAAAACCTTAACCTTTGGCTACTAAAATTTTTTTAGTCGCTAAAACCCCTATATTCGGCGACTAAACTGACTTTTAGTCGCTAAAACCCTTATATTCGGCGACTAAACTCTTTTAGTCGGCAAAAGTGACCAATTTTGGCGACTAATTCCATTTTAGTCGCCAATTCTACTACTTTCAGCGACGAAAAATCTAGTTTTAGACGCCAAATCTGCTTTTTGTTGTAGTGTTTCTTTTCCATTTGTTTGTGATCTTCATTTATAAGTCAATTATATTTCTGAACTCTGAAACCACTAATTGTCATTTAAATAGTTTGTTTTCATGTCTAAGTACACCTAAAATTTGGCGTTGTTTGTGATTCTTTTGTAACTTTCTTTTATATGTCGAAAATGAAGGAATTGATCTAGTATCAAAAGTTTTGTTGCCCTTACCTGATCACAAGGCAAAGAACTTGGCATATTAGAAGGCGAAACAAAACGTTATAAGGGAATGCCCCCAACCCTGACATGGTATTTTCTATCTCTACCCAAGGGGCTGCATGAGGGGGAAAGTTTGATTTTGGATATTCTAGCTATTTTCTTCACCCATGCATTGAGGCCATTTCCTTGTGAAAATCAGCTTTTTGTGTTGTAGGATAGTGCACACTATATTTCTCCTTATGCATGTTGAATATAAGAATCAAAATATTATGTTTGAATATGGAAATTAGAATATGAATAAAAATATGAATTATTTCGATTATAAAAATCTTGCCTTGTGTATATTGTTTCCTAAATTGTATCATAAATATATTATATATACATAACATCTATGTCATTGTTTGGTAAGAAAAATAATTCTTTTCATTCTTTTTGGTATCATAGCCTCTCTAGCCTTCTCTCTCTCAACCACCCATCACCATCGACTGCCTTTTTTTTTCTCTCTAGCCTCCGATTGTCCTTTCCAACTTATTTTCTCCCTCTGACAACCTCAACCCAGCCTCAACCCACCCTCTGCAGCCCATCTCCTTCCTTGTCTTCACCTCGGCATGCCTTCTTTATCCTTGTCAAGGCTCTGGTTACTGCTGACCAGACCTAATTCTGGTCTTACATGCTTCGGCTTCATCTTTAGGTGATCCATGGCTATTTTTTTCCCCCTTCTTGACGTGATTGGACTGATGTATTAATTCCTTTTGTCTATCCTTTATTCTTTCAGGCTACCAAGTTTATTCAGTAGCATCTATTTGGATAAGCCGTTGAGTATTTTTTTTTTCTTGGACTGTGTTACTATCTTTGTGTGTTTTGCAGCCCCTCTCTTCTCCCACCATGATTGATCCATCCTTTGCTGATATACACACCAAGCCTGTCCCAAATAGTTCTAATTTTTCTCTTTCTCATCACACTCTTGTTCATCGTATTACGAGTGTGGTGTTGAATGGGAAAAATTTTGCCGCCTAGAGCTGCTCTCTTAAACTTTATTTAGGGGGCAAGGGAAAAACTCATTGGCTTTTATCTTCCATTACCTAGCCGGCCGCAACAGATCATACCCGTGCACAGTGGGATATTGATAACTGTCATATTTTGGGATGGATGTTCAACTCCATGGAAGATCGCATTTACTACATGTTTCTCTATTGTGACATAGTTCTCAATCTATGGCACGCCTTGTCACAGATGTATGCTCATGCTCATAACGATGCTTGCATCTTTGAGCTCTATCAGGATATTGCTCGTGCTTCCCAGTCTACCTTGGGTCTTTCTGTGTTAGAATTCGTTGGATACCTTCAGGCCCATTGGGAAGAATTGGTTCAATATGAGCCCTTGATTGAGTTACCAGTAGATGTTGCCTCTCTTGTGTCCAAATGCCTTGCTCGCCAGCACACTTACCAATTTCTGATGGGTTTAAACTTTGAGTTTGAATCCCTTCGAACTCAGATTTTAAACACATCACCCATGCCCTCTCTCTATGAGGCATTTGCCATCATTGATAGTGATGAGCATCGTAGGCGTTTGGTTTAGCGGAATCCTTTTCCTCTGTCTCTAGTTTCATCTGATTAGATGGTTCTTGCTACAAAGTTTGGTTCTCAAGGTTCTACTAGTCCAATTGTTTGTCATCATTGCGGTGCTTCTGGTCATGTTAAGGCTCGTTGCTTCAAACTTCATCCTAAGTTGAGGCAACGATCCTCTCACCCTCGTGGTGCTAGCACCCCTCACACTGCGGCTCTAGTGGATTCCGTTACTTCTGCTCCTAGGTCTCCTCATCTTCCTAATTTACAGGAGTTACAGATTCAGATTGGTCAGCTTCAGGCTAAGCATAGATCTCTTACTACCAATTCTCATGACCCATCATCTACCACTTCTAGCCACCCTTGCAACAGGTACTTCTACCGCTTTCCATGTTCTGTCTGCTAGTCCCTTATGGGTTCTGAATTCTAGGGCTAATAATCATATGACATGTGAGTTTTCTTTTATTTCTTCGCCAGTCCCTACTACTATTGCCTAGGCCTGTAAATGGATCGGATTTAGATTGGATCAGTTAAAATCCGAATCCAATCCGATTAAGACAAACTTGAATCTGATTTCAATCCGTTTAGCCCATATCTGATTATAGATATTCGAATCCGATGATTTCGGATATCCGATCCGATAATCCGATCTGATCCAATCCATTTATTTATTTATTTATTGAGCTACAATTTTATATAATTTGATTTATTTATTTTTTTTATTTTGTGTTTTCTTCATTCAAATTGAGAATAATCAAATCGGATCAGATTGGATTTTTGCATATTTAATCTGTTTAACAAACGGATTTGGATTATTGAATTATCGGATCAGATTTTTTTGTAAATGGATTCGGATTTTCAAATTGGATTCGAGTCGGATTCGGATTAAATCCGATCTATTGACAACCCTACTATTGCCCAATCTGTGTGTCTTGCTTATGGTTCATTATCCTCTATTCGTCATAAGTGTGTAGTGTCTTTATCCCCTGCAATTACTTTATCATTTGTTTACATGTTCCAAATTTTGTATATAATCTCTTATCCATTAATTGTCTTGCCAAACAATTTAATTGTGCTGTCATCTTCTTACCCTCTTCTTGCCTTTTACAAGACCTGAGTTCGAAGAGGATTTTTGGCAAGGGCTATGAGTGTGATGGGTTGTACTACTTTGGGGATCCACCAGACGAGTCTTCCTTTTCTTCCTTAGCTAGTTTTCAGGTCTTTGTTTTTCCTGCTTCTATGTATTGTGTTTTTAATATTCAAACTTTAGAATTATGGTACACTCGTATGGGTCATGTTAATTTTCAATATTCATGTCAACTTTTTCCTTCATTTAATAAGCTTGCAAAAGTTCTAAGTTTTATTGTGTGGTTTGTGAGTTGTCTAAGCATACCCGTACTAACTATATCCCTTATATGACTCGTGCTCCTAGTGCTTTTGATCTTATACATTATGATGTCTGGGGCTTTTTCCCTGCCACCGCTTTTTATGATCATAGATATTATGTGACTTTTATTGATGATTACACTAGGTGCACTTGGGTTTATCTACTTCATCATAAGTCTGATGTCTTTCCCATTTTTATCCAATTTTTATAGATGGTTAAAACTCAATCCCATACAGTTGTTAGGACTATCTATTTTGATAATTGTGGGGAATATATTTCTAATGCATTTCGTTCTCATCTTAATCAAACCGGTATTCTTCAACAACTTACTTGTCCTCGGACTTCGAAACAAAATGGTGTTGTTGAACGCAAAAACCGTCATATTATGTCTGTTGTTCGTTGTCTTCTTCGGCGTATGGGTGTTCCCAAGTCTTATTGGTATATGGCTATCCTTACTGCTATTTACCTCATTAATAGGATCCCTAGTCGTTATGTTTTGTATGGTCTCACTCCATTTCATAGGGCTGCGCAAGGAATCCATAATCCGATCTAGTCCAGTCCAATCCAGTAGGTTTGGATTGGTTTTTTGAATCCATGGTTCAGTTCCAGATTGAAAATTAAAAATCCATAGTCCACGGATCGGTTCCGGATTGGAATCGATCCAGACCGTATACAAATAGGTTATATTTATATTATATACCCTCCCGCATAGTTTTTTTTCCTATTCCATGTAAAACCTAAACCCGCACCTAAACTAGCATAGTATTTTTTATTATTGCTTTTGTTTGTTGGTTTTTAGTTTTAATTTGTAATGGTCTAAATACTTATGGTGGAACCAATTTTCTTATGGTTGTTTAAATTCTAGAACAGTATGTCACTATTATGGAAAAATATGTTACTATTGTGGAACTAATATGATACTATGTTTATGTTTTTATGAAATTAAATTGTTCTATATATTTTTTTTGGTTATTTATTTATATGAATCCGTGGTCCTAAACCGATCCAATCCGTGTTTAAATGGATTGGATTAGTTCTAATTTTTTAGAAATTGTAGATAACGGATTGGTCCTAGTTTTACCCCAATTCGAGCCAATCCGGACCATGCTCACCCTTACCGTTTCATATCCTTATGTCCATTACCATTCTGTTTCCACTCTTACCTCATATCTTTGGGTGTACATGTTTTGTTCAAAATTAGAGTCCCACTCACACAAAGTTAGATGACAAATCTATTAGTTGTATCTTCTTAGGGTACTCTTCCATGTCCAAAGGGCATAGGTGTTATGACCCTGTGTCTCGTCACTTTCACCATACTTTGGATGTTACGTTTTGTGAGAATCTTCCTTTCCTTGGTATTAACCCTTCTTTGCAGGCTTCTCATCCTGTTACTTCTATTGTTTGCCCGGTGACCATTTTGGACGAGGTTGAGAATGAGGTTGTTCCCCTTCCTCCTTTTCAACCTTTGCCTCCTCCCCTATTGCAAGTATACTCCCGTCGCCCACGCCCTCAGCTCCCCTGCCGCCTCTCCGATCTCTAGGTCAGATAGCTCTTCTCTTTTAGCTCTTCTATCTCCTCATTGTAACCCACATCGGGATTGCCATCCTCCAAATTGTTTGAGTTATTTGAGTAGTACTAATCATTTTATTTCCCACTATCTTTCCAATGATAGGGTTTCTGTTTCTTACCATTCTTTTCTTGGCAAGCTTGAATCGGAGTTCATTTCTCGTTCTGTGTCTAAGACCTTTCAAAATCCCAAATGGGTAGCGGCTATGCAGATTGAGATGGCGGCCTTAGAACAAAATCACACTTGGAATCTTGTATCTTTATCTCCTAGGGAAGGCACGATTGGTTACAAATGGGTGTTCACCATAAAGTACCTCGTTGATGGCTCAATTGACCGTTACAAAGTCTGTTTGGTGGCCAAAGGTTTCACACAGATTCCTGGCAAGGATTTTGGTGCCACTTTTGCCCCTGTCGCAAAACTTACCTCTGTACGTCTCCTTATCTCCCTTACAGCATCTCATTCTTGACCTTTTCATTAGCATGATGGCAAGAATGCATTCCTCTATGAGGATCTTCTTGAGATAATTTACATGTCTCCTCAACCCGATTTTCAAGCTGAGGGGGAGTATTCAGAGAAAGTTTGCCGGTTACTCAAATCCTTATATGGTCTAAAATAGTCTCCATGAGCATGGTTTGGTTGCTTCAGCTCTGTTATAATATCTATAGGCTTTGTTCAGTGCCACTCCGATCACACTTGTTTCATTTGCCGAAATTCTGCAGGTTACTGTATAGTCTTATTAGTTTATATGGATGATATTATTCTTACAGGTGATGACTCTATCGGCATTGGTCAAGTAAAGAAGGACTTGGGCCAAACTTTTAATATTAAGAATTTGGGATGTCTCAAATATTTTTTGGAAATTAAGGTGGCTCACTTGAGGGAGGGGATCTCCTTATCTCAAAGAAAGTACACCCTTGACTTGTTTCAGAATACTGGTATGTTAAGGTGTAAACCTACTTCTACTCTTATAGATCTTAATATCAAACTCACATCAAAGTCTAGTGAGTTGCTGGATGACCCAGGCATGTATTAGCGTCTTGTTAGACGTCTTATTTATTTGACTAACACTAAACCTGACTTGACATTTGCAGTTAGTGTTGTGAGTCAGTTCATGCATGCACTTCGTAAAAGCACCTTGACGTGGTTCATCATATTTTGAGGTATTTGAATACTTCTCCAAGCTTGAGATTGTTCTTTTCCGCTAGTACCTAATCTGGGCTCTCCCGTTTCACCGATACCGACTATGTAGGATCTAGGACTGATCGGCGTTCCACTTCTGGCTTCTGTACTTTCTATGGTGATCATCTTATCTTATGGAAAAGTAAGAAACATGCGGTTGTTTTTAGGTCTACTGCAGAGGTTGAGTATCGGGCTATGGCACATGGGACATGTGAGATTCTTTGGGTTCGCTCTATTTTGGCAGAGTTGGGTTTTAAGGTGACTATTCCTTCTTTTTATTGACAGAGTTGGGTTTTGAAGAGACTGTTCCTTCTCTTTATTTTGTGATAACAAATTGCCATTATGTTATCCTCTGATTCTGTGCTTCATAAGCATACCAAGCATATCGAGGTTGACAAATATTTCATTCGAGAAAAGGTTCAGACTGGCATTATGTGTCCATCCTTTGTCTCTTCTTCTCAGTAGTTGGTGGATATGTTCACAAAATCTGTGGGACCAACTTTGCTTCAATCTTCCATTGACAAACTACGTTTGTTAAATATCTTCACGCTAGCTTAAGGGGGAGTGTTGAATGTAGGAATCAAAATATTATGTTAGAATATGGAAATTAGAATAGAAATTATTTTGATTATACAAATTAGTGAAGGTTCAATTAGTTATAGCATTAAATTTCCCAATGATTTAAAATTGGAATCTTATACAAAACTAGAGAAATACCAAGGTTTCTGGTTCAAAGATTGATATGGCCCATACGAGAACCTTCCTTCTTTCTCATACTCAATTATAATTCATTTTGAAAACAATAAGCCCTCAACCAACTCAGTGAGTTAACCTTAACTAATTTAGTGACCATTTTCCTTCAAAAACTCTTATCTATATTATCAATTTGACCAAATTGACACTGTGACGATCAAGTCAGTCAACAATCTCACAAGATCTCAACTCAATCAACAATACACAGGAAAAGGCATACCTTAGACCCACAAGGGTGCCTTACTTTTATAGCCAATAGTGCCCTCGTCCCCTAGAAGTCTCGCTTCATAGGACTCAAGCACAATGCTTATCTTGGACTCTTAGTTAGATATGTATGAACTCCTCTAGAGCCTCATTCTTATCCAAACTAAGCGCCTTACTTATCTAGTACTCTTGTCCTCTATCCAAATCTCTTGGATTCTAGTATTACCACACTATGTCTCGGCAATACCACAATTATCTAGGCAATCTGGCTCGTCCATGTGGCACATCAGCCAACACCTTGGCCATGTGGCACGACCTCAAAAATACGTCCCCACAATTGCCCCTAGGTTCTATGACCTCGGCAACCTGAGGTAATAGAACCTATATCGTCTGATCTTCCAACGTGTCAGCTAAATAACATGCTAGAAATACTCCTTCGACGAGATCATGACTCATCAGGGTCAAGAAACAAGGACTTCGAATGTGCACTCATAAAAAACCAAGAGCTGAAAAGTCCTTTCTCATCCAAGATCAATATCTCAACCGAGATCATACTACTAACCAAGATCATGACTCCACTAGTTGAAGAATTTCAAAAGCCCCTTATTGCGCGTGAGCTATCTTGTCATAATTGTCTCAAACGTATTACCTCCATGTGTCGTCACCAAATTGGAGCGTACCAATCACATCCTCATTATGTCATATAAACTCTGCCCCACATCGCCTGACACTAACACAGGCACTTCTCCCTAGGCAGTTAAATCATAGCTTGCCGCCCTTTTGAATTCACAAAACACTTTCCTCTCTCTCCGTCTCTTCATTTTGTAATCTACATTCTCTCTCTCTCTTCTACCAAGCTTCTCTCTCTAAAACCTCCATTGTCAAACCTCGAAATTCTCTATAACTGCTTCAATTGATCACCTCTAGCGAGCATTCAATCATTCTGTTCCGATTAAAAGCACCACCTGACTCCAGCAACACGATTCTGACATTCATTCTTCTGCTCGTAATCTATAAGTCTCTTAGTTCTTTTATTTTCAATCTATTTCTCCTTGTTCTTTCATGTTCTTAAGCATGCCTTCATTGTTTATTGCATACTATTTGTGCATTTTCTGTGTTCGAATCCGATCATAATTTGGACATTCTGTTGTCTTTTCTGAATTCTTGTTCCCTCTGTCATTCGCTATATCTTGTGTACATCCATGTATTTTGATCTTGTACATACATTCTTGAATCTTATGTTTAGAATCTATCTCCATGTTCATTTTCTGAATCCATTTTCCTTACTGTTTCCAGATTCCTCCGTCCAATTCTTTGTTCATCTCTGTTGCTTTTGCATATATGTAAATTTAGGATTTGGGATTTGGTAGAACTGTAGGAAAATTGAAACATTGGCCTCGTAGAACCTCCACAAAATCACCAAAGTCTTCAAACTAGAATACTCTAGGGCCCAAATTACAAGCCCTTAGTCTTCTTCACACACTTAGCTGAGGTAATGGAGATATTCAAATGAAGGGTAGATTTCCTTAGCAAATTAGAATACTTCCGTCAGGAGTTTAACATTCCTGCCAATATTCATATTAGGCTAGCCAGTGAGAACAACTCTATCATGCCTAGCAACAATTACATGCCCTTTCTCCTGATGTCAATCATCGAGGGTGGGGTTAGGTTCCCCATTGATATACTCTTTAGAGAAGTGATGCACTTTTACAAACTCAACCCTATGCAAATAGCCATAAATACTTTTAGGGATATCAATAGCATAGCCAAGTTATGTTGCTGGCATAATGCCAGGCTCACCCTTCCCGACATTCAGTACTGCTACACCATATGTAGCCTTAAATCTGCTAACGGCTACACCTACTACCTCAAACCTCGGTCAACCGCTTATAAGTTGATAGCCAACCTTCCAAACTCTAAGAAGGGTAGTGGAGAATACTACATCATCGTCTTGGGCAACTGGGAGTTTGCACCAGATGATGAACTTCGTCTCTTCCCCTTGTGCCGAGGAGTCTTTAGGGAAGATGAGGGTCAGTCACTCTAAACCACACACTCTTGACATTGTTGTCCACACTTAGTCCAATTCTAATTTTTTTTTTTTTTTGCAAAGCTTCTTCAGCCGAGTAAATCCTTCCAGAAGTCATATGTCAAAAGGCAAGACCTTACCCGACTCTTGGACCTATCGATCAAAGACCGAAAAGCCCTCATTTTGCTCAACTACATGCCAACGTACCCGTCTCCACTGCCCAACATTCTATCTAGGAGTAGAACTCCATCGTCTGCAACAACTCCATTAGCAACATCTTTCCGTTGAACAAATCAAGCCTCTACCTCTGAACCAGTGAACCAACCGTCCACCTCGACTTCATCTCCATCCCAACACATTCTGCCAGCTCAACGCTTGCGCCAACGCCGACCTTCGAATGCTCCCGTTAGTAGAACACGCAGTGAAAAACGCTGAGGTTTTGACGCACCAGCATACGATCCTACCAATCTGCCTATTGCTCTTCTTACATTCATAATCGGCACAAGAGTGACCGTCGTCGCCACCTTCGAAGAGATGGGTCGTAAGCTAGCAGTCACCGAGGACCTGCTAGCCAGTTTGCCTGAGGTTGTCACAATCCAATCAACTCATTTCCCTCAGTCTGTTCAAAAACCCAAGAGGGTGAAGAAAGCCAAGGCAAAGGCCAAAGTCACAGCCATCCCTTCTAACGAGGAGAAAGACCCTGAGGATAGCGTCCTAATATCGAAGTTGACCAAATGCAAGAAAAGGCCAACTGAGACTGACTTCGTCCAGGCCCCTCCTGCAAAGAAGCCGAGGTCCGTTAGTTCTTGGCTCCTCGAGATCCGAATGGTTAACCGACTTTTAAAAGTTGGCGATAGTGTTATCAACGATGTTGAAGTTGGGGCCGCCTTGACCACGGGCCTCTTTCTCTCCTTTAACATAAGCCAAATCAATGAGTACAATTAGTACAAAAACTTTGCCTTGATGATGAGGCATTATGTTATGCTAATTTCCTTTACTCTTTTTTTTAAATTCAGTCTTCTATACTTAGTAAAATATTACTAATTCGTTTCTTTCCTTGTAGGCCATCCAACATTCCCACTCTCACGCAGTCAAGGTCAAGTTGATGAAGAAAGACTTGACCAAAAAGAATCAAAGGGCTATAAGCTTCCTTTTTCAACTCAACAAAGCCGAGGCCAAGATCAAGAGTCAAATTGACAAAGTCAGTGCGGCCAGAGCTGCCAAAAACAAGGTTGAGGCTGCTGCCAAGGCCACCGAAGAAAGGGCTGCCGAGGCTGAGAGCAAACTGAAGGAGATCCTTGACACCAAAAGGCTAAGATCAAGACCACCAATAAAAAAGCGTACGAAAAGAGGCATACCGACGTGCGGGATAAATACAAGAAGCAAGTCAACTGGGCTTGTAAGAAGGGTTACTACCTTGGCTGAGTTGCTTCTATGAAAAACTTTCTATCCCCGAGGACTCACCCTTTCGAGACATCAGCCAACTTGACGTGCTCTTCCCTCCCTTTTTTGACCAATCCGGGGAGGAGGAAGAGGAGAAAAAGAGAAGAAAAAAAAGAAAAGAGGTCGACGCTGCTGCTGCTGCTAGGGCTAAGTCCCCAACTCTAAATGATCAAGTCCTGAACCTAACTAAAGAAGATGAGGATGAGGTCTCCAAAAGTGCCTCTCTAAAGAAAGCCGATACCTCAGAGGCCAAGATCGCTGCTACCAGCAAGAGTCTCGAGAAAAGTCTAAGGGAAATTGATGAAGAGGTTACAGTCGATGTCAAGGCTGAGAAAGTTGTTTCACTATCCGCTAAGGCTGACACAAAGCCAACTACCGGGGTGGAACAGACCAAGAACAATGCTCTAGAGTCTAGCACTTACGATTTTTCTTTTTACCTTCTTCTCTTTCAGTTTTAACTTTTCTCTTTTTTGAACATTTTGTTTTTGTCAGGCCGAAGTGCCTTCCGATGTACTTAAACAAGTTCTTCCGTTGAATGTATGTCTGTTTTTAACTACATGTTGAATGCTTGCTGCTTTTCATAATGTTTTGTATACATTTGTTCTCTTTATGTTTTGCCTCTTCTCAAAATCTTCTTAGTATAATATCTTGGATTAAAACATCTCGGATAAAACTACTATCAAACATCTCGGATAACTTCAATTTCTAATAATTTTTTTTAAAATTTTAACAAGTGTCACATTTACTCGACTTATTCATGCTCTCTGCCTCCTAATGTGAATCTAAGTATCACTTGGGTTCACATTAAGGATACATCGTCTAAATCTTGCCTAAGTCTGGCTTAGACATCTATGACCGATGTCATCATGTTTAGCTCGCCTATACAAAACACTTAAGGCTTAACCTTAGTGCACCGAGAGTACTATCTACCTTAGCTTTTCGTATAAACTAGCCAGATCATGGATGGTTTCGCCTTGTTTCTCAGTGAAACATCTCATTTTCTGTCTTATCTAACAGTTATGAATTTCAACAACATTTTGAAAAGAACAAAATCCGACTAGTATTTTATTAGTCTATACTTCGGCTAAAAATAGTTTAGATTACATAGAAAAACTTAGAAAAATTAATGATAAAAGAACTTCAGATTGCTAGTATTCCATGGTCTTAGTAGTTCCTTGCCATCACTGTCTTCTAGCTGGTACACGTCATTGCCGACAACTCAGATGATTCTATATGGTCATTCCCAATTTGGACCAAGCTTTCCCTCCCTAGGATCTTTTTTGTTGCCAACAACCTTCCTTAGAATGAGGTCCCCAATTTGGAATTCCCTGGGTTCACCTTCTTATTATATGCTCTGGCAAGTCCCTATTGGCAAGCCCCTAGCTGAATTGTTGCTCTCTCTCTCTCCTTTCTTCAATCAAGTCCAAATCTTGGGCTAAGAATGTCTCGTTCGTTCCATTCTCTACTCTTTGAGTTCTGATTCCAAGAATGCCAATCTCAAGTGGTATAACGACTTCAGTGCCATAGGCCATGGCAAAGGGTGATTCCCCAGTAAATCTTCTTGGCGTAGTGCGATATGCCCATAGAACATTGGGCAGCTCCTCCACCTACTTGCCCTTAACAGCTTCCAATCTCTTCTTTATTCCATCCAGGATGGTCTTGTTAGAAGTCTCGGCTTGGCCATTGCTTTAAGGGAAGCTGGGAGTTGGGTAATAGTTTTTAATCTTGTACTTATTACATAAAATCTTGATCAACTTGTTGTCGAACTAGGTGCCATTGTCTGCTACGATGGCTCTTGGAATCCCGAATCTGGTAATAATGTTCTTCTAGATGAAATTCCTTACGTCCATATCTCAGATTTTAGCCAAGGGTTCAACTTTCGCCCACTTCGTAAAGTAGTTTGTGGCTACTAGCAGGTATTTCCTTTCTCTAATTGTCTTGGGCAATTACCCAATAAGATCCATGCCCCACTGGGCAAATGGCCAAAGACTGGATACTAGATTCAGATCTCCAGTAGGCTGGTGTATCAAAGGCATAAACCTTTGACACTTCTCGCACTTCTTGACATAAGCTTCTATATCTTTTTGTGTGTAGGGCCATCAATACCCCTGTGAAATGGCCCTATGGACAAGAGATCTGCCCCCTACATGGTTTCCACAAACTCTTTCATGGATCTCGTACAAGAAGTCTTCTATCTAGAAATAGTGCACACATCACAATAAAGGTCCAGTGAAGGACCTTCTGTATAGGTGGCCTTTTGCCGACTTTAGCTTGATCTTGTGTGCCTCATTTTTGTCTTTTGGCAACTGGTCATCTCTAATAAACTTGACCAGGGCATCCATCCAACTCAGGCCTAGCTCTATGCACATTACCTCGTATTCTATTATCAGAGGTTCCACGCTTAGGCCCGATAGGTAGTCCACCATAATTGTTCTTAGCATGTCTGACTTTATTGCACTAACAAGGTTGGCCAATGCATCCGCATGGCTGTTGTCCTCTCGGCAAATCTGTTGGAGCCGACAACTCTAGAACTGTGCTAATAACTTGATGACCTCTTTCACATAGGTCACCATCCTCTCATCTTGAGCTGTGTATTCTCCAGTTGCTTGGTTCACGATGAGTCTGGAGTCAGAGTAGACTACCAGCTCATTGGCTTCGACTAATGCTGTTAGTTTCAATCCGGCAATCAATGCCTTGTACTTTGCTTTATTATTTGAGGCCTTGAACCCTAGTCGGATTGATTGTTCTACCATTTGGCCATTTGGTGAAACTAGCCCCACTCTTGCTCCCACCCCTTATCAATTTGAGCTACCATCGACCAAAAGGCAAAAGGACTCGCTGATGTAAATATCACAAGGTTTTGGCTTCTCTTGCTTCCACTTCTGTTTTATTGGCTTGGGGTGCTCTGCTGCCAGTTGTGTTTCCTCTGGCTCTTTTGCACACCCTAGGCCGAGGTTCATAGGTCTTGGTTTTGGGCTTCCGCTCAATGTAAACTCAACAACAAAGTTGGCCAAAACCTGACCTTTGATTATTGTCATTGGTCTATATTCTATGTCTTATTGACTTAGAACTACAACCCATCGTGCTATTCTGCTTGACAAGTCTCCATGTTGCAATAGAGACTACAATCGGTGCTCCGTGAGTACCACAATCTTGTGAGCTTGGAAGTAATGGTTCAGTTTCTTTAATGTCATTACCAGTGCGAGTGTCAGTTTTTCCAAAGGTAGGTACCTCGTCTCTGTGCTTGCCAGGGTTTCGCTCACATAATACACCTCCGTTTGTTTTCTTTCTTTTTCTCAAACAACCACGATGTTGACAGCATGGTCCGAGACTACCAAATACAAAAATAGTTCATCTCCTAAAATTGGATTTGACAACACAAGTGGGGTTGTCAAATACCTCTTCAAATCGGTCATGGCAACTTTGCATGCATCCATCTATAGAAAATTTGTGGCCTTCTTCAGTAGTTGGAAGAATGGCCTACACTTGTCTGAACTCCAGCTGATGAATTATTCAGTGTGGCTACCTTGCTGGTCAACTTAGACCTTTTTTGTTGTCATTGATGATGGGTCGTTTCACACACCAAAATTAAACACTAAACTGTACCAAATTCCTTAGAATAATGATAAGTCCAGGTATGGATCCACAGAGACAAACGGGAAATTAAACTAACTTAATTGTTAAATTCCTAAATTAACTTTGATAAAAGATTGAGGGATTCATAAACTAATAATAATTAAATTAAACAAAGTGATTAAACTAACAATTATAAATAAAATTGGAATTATTGATTTTTGGAAAAAAAACCTAGGGTAATGAGTCCACCACTAGTTACATAAATAAGGCTTCAATTTGAGATTCAATTATGTTACGATTCGAACTAAATAATACTTCGCAACAACAAGCTCAAAGCATTTATCAAGAAAATTAACACCCTTAATGTATAGGCACGAACCATCTCAAGTAGTACGAGTCGTTTTCTCTAAACTAGGGTAGCAACACGACTCGTCTCTCATAGTATGGCTCGTCTCATACCTTGAACATGAAAGAGTATAAAACTGTTGTATGGAAAGCATTCAACAATTATAGAAAGCAGAATACTCGAAGAAATAATGGAAAGTTATATTAGAAAATTTCTTGAGAACCACACAATTATTCAAACCATTACATAAAAGAAAACCAAAAAGAAATCTATTTACACGGCTAGGGTTTCATCAAAACCCTAGAAAAGAAGAGCC
The DNA here is from genome assembly GCA_030407325.1 of Camellia japonica. Classification (NCBI taxonomy): domain Eukaryota; kingdom Viridiplantae; phylum Streptophyta; class Magnoliopsida; order Ericales; family Theaceae; genus Camellia; species Camellia japonica. The sequence goes on from JAPPVO010000036.1 coordinate 175,381,544, forward strand.
TAGCCACTCATAAAGGAGTGGGAAGAGGTGGAGGAAGTGGAAGAGGAAGAAGCCCCCATGAAAGTTACCTTTGAAGTTTTAGAATCCCACTCTTCAAACCCTAGCCTCTCTTTTCCTTAGAATATTTTCAAACCCTAGGTTAGCCTATTTTTTCTTCCTTTTATTCTCAGCAGAACAAACCTAAAATTCTGCGCACACATCCCTAGGTGGGACGCTCGAGCGCCCATGTGGGCTGCTCGAGCGGTGGTGGGCCACATGTGCGGTGGAGCTTGGCCGCACGTGAGGTGAGGTAGCTGGCTCAGATTTTTTGTATCTCGCACAGAGAATCTACTTTCGCTCCCTTTTTAATTGAATTTGCGTATTTCCTACCAAATCTGTATAAGTGCACAAAACATATCATCTCCACCAAATAAACAAAATTGAAAGACTATAAATGTAACTTAAACGACCTCAATGTGGTACCTTTCGGCCTACATCACATCCCCCAACTTACATTTTGCTAGTCCTCGAGCAAAACAATAGAAATAAGAAAAAGAAAATACTCTAAGCCACTTTCGTAGGGATCACGAGTGCATTTAGCATATGCAACAAGCCTTCCAACCACAAGGTTATCCCAAGTGGACGAGTATAGTCTTGTGAGGGCTTCCAGAAATGATACCCACAAACATCAGTATGTTCATATCTGCTCAACAACAATTAACCACACTACTCCACCTAACAATCAACTTATGTGCCACTACAGTGTGATATGAAGACATGATGAGTCATTGAAGGCACAGTGGATAAGCATGAAGGAATCTGTTAAGTAAAAACCACAATTCAGTTAATACAAAAGTTAAGTCCCCTGTACTTGTGAATGCTAGTAAACACATCATCAGTACCCTTGGTGTAAAGTGCATTCCCCATAACTAGTTAACTATCCACTATAATAGCCCAGTGTAACTCACAATAACACCTAACATATACAGAAAAACTAAACTTTTGCAACCAAGATTCTTATTATTATTTTTTTTTTATGAAAGACTGTGCAATGTCTTGATCCATTAAGCTTTCTAATCAACCCATGTAACAACCATTGGGCTAATGATTCCCAAACAAGACGGTTTTAGGGTACTAGGTGTGAAGGCACCCCTACAAGCTTAATAACTCGAGCTGAAAAGGCTACGAACCCGAATAAGTCTTTATTTTATTTTTATTTTTTTATTTGTTTTCTTAACTGTGCAATGTCTAGGTCCCTTAAGCTTTCTAATTAACCCATGTAGCAAGTATTGGGCCAATGACTCCCAAAACCATACGGTTTTAGAGCACTAGGTGTAGAGACACCCCTACAGGCTTAATAACTCAAGTTAAAGAGGTTACGAACCCAAACAAGTCAAGTTTGTTTGTTTGTTTTTTTGGGATAAGAATCAAGGCTACTCATTTATTCTTTTCTGCAATACTAGCAATTATCAATGATGTACACCAGGGATTAGAATAGAGAGGTCAACGCTATGAAAGTGTATTCATGTGAATCAAGGTATACTCATGACAAGTATACTAATACCACAAACACAAACAACTCTTCTAGTGCAAACATCACATGCAAGTATTTATCCAATAAACTGTTTTCATACAATTCCACAATGTTCCCCAATTAACATATGCTCATATCACTACCATACTAGCACAAAGTGCACATCAAGTGAAGTGGTGCAATCAAGTGCAACAAGTACAAACATGAATTGTTTTTATAAATACCCTTACCCCCCAACTGGAATACAACATTGTCCTCAATGTAAGAATTAGTAAAAGAGATAGTAAAATGAGAGAGAGATGATCTTAGCAGACAGTGTAGGCACACATCCAGTGAGGCGAGGACAAACCAAACACAAACACCTTATTTTTTTTTTTTTTTTGAACTGTATAGGATAAAAAGAAAAGAAAAAGAAAAATAAAATAAAACAAAACAAAACAAAATAAAGAAATAAAACAAAGAAAATAGAATGGATATCACTAATTTGGATCCAGCGGTGGCGGAAAATGCCCTCAAATAGGACTTGCATTAGCGTCCGAGTTGCGAACACCTCATCATGAACCCTAGTGCCAAGCTGATCAAACTGTTGCTGGCTCGACTCCCGGTATGTGTAAAAGTCAGTTTGTAGAGATGCAACTGATTGTTGATACCCATCAAGCGTTGTCTGCGAGTAATCCCGATATGCGTGATAATCGGCCCAAAGATCAACCACAGATTGCTGAATAGCAACTTGATTATCCAAAAGAGCCTGATATTGCGCCTGTGTCATACAGAATGGCGGTAGCGGTGGCCGTGGCCGTGGCGTTGGTACGACGGCAGGCTCTACCAGAACATCATTAGGATTGGCCGGCACATCGGTGATGAGTAGTGGAGGCGGTAGGCGAGCAGTGGATATGGAAGGCCCATAAGGAACTGCCTCGGGTGTTACGCAATTTGACTTCATTAAGGATATGGAACATCTAGTTGAAGATCAAAATGGGGATGCCGACTCAAAATATTGAAGTCAAATTGGTGCAAGGCACGGAGGAAGTCCCATCGCCGCTCTTCCTTGTAGCCTAGAGGGATGACATTCTTTTTTAGAACCACATCAAGGAAGAGGAGGCGACACGGTAAGTTAGCCCGCCAGATGCTAGTTCGGTTATCATCATCCTGTCGCCCCTCATAAAATTCGGTCACTAGTGTCGGGATTGTGAGTTCCTGATTGAATACCAGGAACTGCTCTTCACTGACAGTGTCCATGGAACAGTGGAGAACCTCTGCAATGGAAGCTGGTGTGACCATTAACTCCACCCCGTCAACAATAGACAAAAAAGCTCCTGGAGCCTCGTCACCGATGTACATGTTCTGATAAAAGAATTGCACAATGCGAGGTTACGCCAGTTCAGTGACGGTGCAGATGCCCAGGAGGCCTCGATCTTCAAGTTGTCGGACACTCCACACAGTGGGTTGATGGCGGTGGGAGCAGTCCACATCAAAATGTGTGTCACAGGTAATTGGTTTGTTAGCCCAAGTGTCAGTTGGTATATCCCTAGCGGTGATGTTAGCATTGTGAGGCCGTTTGGGTCCTCGGTAGGATGATGTAGACATATCTGCACAAAAGAATAGAACCAACACAACCAAAAACATGGAACTATTATATCAACACTCATGAAATAGCTCATGCATACATAAATCTTTCAAAACCTCATTGTCATCACACCACCTGATTACTTTTATTTCAAAAAAAAAAATTTTGAAAGAAAATAAAAATAACATAAATAACTAACTTAAAGAAAAACAGGCAAACCAAAGTATGAAATAAAAGAAATAAATAAATAAGTTAGTAGAGGAAAAGAAATTAAAATAAATAAAAAAAATACAGAAAATAAAAGTAAAAAACTAAACAATTAAACTAACAATTAAATCACTAAATAAAAATAAATCACTAACTGAACAATTAAAACAAAAATAAAAATAATCCACTAACCAATTAAACTAACAAGAACTACTGACTAAACAATTAACTAAACAATTACATATATAAAATAGACTACCAAAAGCTAAATTATTACTATTATTATTATTTTGTTGTTGTTGTTGTTGTTGTTGTTATGATTATTATTATTTGTTAAATATTTTTATTTTTGAATCGCCGCACGTGCACCGACGGGGGCCGCACATGCGGCTGTTGCTCCCCAGATTCACTTTTTTTCACCTTTTTTTTTTAGGTTGTTGTTGTTAGATGAACAATGAACAAAATATGGACTACAAAAAGAAAAACTAAAATCAATTAAACTAAAATTTAAGATTGGAAGAACAACAACACAAATCTAAAGCGAAAAGAAGGATTTACCTTGAAATAGTGAAAAAAAGAGAGAAAGAAGGGAGATCCGCCGAAAAAAATGGCCGCCAGAAAATTGCCGGTCGGAGAAGATGGTGATGCTCCGGTGGGAAGGTGGTAGTGAGGAAAAGGGTGAGGAAAGAAGGAAGAAGAAGTTGGTGATGGTGGGCTTTGATGAGATTGTGAGTTTATAAGGTTGAGAGAGAGAGAGAGAGAGAAGAGAGAGAGAACAAGATGATAAGAGGTAGAGAGAGTGTGTAGTTGGGAAAGTGTGGTTAAAAAGGAGTTAGGGTGAGAAACATGAGTTTTTTTTTTTTTTTTTTTTTTTCCGAATGAAAGAAAAAAATTTTAAAAAAATAAATAAAAGAATAAAATCTGAACAAGCAAATATTTTTAATTTGTTTATTTATTTTTTTGAAGAAAAGAAAAAGAAAAATAATAAATACAAAAATAAAATTTGAACAAGAAAACTTTTTTTTTTCGAAAGAAAAGAAAAAAAATAAATAAAGGAAAGAATAAAATCTGAAACCAAATTTTTTTTTTTTTCACCAGACCGCTCATATGCCCAAGTGGGCCACACGAGCGCTGAATTTTGGGCCGCTTACGCGGCGGAATTGGGCCACTCTAGCAGCGCTCGTGTAATGTCCATTTGGGCTTGAGCTGCTCGTGCTCTCCATTTTTTTTTTTTTTTTTTTTTTATTTATTTTTTTTAATGAGCCGCTAGTGCGCCAATATGGGCTGCACGAGCGCTAATTTTTTGCTGCTCCAGCGGCATTTATGCAGTGTTCTCTTGGGCTTGGGCCGCTTGTGCGGCCTAGCCCTTCGCTCGAGCGCCCATGCTTGGGACCTACGCTCGTGCGCCCATGTGGACCGTACGTGCAATCTGCTGTATTTTATTTTTTTTTATAAATAAACCCAATTACAACCCAAAGAAAAATTTAAACTATTTCGACCTTCAATGCACATCTGAAATAAAAATAGCACTTTGAAAACATCTAAATGCTCAACAAAGGTATAATCTTCACACGAAAACCACGGGTACTACTTTTCTCCCTAACAATGTTTGTAACTTTCCTTATTCTTCAATAGGGTGGCAGACTAGGTTGATTCAGTATCCAGAATCGAGGCACATAAAGCTAACTCGACCTATGGGGCTGCCATACAAAGTTCAAGCCGGAGTGATTTTGAAGTAATCTCTACACCCCTGGGTATTTAAACCAGACTTTAGTCTTGAAAATTCCAAACCTTTGCATTCTAGGCTTTGTCATTCGAACTCTAGTTTCCACCATCTAAGTTGGTCTCCTAGGAACTCATTACAAACACAATTAGGTGGCTATACCAGACCGTCAGATGCTGCTCGGGCACGACTAACACCAAACAAATTACACCTTTAGAGGATTTAAAGTCTCCTAGAAGTCAAATAAAATACTATGGAAGATATATTGGGTCCGTCAAGTAGACAACCTCAATCATCTCCCCTTTCTCAATACCATCCACAAAATGTTTCAATCTTTGGCCATTAACCTTGAAGGTCGTACCATCTTGTGGATTTTTAATCTCAACCGCCCCCTGCGGAAAGACTTCAACAACCTCATATGGGCCATCCCATTGAGACCGGAGTTTACCCAGGAACAACTGCAATTTAGCATTGAACAACCACACTTTGATGAGGCTTGAAGGACTTATGAGAAATGTGTTTATCATGGAATACACCTTAGTCTTAGCCTTGTAAATTTTGGAGCTCTCATATGCATCATTGCGGAGCTCCTCTAACTCATTGAGTTAGAGTTTTCGATGGTCACCGGCTTTGGTCATATCAAAATTGAACTTCTTAATAGCCCACAAAGCCCAGTGTTCTAACTCAACAGGGAAATGGCACGGTTTCCCGAACACAATCCTATATGGAGACATCCCGATGGGTGTCTTATATGCAGTGTGATAGGTCCAAAGTGCATCAACCAACCTAGTGGACCAATCTTTCTTCTCGGGCCTCACAATTTTCTCGAAGATGTGTTTAACCTCCCTATTAGAAACATCTACTTGACCACTAGTCTAGGGATGATAAGGAGTGCCAACTTTGTGAGTGATCATGTATTTGTGCACTAATGCCTCAAAGAATCGATTGCAAAAATGCTTGCCACTGTCACTAATTATGGCACATAGGAACCCAAAACGACAAAAAATGGTCTCATGGAGGAATTTAACCACTTGGAGACATAGTTCACAGCCACAAAAATGTATTCAAATCCAAAAGATGATGGAAAGGGACCCATGAAATCGATGCCCCAAACATCAAAAATCTTAACAATCAAAATAGAGGTCATCGGCATCATATCTCGCCGTGACATAGAGCCAATGCGTTGACAACGCTCACAAGCTCTACAAAAGTTATGGGCATCTTTGAAAATAGAGGGTCAGTAGAACCCACATTGTAAAACCTTGGCGGCCGTTTTCTGCCCATTGAAATGGCCACCACATGCATGAGAGTGACAAAAGGTGATAATGCTATGGGTTTCACTCTCAGGCACACAACACCGAATCACTTGATCCGGACAATACTTGAACAATTCTGGGTCTTTCCAGAAATAGTGCTTAACTTGTGAGAAAAATTGGACTTTGTCTTGCTTAGACCAAGTTTTCAGAATTTGACCAACCACCAAGTAATTCACTATGTGAACAAATCACGAGAGGGTCAAGTGTGATACCGCAAGAAGTTGCACGTCAGGAAACAATTCGTGCAAGGCTAAGGGATCACTTGTGTGCTCAATAAAGATTCGGGAGAGATACATTCCCAGATCCCTTATTGTCCCGGATTTCTATGTCAAACTCCTGAAGGAGTAGAATCCATCTAATCAACCTAGGTTTTGTCACAACCCAAACCCGCCCCTATAGGTTTAGTGTCATAACCGGCCAATAATCCTCGAATTACCAAAGGCCTCTAACCTGTATATCATAAAATGTAAGGGGCTACGGAAGCAAATATAAAAAATATATAGTCCATTGAGCTGTGTTGAAATATATCAGACAGTAATCTAAAACTTTAACAACACGCATGTGACATCATATATATATATATATTTATGTTAGTCGTGCGTCACTCTCATATATAGATAAAACAAAAGTGGGACTTAGCCCAGTGTACAGATAAACAGAACTTGTTCTATACCAAAAGAAGGCAAAGTCTTAAATGTAAGCCATTTAGACTTGACCCGCTCGCAAAAGAGAACCTTCTCAGAAGCACAACAACTGGCTAACAAAATCGAGACGCCAGATCATCAACCCTGAGCCTAGTCACGTGCCTGGTTACCTACATACATAATATAAATAGTGAGCAGAAGCCCAGTGATTGGAAGCCCAGTGATTAATAACAGAGTAAAAGGGTTTAATGAATGATGTCCGTCATGATTATAACTTTCAAATCTCTTATTGAACAGAAACATAAGCATATTCGTATCAGAAACAGAGTCATAAACATACTCATATCATGAGTGGTGTATCCGTTAGCATTAAACATATCTCTTTGGTCAAGCATATTAAGTTCCACATTGGAACCTTCGGTACCGGGTAACATATCTCTTACGTGGGCTACGATATTGTTTCCCCCGGGCGAGGGCCTGTGCTACGGTATTGTTTCCCCCTGGTGAGGGCCTGGGCCACAGTATTATCTCCCTCAGGCGAGGGCCTCATGACCATAAGCCACAGTATTATATCCCCTAGGCTAGGGCCTCTGCTAAGGATACCACAATTATATCTCAAAAAATTGAATCATCATTCATTCATACAAATCATAGCATTTCAGAAAACTGATCATTTCATATCATCATAGAATAAGTAAAATTAAACATAACTTTACAAAGTTATTGCTCATAGATAACTTCACAGCTAGCTTGATAGTAAACCAATGGACCAACAGCTCACGACGCGTGACCTATACAAACATAACAGATACATATACTGAAACACATGCTTGGATTGTACATAACTCGTTTCATTTCACTCTTAATGTGTTTCTAGCCTTTATCCTCATTATTATGTCTTAATTTTGGCCTAGGAATACCTAGGATGCAATGAGGATGCTAAAATGCACTTGGAAACACTTAATGAAATTTGTTAAAAATAGGGGTCCCACTCAAGCATAACTTCCTTCGCTCGAGTGGACATGCAAAATATAAGTGGTCGCTCGAGCACAACTTCTATCGCTCGAGCATTCTGTAAACTTCTGCAAAAGTACTGGTTGTGTGAATTCTCCACTCAATGGTCGCTCGAGCGTGAGACTGAGGTCCTCGCTCAAGCGCAACTCTTGTCGCTCGAGCAGTCTGCAAAAACATGAAACTTCTAGGAGCTTGCATTTCACACTCGAGCGGAAGTGCAAGATCACAGAGTGGTTGCTCGAGCGCAGGTTCTGTCGCTCGAGCGGAGAGATCGAATTCTGGAATTTCCAGATTTACCTCCAAGCTCCAAAACTCGAATTCAATGCATCAAAACTCATCTTTCTGGGCCAAAAACTTAAAGATATATGTATGAACTTGGAAAACATTGGAAATTCAAAATCATTTCACAAAATCAAGGCCCAAAAGCTTGCCAATTGTTTAAAAGTTAACTTGAAACTTATGAATATGCCATGAACATGACATGCATGAATTGCTATGAACTTAGACTTTCCAAAACATGATCAATTAACGTCAAATGGTAAGAAATGTGATGAATTCTCAAAACGAAGTCATGATAGACACATGCATATGAAATTTCTTTGAAATTCAAACTCAAAAAAAATGTGATGGAAGTGTATGCATGCATGGTATAGCTCAATTTCTACACTTCTAGTTCAATTCTTGATTGACACAACTTAATTCTCTTTGATTCTTCAAGAAAATGAGTTCAAGGTTACATAAATGAGTTGAATTCTTACCAAAGACTCATATTCTTCAAGAAACTGAGTTCAATCCCTTTGATTTCTCTTCAATCTTCTCCCAACTCAAGCTTGAGCACAACCGCTTCTCACTCGCCCTTTCTCTCACGTTTGGTGTGTGTATAAGCTTAAAGATGTGTTGAAATGAGGAAAGGAATGAGTGGGGGCACATAAGGAGCCTTATATAAGCTTCATTAGTGGTGGCTAATTATAGTTAAGCAAAAGAATATTAATTAATCTAATTTAATCGCTCCGAATCGAATTTTAATTAAACCTACCATAAAATTTTAAAAATCCTAAATAACACATAAATCAAGCCAATTTCATGATCGGATGCCGATAAGGCCTTCAATTCACAAAAAGATACAAACTGATATTTCTACGATAGATAGATAGAAACACAACAATGCAATGCACATATAATTAACTTAGGATTTCATCTTAATTTCTTATTAGGTATACTTAATCATAGTGTATACGTTAATCATAGGTCGGGGTTGTTACAGGTTTAATCTCTTTTTTGGACAATAAGTACCGCAAAGCGGCATGGTCAGTGAACACAATGACTTTAGACCCTAGGAGGTAGGACTGGAACTTATCAAGTGCAAAGACAACAGCTAGTAACTCTTTCTCAGTAGTAGTATAGTTTAATTAAGCATCAGAAAGAGTACGACTAGCATAGGATATAACATGGGGCACTTTATTCACCCTTTGGCCCAAGACGGCACCGAGGGCATAATCAGATGCATCGCACATGATCTCAAAAGGAAAAGACCATTCAGGAGATTGCATGATAGATGCAGTAGAAAGGGCCGCTCAAAGTGTTTCAAATGCTTTCAAACATGCATCATCAAAGATAAAGGGTGCGTCCTTAGCAAGTATACGACACAAAGGACGGGATATTTTGCTAAAGTTTTTGATGAATCGACGGTAAAAACCTGCATACCCTAGGAAAAACCTAACTTGATGCACAGAAATGGGTAGAGGAAGGCCTGCAATGAGGTCAACCTTAGCTTTGTCAACCTCTATACATCGAGGGGACACAATGTGTCCTCACACTATACCCTCGCAAACCATAAAATGGCTCTTCTCCCAACTCAAAATCAGGTTTGTCTCCACACAACGAATAAGGACTTTAGTTAAGTTCTGGAGATATTCCTTAAAAGACGGCCCAAACACGGAGAACTCATCCATGAAGACCTCTAAGAATTTCTCCACCATGTCAGAGAAGATAGCCATCAACCACCGTTGAAAGGTCGTTGGTGCATTGCAAAGCCCAAAGGGCATTCGACAATAGGCAAAAGTGGCAAAAGTAATAAAAAGACATGTAAAGGTCGTCTTTTCCTGGTCATCAGGATACACCGGACCTTGATTGTAACCAGAATAGCCATCAAGGAAACAATAGTAGCTCTGTCCTGCTAACCGCTCTAGGATCTGATCAATAAAAGTAAGGGAAAATGATCCTTCCTAGTCATGGAATTCAGTCTCCTATAATCAATGCACACTCGCCGCCCAGTAGTGGTTCGTATGGGGACTAACGCTCCTCTCTCGTTCTCAACAACAATGATGCCCAATTTCTTGGGCACCACTTGTGCGGACTCACCCACTTGCTATCCGAGATGAGGCATATAATACCCGTATCCAACAATTTTAACACCTTCTTTTTCACCACCTCTTTCATATTGGGATTAACCTTCTGTTACATTTCACAAGAAGGTTTGGTGTCCTACTTTAGATGTATATAATGCATGCACACGGAGGAATCTATCCCTCTCAAATCAGCCACTGGCAAAGTATCTTTTGGCCCTAAAAATGCATACTTGAGTGTGGCCTATTCATACGTGTCATGTGGGTGATCCGAGTTTGATTCCCGGCAACGACACCAAAATTTGATGGGTCATTTCACACACCAAAATTAAACACTAAACTGTACCAAATTCCTTAGAATAATGGTAAGTCCAGGTATGGATCCACAGGGACAAACGGGAAATTAAACTAACTTAATTATTAAATTCCTAAATTAACTTTGATAAAAAGATTGAGGGATTCATAAACTAATAATAATTAAATTAAACAAAGTGATTAAACTAACAATTATAAATAAAATTGGAATTATTGATTTTTGGGAAAAACCTAAGGTAATGAGTCCACCACTTGTAACATAACTAAGGCTTCAATTTGAGATTCAATTATGTTACAGTTCGAACTAAATAATACTTCACAACCACAAGCTCGAAGCATTTATCAAGAAAATTAATATGTTCAATGTATAGGCACGAACCATCTCAAGTAGTATGAGTCGTTCGCCCTAAACTAGGGTAGCAATACGACTTGTCTTTCGTAGTATGGCTCGTCTCATACCTTAAACATGAAAGAGTAAAAAACTATTATATGGAAAGCATTCAACAATCACAGAAAGTAGAATACTCGAAGAAATAATGGAAAGTTATATTAGAAATTTCTTGAGAACCACACAATTGTTCAAACCATCACATAAAAGAAAACCAAAAAGAAATCTATTTATATGGCTAGGGTTTCATCAAAACCCTAGAAAAGAATAGCCTAGCCACTCATGGAAGAGTGGGAAAAGGTAGAGGAAGTGGAAGAGGAAGAAGCCCCCATGAAAGTTACCTTTGAAGTTTTAGAATCTCACTCTTCAAACCCTAGCCTCTCTTTTCTTTAGAATATTTTCGAACCCTAGGTTAACCTTTTTTCTTCCTTTTATTCTCAGCAAAACAAACCCAAAATTCAGTGCACGCATGACTAGGTGGGACACTTGAGCGCCCATCTGGGACGCTCGAGCGGTGGTGGGCCACACGTGCGGTAGAGCCTGGCCCACGTGCAATGAGGTGATTGGCTCAGATTTTTCGCTTCTTGCTCGAAGAATCTTCTTTTGTGCCCTTTTTTTATTAAATTTGCATATTTCCTGCCAAATCTGTACAAGTGCACAAAACACATCATCTCCAGCAAATAAACAAAATTGAAAGACTATAAATCTAACTTAAGCGACCTCAATGTGGTACCTTTCGGCCTATATCAGTCGGGCTCTTCAAATCAAGGACGGCTTGATCTGATCAGGTCTTGCTTTTAATTCCTCTCCTGGTCACTAGATATCACAGTAACTTACCAGATCCTACTCTAAAAGCACACTTGGAGGCATTCAGACGAAGCCGATATGCCTTCAGGATGTCAAAAACTTCCTCCAGATAAGTTAGATAATCTAAAGGCTCCTTACTCTTCACGACCATGTCGTCGATGTAGACTTCCACGATCTTTCTGATTAGATATTTGAACATCTTGGTCACTAACCTCTGGTACGTTGCTCCTGCATTCTTCAGTCCAAAGGGCATCACTTTATAGTAGTAAAGTCCTCTCGAGGTGATGAATGTTGTCTTCTTCTCATCCGATGCATACATGGCTATCTGGTGATAACCCCTACATGTGTTAAGAAAACTCATCATTCCATGCCCAGATGTGGCATCCGCAAGTTGGTTAATCTTTGTATGGGAAAACAGTCCTTCAGCAAGCCTTATTCAGGCTCGTGGAGTCCACGCAAACCTTCTATTTGCCATTCTTCTTTTTGACTACCACTGTGTTGAACAGCCAAGTCGGGTAGTTCACTTCTCGGATTGTTGCTCCTCCAGCAATTTCTCTACTTTTTCTTCAACTACTTGTATATGGATCAAAGTTGGTCACCTAGCTCTCTGGATCACTGATTTGGCTAACTTGTTCATGTTGAGCTTCTGACAAGTGACCTCAGGGCTGATCCCTAGCATCTCATACGGTGTCCAGGAAAACACTTTATGTTTTCTCTCAAGAATGCTTCCAATTTTCTTTCTTCTTCCTCAGCTATGCCCGAGCTGAGGAGGAAAAATCGTTCTTCGTCCCCTTCCTGTACCAGATGCTTTTTCAAAGGCTCCTGGGTCTTGTCGGCGAGTTATTTCCAACATCATCCAAGACCTCTTGGTCTTCGTCTTCTATCTCTGCCATCTCCATTTCTCAGACACTGCAGGTGTACTTCATTGCTGCCATAAGCAATTTTTTGCATGCACTTAGTCTCCTCTCACCTCTTCAATCCCAAACTCAATTAGAAATCGCAGTACCTAGTGCAAAGTTAAGGGAACAACCCTTATAGTGTGCAACCAAGGCCTTCCCAAGATGATGTTGTATGGGAAGGGGTGTCTTTCATAGTGAACTCCATAGTTAGCATCTTTGTTCCTGCCTGAATCTCTAAGTTCGTGGTTTCCAACGGCTACGTCAGAGTCGCATTAAATCTAACCATAGGGCTGCCGGATTGCTTCAAATCATCCTTGTGAAGGCTAAGCTCCTTGTAACATCTGATATACATGATGTCACAGAAGTTGCCTTGATCGATTAATATGCACCTTACCTAGCAATCTCTAATTTTCAGTGTCACCACCAGTGCATTGTTGTGCAGATGCTGCACTATATCTAGGTTATTGTCTATGAAAAGTATCATCGACCCCCGATGTCCTTCCATCTGGGGCTTCTTCTGTTGGACTTAGAAGACATGCTGCAGATGCCTTACCTTCTGTGTCTCTCCTCAAATCTTATTTGCGTTGACCTTCTTATGGATCACGTTAATAACCCGTGGTCCATTCACCTATGGTGCCGGGGGTGGGGGTGGTGTTGTCGGCGCCTAGGCCAACTTCGCCTGTTCTTCTATTGTCTCTACTTCATCTATCAAGTCTCTCAAGTGTCCCTGCTTGACCAAGGTCCTCCAGGTGTTGCTTCAGAGCCCGACACCCTTGAGTCATGTAACCATTCTCATCATGGTAGGCACAATTCTTCTCAGGGTTCCTACCCATATACTCTCCCAAGGTCTTCTGCAGTGCCTTAAAGTAGGGCTGATTCCTAATCCTCTCCAAAATCTTATAGATTAGGATCTTGAAAACTGTGCTCATGGCATGCATAGCCCTCAATCCATGTTCTAACATGTCGATGCCATTATTTCCTCGGCTGCGCTTTGGTGAGTCATTTCTCTTCTCTTGCTTCACTACACATGCATTCTTTGTTTTTTGTCTTTCTTCATCCTTGCATACTTCTCGATCCTTGTCATGAGGTGCTCCATGCTCTTTGAGAGGGTCTTTGCAAGGGATTACCGAAGTGGCCAATCATTCTCCAAGCCGTTCTTGAAAAATACAACTGCAAGTTCCTGGTTACAAGCCGATATCCAGTTGTAAACCTTGTAGTATCTCTTGGCGTAAACCCCAAGGCTTTCACCGTCGTCAATCTTCAGGGCCAACATGGAGTCAACCCTGAGCGGCTGCAATCTGTTCGTAACAAACCTGGCCACAAACATCTCTGTCTTCCCAGTTCTTGATGCATCCTTCGAAAGTTTGAGGAACCAATCTGATGCTATTTCCCCAAATGTGGAAGGGAAACCTTGCATAACAACTATTTATTTCCACTCCACAAAGACATTGCCTTTAAATATAAATCAACATGGAAGTTTAGGTCTGACTTACCATCGTAGATCTGGAACCTTGGGATACTAAATCCTTTTAGTACCTCGAACGCAACCAACTTTACCGAGAATGGCGTTTTTGGCTAAGCGGTGGAAATAACCTCGGCGCCCTGCCTCTTCTTCTAGAGGTAATCTCGCAAATCTTCCTTAGTCCATTTAGGAGCTCGGCTATCAATCAACTTCAATCTCTTCAACCCACTACTTTCTGTGTTAGAATGTGTTCTCTTGGACTTCTCTACATCCATTACTTCATCAAAATAGAGGCCTTGCCCATTGATCTATTGAGATCCTCTGATCTGGTTCTTTTGGTCCTCGGGGTTCTCTGGGACTCTTCCCACCGTGATTCTATCTGTGTAGCATTCTGTGATCATCGATATGAGTTCCCAGGTCTCTTCTTGTGATGCGAGACAGTTGGTACTGCAGCCTATCCTTCCTTCTCAGTGTCGGCGTTTACTGCTGGAGTCAGCGTTTCCGATAAGGGCAACGCCGATTGCATTACCTTACTTTGTATCATGAAGTTCACCACAGTTTGCAGGACCGTCAGTTTGTTGGCTAGGTCCTTTACCTCGTCATCTCTTCTTAGGCACCTTTCTTTCCATACTGGAAATCACTCTCATTGTAATATTCTTCTCGGTTGTCTCTTCTTAGGCCATTACAGCCCTTAACGGCATTGTTTACTTTGGGATTTACTTCTTGCACTTCTTCGTCATTGTTTTCTCCTCTACCATTTGGATCCACGTACTCTTCTTTCTCACTGTGTATGTCATCTTCGAATCTCACCTCTTGTCCGACGTTAGCCATCTATTCTTACTAAGTTCCCACAAAATGTGCCAAATTGTGGGTGTTAATTTCTGACGTCACAACTAAACAGATCTCTTTGCCAAGATCTAGAGAACTCAGCTGGAGAGCACATGGAAGAATAGATTCAGCCAGCACCTACGCACAAGAATATAAAAAATACCGCGGTAGCTCGTCTACCCAGGGGCACTCCGACGATCAATTCAGTAACTTATCTCGCAAGATATCAACTCAAATCAAAAGCTCACAAAATAAATAACATACCTTAGACCCACGAGAGTACTTTACTTTTATAATGATCAGTGTCCAACTTCCCCTAGAAGTCTTACTTCATGGAACTCTATCCTTTATATGGATATCAATTGTCCAATACTCCTCCTATTTGGATTAAGATCGACCATCACAAGAGTCCAACCTTACCCAAATAGAGAGCCAGTCATCATTTAGGACTCTAGTCCCTTTTTTGAACATCTCGGATTCAGATGTGCTTTGACCATGCATCGGCCAATCAGAATCACCCATGTGGCGCCTTGGCTAACCACCTAGGCCATGTGGACAACTCAAAATTACGTTTCCACAGGCACAAAATCTAAAATTAAGGGTCAAAATTAAATTGAAATTATAGGGACTAAAATGGCATAAGAGAATGTAGGAAATACCAATGTAATGTACTCAAAAATTTATTTTCAAATTTATGTAACTTTCTATAGAATTGATTGATTTTCCATCTAGCTGGTGATTTTGTTAGGGTTAATATTCTAACTGTGAGTTGATTTATTTTGTTTTTTTGCTCTCTCTATATGGCATTAATTTAGTTATGGATCTGGGTTGCCTTATTTCAGAACACCCCAAATTGACTAGTGACACTACAGGAAATTATATTTTTGGCAATTAAATTTGGCGACTAAAAAAAATTTAGTCGCCAAAAGTTATGGAAATGGCGACTAAAAATTATATTAGTCAGCAAAAGTACAATATTTAGCAACTAATTTTTTTTAGTCGGGGTATATTGATTATTGGCGACTCAAAAAAATTATGTTCTCTGTTCAATAATGAATTTTTATGTTCGCTGTTGATAAATAATGAATTTTTTATTATTGCATTTTCAGGATTCATTGCCAATTTATTCAAGCAAGATTCCTGCGAGTGTGATTAATAATTTCTTGCTTGACATATTCTCAGATTCCCAAGCACCTATTTCTGCTCCACTTCCACTCTTGCTGAGAGGTTTTCCTAGGGTCGTCACTTCATACTCTCAATCAATTAGTAGGGATGCAAAAACTTTAGAGGGTAAAGATTTAAGTGACACAAAAGCAATCATCTATGGAGATGGCTGGACTTTTCTTGTTCCTGATCTTGTATGTGATGCTGCTAATGGACTTTTGTGGAAGATTCATCTGGATTTAGAGGTAAATATTGGTTTTTTGTTTTGGCATATTTTTTGTTACTAGCTGGCGTGCATGGGGGTCACATTATCATTGATAGAAATAATACAACAAACGCAATATACAATGATTTTTCAAGAAAATCTCCAACACGAAATACAAAATACTACTACTTTTCTATGTTGGACAATCTTCACTGTATTTGGAAAAATAAATTCTGTTGTGTACTAAACAACAAACATAATATAAAAGAAATAAAGGAAATGAGAGAACTTGTTTGATTACAAAAATCAAACCAGAAAAATAAAATAAAATAAATAAAAATAGATTTTATTTTGTTACAAAAATAAAATTAAAATCTGATTTAAATAAACAAATAAAACAGAAAAATAAATTAAACAACTTACTTGATTAATTTCTTCGAATAATAATCTGATCAAGTCTAGTGTTCGACACTGTGTCCTTAAGACAGATTCATCCTCTCCACGGTGCTTTCAAAATATGGACGTCTATCTCGCATGATGAAATGATCAACAACAAACAATAGCAGCACTACAAATTGTTTGCTCAACGAACACACTAAGTGTTTACACTCTTTCTCACAGAAAATATATGCAACAAAATGTAGAGAATTTTAGCAAAGGAGAAGTACGAAAATTATATGTAAAAAATCAAATGAGGGACTGCCTATTTATATAGGTGAAGTGGTGGCTATTCAATTTGAATTAAACAGGTACCAAACCTGTTTGAACAGGTGCAACACTGTTTCAACAGATAACCGAACAGATTCGGTTTAATTTGCACAGATTTAAATATGTTTGAATTTATATTCAAACAGGTATTGGTTTTCCCTTGAATTAAACGGACAGATTTTGAAAAAAATTGTACAAAAGGTTCGAACAGATTTGAATTTAAAACGGTCTGATTTTATTTTACCAAAAAATAAATTAAATTCAAATGTTTTTGGCCCAAAAAGATTAGTATTGGGCCGGACAAGCCCAACCCAACCTCACACCACGCACCCACGCCCAAGCCCAGGTCTAGCCGACCGGACGAATGGATGGCGACGCGCACGTGTGGTGATTTTTGGGTCCAATGGGTCTAGCCCATTTTGCCCATAACCTCCCTCTCTACAAAACTTGGATACCTTGGGGCACACCCCAAGTTCCAATCCCATGCCTTATAAACCCATTCAAAACTTCCCACCAAATCAATGTGGGACAAGCCATTTTCCAACCTTAAGGAATTTCCACCAAAACTCCATTTCCATGGAGCTCACTTTGGCTTCAATTTCCCATTCACTCGATAATGGTTTTGAGCAACCAAATATACCACGTGAATCATAACGCGGCATAGAACGCGTTACCACTTTGACCCGCCAAATTTGACGCTCGGGTCCCACCTAAATAATAGACCAAAGGTAAGAAAAAATTCTGGTTTTACCCAGAATTTTTCAACTATTTCCAACAATCCCCCACATGAATGGAATTTGATGACAACGGAAATGCAACAATATGCAGACTTTATCGAAAGAGTATAAGTTGAAAATATCTTGCATCAGCATAGGTAGCTTTCGGCCTTGAACCTTCCCTAGTGATAACCTATCGGACTTACTAGCTAACCAATGGACGCGATGCCTTGAATTGTTCAGCCGTTTGTGTAAGCCAAGACAATGGATTTCACACAAAATATCTTCTAACACATCGTGGTTCTCACTGTTGTGTTCATTTTGGCCTTGAACACTCTTGGTTTTCATGAGTGTTTCTAGAGAATTTAGCCTCTTCATTCTCATAGAACCGGCCCCAGTTCGACACTCATATAGGTAATTCTTATTGTAAGTATCTCTTTATACTTGTCTTGATTTTTATACCTAAATCAAGATATAAGTAATCATTAAAAGCAAAGCTTATCCTTATACCCCTACAGACAACACATGTTGCAGATATCACTCTCACCATAGGAATGGGTAGGGAATTTTAATCCCTTGGTGATTTTTGATGAGCCACACATAACTTAGTTGTCCCTTTGAACTTAGTTCTTGGGATCTCCAGTCATATAAGTAGGGTTACCGTTATGATGACTCTTATGTAATAGGTTTTAATCTCATCCCCTTCGATGAACTATACACTAGCTCTTTTGTCAAACCTTTTGTTAACAGATCCGCTATATTCTCTTTAGATTTTATATAATCTATTGAGATTATTCCATTTGACAACAATTGCCTTATGGTATTATGTCGACGACGAATA
The DNA here is from genome assembly GCA_030407325.1 of Camellia japonica. Taxonomy (NCBI): domain Eukaryota; kingdom Viridiplantae; phylum Streptophyta; class Magnoliopsida; order Ericales; family Theaceae; genus Camellia; species Camellia japonica. The sequence continues at coordinate 175,400,206 of JAPPVO010000036.1, forward strand.
TGTCGTGACTTACCATTATACATATGATTCTGTGCCCTGCCTATTGTAGATTGACTATCACAATGAATGCAAATAGCTGGTACAAGTTTTGGCCACATTGGAATGTCTTCTAAGAAGTGACGAAGCCATTCTGCTTCTTCTCCTGTTTTGTCTAAAGCAATGAACTCGGATTTCATTGTGGATCGCGCAATGCATGTTTGTTTCGTGGACTTCGAAGAAACAGCAGTGCCTCCCAGAATAAAGACATATCCACTTGTGGATTTTGAATCTTTAGTATCCGATATCCAATCTGTATCACAATAACCTTCAAGTACTGTTGGATATCAAGTAAAGTTCAAACCATGATCATGGGTGAATCTTAGATATCTAAGAACCCGAATGATCGCTTTTCAATGGTCTTCTCCTAGTTACTAGTGTACCTACTCAATTTACTGATAGCATAAGCTATATCAAAACGAGTACAATTCATTAGGTACATTAGGCTTCCAATGATTTGGGAGTATTTTAACTGAGATACTGCATCACCTTTATTTTTTGATAAATAAAGACTAATGTCTACAGGTGTTCTTGCTACATTCATATCATCCTTGATAAATTTATCAAGAATTTTCTCAATATAATGACATTGAGATAATGCATATCCGTCAGATATTTTAGTAATTTTCATTCCTAATATAACATCAGCGACCCCCATATCCTTCATATCAAATCTTTTGTTAAGCATTTGCTTAGTTGATTTGATCATGTTTTGACTGCTTCCAATGATAAGTAAGTCATCCACATAAAGACAAACTATGACATATCCTTGGTCAGTGTTTTTAACATAGACGCGTTTGACACATTCGTTTATCTTAAACCCATTAGTAAGCATTGCATGATCAAATTTTTCATGCCATTGCTTAGGTGTTTGTTTTAATCCATAAAGGGATTTTACAAGCCGACAAACTTTCTTTTCTTGCCCTGGTACTACAAACCCTTCGGGTTGCTCCATATAGATCTCTTCATTTAGATCACCGTTTAAGAAAGCTGTCTTAACATCCATTTGATGTATTTCTAAATTAAACAACGCTGCTATAGCAATAAGCATGTGAATGGATGTTATTCTTGTCACAGGGGAATATGTGTCAAAATAGTCCAGACCTTCCTTTTGTCTATAACCTTTAACTACAAGTCTTGCTTTATACTTGTCAATTGAACCATCTGCTTTCATTTTTCTCTTGAATATCCATTTATATCCAAGAGGTTTAGAACCTGGTGGAAGATCCACCAATTCCCAAGTATGATTTTTCATAATGGACTCAATTTCATTATTAACAGCCTCTTTCCACAAATGAACTTCAGGACCTGTCATTGCTACCTTAAAGCTTTGACGTTCATTTTCTAACAGGTATGTTAGGAAATCTGGACCAAAGGATTTTGATGTTTTCGTTCTCTTACTTCTTCTTGGTTCATCATCAGTTAAATCCTGTTGGTCGAGACCATTACTAGTCTCTTGTGTTTGATTGTCATTAGTCTCTTGACTTTGTGTACAATCATAAGTTCTTTTCTGTGAACTTAATTCCTGTCCTTTCTTGTAAGGAAAGACATATTCAAAAAACACAGCATTCCTTGACTCTATAATAGTGTTTATATTTATATCAGGTATTTCTGATTTATAAGTCAGAAACCGATATGCACTACTATTCTGAGCATAACCAATAAACACACAATCTACTATTTTTGGTCCAATCTTAGTCTTTTTAGGAACAGGAACTTCAACTTTTACCAAACACCCCCACACTTTTAAATATTTGTAGGAAGGCGGTCGACCTTTCCACAATTCATAAGGATTGCTGTTGGTTTTCTTGTGGGGTATTCTATTAAGAACATAATTAGCAGAAAATATTGCTTCCCCCCACAAGTTCTGTGGTAAGCCTGAACTTAGTAACATGGCATTCATCATTTCTTTTAGGGTTCTATTCTTTTTTTCAGCAATTCCATTTTGCTGAGGAGAATAGGGTGCTGTAGTTTGGTGAATAATGTCATGTTGTGCACAAAATTCATTTAATGGTGCATCATATTCACCACTCCTATCACTTCTAACCATTTTAATGGTTTTACCAAGTTGATTTTCAACTTCTGTTTTGTAGAGTTTAAACATTTCTAAGGCTTTATCTTTACTTCTAAGTAAATAAACATAACAATATCTTGTACAATCATCGATAAATGTTATGAAATACTTTTTGCCTCTCTAGTTTGAACAAATTTTAGATCACATACATCAGTATGAATTAATTCTAGAGGTTCGGTTTTCCTTTCAACCGATTTAAATGAGCCTTAATTAGTTTCGCTTCTACACAAACTTCACATTTATGATTAGGATTAATTCCAAACTTTGGTATATAATCCAAACCAATTAATCTACGCAAAGCATCATAATTTACATGTCCTAATCTACCATGCCATAAATTTGACTCAAGAATATAAGCAAAAGATGTGTTATTCTTATTAATAACAACTTTTGGTACAACTGTCATTACATTTAGTTTAAAGAGACCATCACTCATGTATCCCTTACCGACATACATGCCACTCTTTGTTAATACAAATTTATCAGACTCAAAGACAAGCCTAAAACCATTTTTACTTAACAAAGAACTAGAAACTAAATGCTTCCGGATGTCAGGTACATGCAGTACGTTGTTGAGGGTCAATTCCGTCATGACCCGAACCCGCCCCTATGGGTTAAGGACATAACCGGCCAGTAATCCTGGGATTACCTACGGCCTCAGACCAAAACAGACATAACTCGTCAGAGTAAAGGGGCCAAACGAAAGCAAAAATTTAAAACTTTGTCCATAGAGCCGTGCTTATATGCACATCAACAAACCATGCTCATATACGTTAATAACCCACATCAAAAGTACAGTAGTAAAACTTCTTTACAGACAGGATCATCTAAGCTGAGCAAACCCATAACAGACTATATACAATATACACAAATCCTTGCCAACAAAACAAAAACGTAACATAACAAATGGCAAGATGGGTCTCGTGCGTGAACACAAGGACTGACTCTCCAAAACTGTTTGTTTCATACAGACTTCACTGGGGCCGGTTGACTTCTCTTGGCTCACCTACAAACACATGAATGAGCAGTGAGCGAAGCCAGTGAATAATATCAAAATACAGAAGTTACATATCAATGTTAGAACAACAGGTTCCAAACGCCTTGGCCCAATTCATATTTCTTTTAACAGATGTTATAACTATATGAATTTCAAATCAAGTGACTTGTAGTTTAACATTTCTGGCCTTTGCCCATTCAGTTCCATTATGTCAAAACGGCCTTCGGCCTGTTCATTCTTGTCAAACGGCCTTCGGCCCACTCATTATGTCAAAACGACCTTCGGTCCATCCATATAAGTCAAAAACGACCTTTGGTCATTCATAATGTCAAAACGACCTTTGGTCCATTCATATATGTCAAAACGACCTTGGTCCATTTCTATCAAAACGACCTTCGGTCCATTCATTCTATCAAAACGACCTTTGGTCCATTTATTTATCAAAACGACCTTTCGGTCCATTTTGTTTATCAAAACGACCTTCGGTCCATTCATTTATTCATGTCAGACTTTTGTCTATAATCCCAATTAGCAACTCATAAAGCTTATAAGGGAATAAACAATTGGACATTCACAAGCATTCGAATATCGATATTACTCACAGTGATTGGCTTGTGGATTTGCCCCGGAGCTTGACCCTACACATTTCATGAACACAAAAGGGTCACCAACAGTTTAATCCGTTCTTTAATTCACATGTTTCTCATTAGGCTTTATTCCCATCTCATTAACTCATTTACGATGCTTAACATATGTCTAAGAGTGCTTACAAGTGAAAGAGAACGGAAGACAGAACACAGAATGCAAAAACAAATTTCAGAAAATAGAGTCCCCGCTCGAGCGTGGACTTTCCCGCTCGAGCGGACCCTTAAGCCTACAAAAGTACTGGTTGCATGAAAAATGAGCTCGAGCGTGGAATAGAGCACTCGAGCGGAAGGCCTGCCCACAAAAGCTCCCCACTCGAGCGTGAGATATCCCGCTCGAGCAGATATCCAACTCTGCAAAAGTGCTGGAAGCACGATTTTCCCGCTCGAGCATCTATTCCTCCGCTCGAGCGGACATCAAAAATCTGGGTTTTCCAGATTGAGTTCTTGAGCTCCAATTCGAATTTCAACCAACAAAACATGTATGTTATGGCTCAAATCTCAAATATACACATACTAACATGGCACCAATGCAAGATTATAACATTATGGAGCTCAATTTCTTGATTTATCCACATGCATGTCCCAAAATATGTCAAACTCAACATCAACATAACAAACTCATGCATTCAAGCTCATATCTTCTCAAATTGTACATGCATGTGATGAATTAGCCACATTCTCTACTTAGATAACACAAAGGGTGATCAAGACATGAGTTTCCTTTAACATTTCACATGGATTATACACATTTGTGCTCAAACATGCAATATCAAGGTGATTTCCTACATGCATGCACATATTAAGCTTCAATTCAACAAATACAACCCAATTTCATTTCAATCTTACTCTTGATCACCAAATTAGTTTGAGCACACAAAAATTACAAACTATAATCCAAGAATTACTCACCTAGGAGCTTGATTCTCACAATCTATGATTAAATCTTGAATTAGACTTCCAACCTCCAAGTTTCAAGACCACAATTGCACAATCCCTCTTTCTCCCTCTCTATAGTCGACTCTCTCTCTCAAATTGAGTCCAAGAATCAGTCAAAATGAGCTAAATGAGAGAAATGAGGTGTAGTGCTCAAATACATCAAGTCCCACTAAGTCAATATAATAATAATAAGGCAATTGGGTACTAATCCACCAATTTAATCGATTTAATCTGACCCGAATCAATTTTTCAATTAAATTTCACCGTAGGCTCTAAAAATTATGCCAACCACAATGGCGTAATTAATTTCGGGTTCTGTGGCTAAGGCCCTCAATTTAATTTCCAAAGCAAATAATCAAACAGATATTCCTACGGTGAACAGATAGAAATTCAAAGCCACATATTTTCACATAATGGTACACAAAATCATAACAAAACACATAATCACATTCATGTTAAGGACCAATTAATATATTACGGAACAGGGGTATCACAAGTTCTTTCCCTGATGTCATCTTCAAGATCACTTTTCCTTGTCCAGCCACAGTAGAAGTAGAAGAATTTCCCATGAAAAGTTATTCACCATTTGCAGTCTCATTGTAGGTAGTGAACATATTCTTGTCCGCACATATGTGACGAGTTACTCCGGTGTCAACCCACCACTCTTTGGGATTTCCAACCAAGTTAGCCTCAGACACCACAGCAGAGAGGTTGATGTCATTCACCCCGTCAGAGATGTAATCTAGTTTAGTTACCTTGGCCTGATTGGTAGTCTTCTTGCTTGTACTTCCACGATCTTTTTAGGGCGGCAATCAGAAGCTCGATGTCCAATCTTGCCACAATTATAGCATTTCCCTTTGAACTTCTTGTTGCCATTGTTGTCGCCTTGTTTAGGACCATCTCCAGTAAACTTCTTCTTTTTGTTATGTGGTTTATGAACTTGTTCAACCACATTAGCCTTGGACTCAGTGGGATTTTTCCCATTCCTCTTTTCAGCCTTACGGTTATCTTCCTCAATTCTCAGCCTTACAAGAAGTTCATCCATAGTCATCTCTTTGCGTTTATATTTTAAATAATTTTTGAAATCTTTCTAAGCCGGTGGTAACTTTTCCACTAAAGCAGCGACTTGGAAAGACTTGCTAAGAGACATACCTTCTGAATGAATATCATGCAAAATTATTTGAAAATTTTGAACTTGAGAAATTACCGTTTGGGAGTCTACCATAACAAAGTTCAGAAATTTACCGACAACAAATTTCTTCGTGTCGGCATCCTCTGTCTTGTATTTCTTCTCTAAAGAATCCCATAATTCTTTTGCTGACATCAGAGGACTGTAAACATTATACAACATGTTGTCAAGGCCATTAAGGATGTAGTTTCTGCGTAGGAAATCTGAATGTTTCCAAGTATCTACAACGGCAACAACTTGCCGATCACTTTCACCCTCTTTAAGTGCTGGAGCCTCTTCATGGAGAAACCGGGCCAAATTAAGAGTTGTAAGATAGAACAGTATCTTCTGCTGCCATCTCTTAAACTCAGTACCGTTAAATTTTTCCCTTTTTTCTCCATGATTTATTGGTACTTGAACATGGTTCTGGATAGGGACCGGGTTAGTGTAACAATTAGAGTACCACTTCCAGTTGCAGTTTCAGTTGCAGTAGCCATAATCTCTGATTACAAAAATCAAAAAAAAATTAAAACACAAATTAATTTTCTAGTTACTAAAACCAAAAAATAAATTATAACACAAAATAATTTTATTTTCCTTGTTACTAAAACTAGAAAAATAAAATATCACAATAATTTTCTATAACACAAATTTAATATTCTGCAATTGTTAATGATACCAGTATATTACTACTAGTTGTCAAAGAAAATAGACAGTATATTACTACTATCTGTCAAATAGCATAAACCACTATTTGTTTTTCCAACCAGAATATGTCTTTATGAAATCACAGAAAATTAAATACAATGAAGATACCAAAAGAATCTGTCTTAAGATTGTTGGACAATTTTCACTGTATTTGGAAAAATAAATTCTTTTGTGTACTAAACAACAAACAGAATATAAAAGAAATAAAGGAAATGAGAGAACTTGTTTGATTACAAAAATCAAACCAGAAAAATAAAATAAAATAAATAAACACATATTTTATTTTGTTACAAAAACAAAATTAAAATCTGATTTAAATAAACAAATAAAACAGAAAAATAAATTAAACAACTTACTTGATTAATTTCTTCGAATAATAATCAGATCAAGTCCAGTGTTCGACACTGTGTCCTTAAGACAGATTTGTCTTCTCCACGGTGCTTTCAGAATGTGGACGTCTATCTCCCAGGATGAAATGATCAACAGCAAACAATAGCAGCACTACAAATTGTTTGCTCAATGAACACACTAAGTGTTTACACTCTTTCTCACAGAAAATATATGCAGCAAAATGCAGAGAATTTTAGCAAAGGAGAAGTACGAAAATTATATGTAAAAAACCAAATGAGGGACTGCCTATTTATATAGGTGAAGTGGTGGCTATTCAATTTGAATTAAACAAGTACCAAACCTGTTTGAACAGGTGCAACACTGTTTCAACAGATAACCGAACAGATTCGGTTTAATTTGCACAGATTTAAATCTGTTTGAATTTATATTCAAACAGGTATTGGTTTTCCCTTGAATTAAACGGATAGATTTTGAAAAAATCTGTACAAAAGGTTCGAACAGATTTGAATTTAAAACGGTCTGATTTTATTTTACCAAAAAATAAATTAAATTTAAATGTTTTTGGCCCAAAAAGATTAGTATTGGGCTGGAGAAGCCCAATCCAACCTCACACCACACACCCGCGCCCAAGCCCAGGCCCAGGCCCAGGCCCAGCCGACTGGACGGACGGCAGCAGCACGCGCTTGTGGTGATTTTTGGATCCAATGGGTCTAGCCCATTTTGACCATAACGTCCCTCTCTACAAAACTTGGGTACCCCTTGGGGCACACCCCAAGTTCCAATCCCATGCCTTATAAACCCATTCAAAACTTCCCACCAAATCAATGTGGGACAAGCCATTTTCCAACCTTAAGGAATTTCCACCAAAACTCCATTTCCATGGAGCTCACTTTGGTTTCAATTTCTCATTCACTCGATAATGGATTTGAGCAACCAAATATACCACATGAATCACAACGCGGCATAAAACGCGTTACCACTTTGACCCGCCAAATTTGATGCTCGGGTCCCACCTAAATAATAGACCAAAGTTAAGAAAAAATTATGGTTTTACCCAGAATTTTCCAACCATTTCTATCAATCATAAACACATCTTACATTTCTTGAACCAGCAAACAAATTGGCCGCTTCTTGTCTTGAAATGGAACTCTATGGGTTAGCCGATTAGATAGATTGCTTTCTGTCATCTGTCTTTTCCTTCTTTGTAGCACCAACACTGCCACCACTTTCAAAGCTGGAACTGAAAACAAATCCACCTTTGAGTTTTCCTACGAAGTTAATTGAAAAATAACATTAGTAATTTGTGTGGGTACAGTACATATGATTTTATACAAATGTGAACATCTTCACAAATTGTTTTTGGTTTTGATGTATTGAAGTCATTGACCCTTATTGAATCAGGAAACTATAGTACCTCTTAATTGCTGAAAGCAATATGTAGGTGGTGAGAATTTGGAATTCAAATGTCCTATTTCTGAAATTGTTTTGCAGATTTGATCTTGAGTATGACTTGGATCTTCTAATATTGTATTTCCATCCTTTGTTATTTCATCAATGTACTCCAAGTTGCATGAGGAGCCTTTCCACTTCTTACTCCAGTTGCATAACATCTTCTTAATTTCCCAGTTCTTATTGCATCTTTTGATGTTGTATTTCCATCCTCTATTATTTCATCAATGTACTCCCAACTATGGTAAACATCTTTTTATAAGGTGCTGAGAATTATGGTTGGCTTCTTCTCCTTCACTTGGCTTTTCTATAATTGTTATAATTTGTTAGTTTTATAATTGTTATAATTTGAAATGTCAATTTTGTTGAATAAGTGCTAATGAGCTTGCTTGTTTTTGATTTTCCAAAAACACTTTTCAGAAAATTCTATTTTCTTATTTTTCGTATTTTTTTGTTTTTACTGAATTTTTAAAAATATTTTAAGTAATTTTTTTAATTTTTAGACACACCTAACATAAATACACATAAAAAGTATAATTTTTGTGAAAAAAATTTTAAAAATCCACTAAATACCAAAAATACAAATAATATATATATATATATATGAGAATTTAGTATATTTTTCATATTTTTATGTATTTATTAATTTTTTAAAATATTTTTTACAAATTTTTTACTTTCTAGATATATCTAAGTAAGGGTGCATCTAAAAAAGTAAAAAAAAAAAATGCTTAAGATTTAAAAATATGCACTAAAAACAAAAAAAAATGAAAAATAAAAAATTCAATTCAAAAAACTCAAATCAAACAGACAGAATGGTTTTTTTTTTATTATTTTTTTTTACAAATTTTTTGCGTGGGCTATTGTGGATATTTATTTTTGTGTACGAAGAGCATTTGTTCTATATATGGAAGACATTTATTTTTGTACAATCCAGTGTTTTAATCCAGTGTGTTTATATGTAATATGTAATTTAGATTGATTATACTTGGTTGGTATGAATTTATATGATATTTGAAATATGATGTTACAGGTTAAATTTTTGGATAGTTGATAATAAAATGGGTATTATTGATAACGGATTTAGATTATAATTGATAGATGTATTATTCTGTATATATACAGGTTGCATTGATAATGGAATGCATATAATTAGAAATTAATGAAAAATATTTAATTTATGCATTTTAAAAAAATTAATATAAAGAGCTTTTGGCGACTAAACATTTAGTAGTCAAAAAATAAAAAGGGAACTTGTTGGCGACTAAACAGTTAGTAGAAGAAAAGAAAATTAAAATTTTTGGCGAGTAAAAAATTAGTAGCTAAAAAAGAACACCATGATTTTAGTGACTAAAAAATTGGTAGCCAAAAAAGAGTGCCATGTTTTTAGCGACTAAATATTTTAGTCGCTAAAACAAAAACAAAAACAAAAAACACATTTATTGAAAACTTTGAGTAACTAAATTTTTAAGTCGTCAATTGGTGACTTTCGGCAAAAAAAAAAATTAGTCGCCAATATATTTCCTTTTGGCGACTAATTGTTTAGTCGACAATTTAGGACTTTTGACAACTAAATATTTTTTAGTTGCCAATACCTTCCCCAATAGTCTTCTCTCGACCAAGCTGGCGACCAAACTATTTAGTTGGAAAAAAAATTTGACGAATAAAATCTGACTTTTGACGACTAAAAATTTAGTCGCCAAAAGTGCATTAAGTACCTATCCTGTTATATTATTGATTGTTACTTGTGGGTACCAATTGCTAATTGATTTTTACTTTTGAATATGCAAGTAAAAATAGAGATGCCCTTTTGGTGGACAGGTTCTTTTAATTCTAATTTTATTTATTTTTATTGTTTGTTCATTTTTGGTCTTGGAACTCTTGGTTGATGGTGTTTTACTACCTCGGGTGAAAAATTTTGGGGTTTAATTTAGAAGTACCCACATCTTTGATCATAAGATCTCTCATCTCTCTCGCTCGGGGAATTTTTTAAATGTATTTAGAAGGATCTAAATATTTAATCATAAGATCTCTCCTCTCCCACTCTCTACGCATGTATGCCCCCCACGTGTGCACACGCACAACACACACATGTATTGTACGGATTATGATGGTCCCTCTTGGGTGCTCCTCTTACCACTGCATGGCCATAGAGGGGCTGCATTCTTCCTGCTCCTCACATTTGCTTGCTCAAGACTTTGGCTAGGTTTTAGACTTAGGTGCCCACTATGTTTCTGTTCATTATTGGGTAGGGTGGGGTCTTGCTGTCTTTTTTGTGGTTGTGGGGGTTGCCCAACCACTTACCTTTAATGAAGGTTGTTGATAATTTGCTAGAATGATTGACATGGTTGTGGAGATTGGGAAAAGAAAATGAGAATCAAGGTAAATTATACTTTACATTCTTAAAGTATGACTTATTTTTCAATTTGTCTCTTGAGAAAATGGATTCTTCCAGTTTGCACCCTCACTGTCCAACTTTTCTCAGTTTGATCTAATTGTCAATCGCGGTAACAAATGAGGATTTTTTTTTTCTCTCTCTCTCTCTCTTCTCTCTTCTCCAATTTGGCCAAGTGATGAGCCCAATGGTTGAAATTTGGAAAAATTAGAAACAACAAATAATTTAGGGAGTCTAAAGTAGGAGAATATTTTATTTAGGGGACAAAGTAGAAATTAGTCATACTTTAAATGGTGAAAGCGTAATTTAACCTGAACAATAAAGACATAGTTGAGATGTAACTATTCTAAAAGTAGTGTGCCTTTAATCTTAGTCATTATATTTGTTTCCATTTAATTGTCATGATCCATTTTGTATCGGAACTTTGTATCAAAATTTTGTGCGTTGATTATACTATCGTAGACTAAAAAAAAAACAATTTAGATTATTAAGATAACTTATAATGAATTACATGGGCATAAATAGTACAATTCATTCCATAATCTGAGTCCATTTTGGATATATAAGTAACTACTCATTTATTATTAACTAATTAAGGGGTTGTTTGGGGTATCTTAAATAAGTGCACTTTTTATCTTTTTGAACTAAAAAATTGAGAAAAAAAATATGGATGTTTGGGTTAACTTTTTGACTTTTTATGAAAAATGTGTATTAAAAAATTGTATAAATTAGTATGTAGGGAAAAATTAGGATTGAGAGTTGTGCAGCCGTAATTTTTGACTTTTGGTGAATAGTGATAACTTTTTAACTTTTTGAGTAAGGGATTGTTTGGGGTGTCCTAAATAAGTGTACTTTTTGTCTTTTTGGATTAAAAAGTTGAGGTTGAAAATATGGATGTTTGGGTTAATTTTTTGACTTTTTATGGAAAAATGTGTAATAAAAAATTATAAAAATTGATTTGTACGGAAAAATTCAAATTGGGAGTTGTGCAGCCGTAATTGTTGACTTTTGGTGAATAGTGTTAACTTTTTAACTTTTTGAGTAACTTTTTGACTTTTTAGCTTTTTTACAAGTTCCCAAACTTAGCCTAACTTTTTAACTTTTTATCTTTTTTAATAGTTGCCAAACTTGACCTAAGTATTTTGGATCATATTAACAGACTCACTCTGTTAAGATGTTTTGAACAATAAATTATGAGATGTTACAAATATTATCAGAGTCGATCCGTACACATGACCATGAGTTTGTCATGATATTCAATTGATTATAAACCTTTTACCATGTGGCTCACTGTTGGGAGGCTGCTAAAGATATGTGCAGGAGATTGAAGGATGTTACAAGTGATTGGCTTTTCCCACTTTTTTTTGGTCATATCAACCATTTGCTTGGTGGATTAAGACAACTGTGACATGTTGCTCCCCTTTTTTCATGGTTGTTGGTGCAGAGGACATGCACCATTCAAAATCATTTTGATGATGGTGTGGAATGTCAACCACCAATTTAACACGATGAATGTACTGGTAGACATGTTTTATGCACATGGGACCATTTGACTTCCTCTTTCCAAGCAATTTTGAGAATAATGTTATGTATCTTGAAATGAGAGTGGGAGTAGGGGGTGGTTGCATCTACCCTAGTTGCAGCCCACAGTTTTTAAGACTTGAGAGAGGGAGAGTTTAATGTTTTATCGCTGTGTTTGGTTTAAGGATTTGGGAAGAGATTTGGAAAAGGAAAGGGAAAATGTGTGTGAAACTAGGTGAAATATAGGCATGCTTTATTCACATTTCACCTACCTTTTCCATTTCTCTTTTCAAATCTCTCTTCAAATCCCCCAACCAAACACAGCATTAGTGAAATGGAATAGAATGATCTTTTCTTAGATTTAATTATGAAATGATCATTTCATTATAACGGTGAATGATAATTCTATTTATAATGTATTTTTTATTTATTGTTTTTAATTAACAAAACATGAAAATGAATATTTTGATAAAATAATCATTTTATTTCAGTTAATTAAACACTACTTAAATGTGTGGAGACTTAATTCTTGATGTTGTTATTGAAGGTATAAGAATTTATAGCAATTAGAACAATTTCAAGATTGTTAATGAATGCCTTTAAAGCTATCATTAACAAAAGTATAGTTTTATACCGCTAATGTCATGCTAATAGAGTAGGATTTTTATTGGGTTCCTCACAGTAGGGGTGGTAGGATTTTGTTAAATGTATATTTTGAAAAGAAAAATGATTTACAAAAAGAAATTTATACATAAAATTCAACAAGAATGGCCTGTCAGATATATATTTAAAATTATAAGACACAATAATTAATATTTTTTTTTAAATGAAAAAATATGAGACAATTACAGAAAGGAAAAAAAAAAAAAAAAACCTTTAACGTTTGAGTTTTCTAACAAAATAAATTCTAAATTTTTAATTTTATCAATTTAAACTTCAATTTTTTAATTTGTTTTCAATTTAAATCATTAGTCTATTTTTGTTAAGTAAAATTGACGAAAAAAATAGTATTTTAGTTATTAAACTCAATTTAAATATACATAAAATGTCTAAAATATTATTTTTATTGAGTTTAATAATTAAAATAATTTTTTATTAATTTTATTTAACGAAAATAGATAAATAATTTAAATTAAAAAAAATTAAAAAGTTAAAGTTTAGATTAATAAAATTAAAAAATCAAGAATTATTTTGTTGTCAGAATTAAACATGTAGATTTTTTTTTATAATTTCTCAAAAAAAAAAATCATTAATTGTGATTTGTTGTGCCACATGGGCAAAATAGCCCTTCAAAGGAGGTAGGAAATTCGGGTAGAAATTTGCTACTCACACAGAGCATGACAAGTTTGCCTCGAGGCCTGTTTGTTTGGAGAGTTAGAGGAGGGATTGGGATTGGTAGTGAAATAAAACTCACTAATATTATGTTTATTTTGAGAGATAGAGAGGGGATTGATAGTGAGCTCCGGATTAGGATAGGTCTTCCCAAGGGGATTTGGATGGGCTTCCAGGACTTGGTATTAGAAAAATAGTCCGGCGGACTAAAAATTTTTTATTTTTATTTTATTTTTTATATCTCGGGCATTTTTTTTTGAACATTAATGTTTAATTTTTTATATTTTTTGTTAAATAAAAATCATTATTTTATTTGTTTTATTTTTTTCTGGAGATTTTTTATTTTATTTTTATTTTTTTAAAATTTTTTACATGTTGGGCATTTTTTTTTAAAACATTAATGTTTAATGTTTTTGTATTTTTTTTATTTGTTTTATTATTTTATATAAAAATAATTTAACAATTCTACATTAACAACTATCATCAAAACAAACACAATTTTACTTAATCCCCTCACTATCAATCCCCTCATTATTAATCCCCTCACTATCAATTCCCTTCATTCTACCTCTGAAAACAAACGAGGCCTGAATCTATTCACAAAACAAACCCAAATTTCCTACTCACACAGAACATGACGAGTTTGCCATGACTCTATTCACACAACAAATCCGAATTTTTTTCTCACACAGAACATGACGAGTTTGCCATGACTCTATTCACACAACAAACCCGAATTTCCTACTCACACAAAACATGACGAGTTTGTGATGAAACCCGAATTTCCTACTGTGAACATGACAAGTTTGCCTTGTATCTATTCAAACAACAAATGCATTTGATTGCATTTTTTAGGTAATGATAGTGAACCATGGAAATCAGACACCATCAGAAACTTAGATGTGTCCTATTGTTTTATAAATAATAATGGGCCAATGGAGAGAACACACCCCCAATGGCTACAATAATGTGTCATAAAGAAGTTGTCTTATCCAAAGATAGCCCTCAATCTATATGAATAAAGAAAAGAGTACTGATGGGATGTTAAATATTTTACAAAATATTTTATTAAATATTTTATATAAGTGTAGGATTCACATGGTGTGAGTACCAAATATTTTATATGAGTGTGAGATTTATATGATATAGGTCTCATATCATGTGAGACATTTAATAGGATAAAATATTTAGGATCTTTAATATTTTTCTGAAAAAAAAAGGACCAACATAAGGGGTCGGTAAAAAAAAAAAAAAAAGGTGTATAAAATGAGTGAGGAAGTAGTTGAATTTAGTATTTTGATTTTTATATTTTTTTAATTTTTTAATTTGATTTTGACTTTGAATTATTTTATTTTGATTTAATTGATTACTATTATTAACATTATTTTATGGAAAATACACATATGAACGACATATGTCACATTTTTAGAGACAAAATTATAAATTTGATCAATTTAATGAGTTAATTAATGTAGTAATAATTGTGGAGGTCGAATAATGTTAATCAAGGAAGCCAATAATTTTGATTGACATCAGGCCAAAGCCAATTCGGCCGTGACCAGGGACTCATAAAGCCAAATATATGAATCGGCCATATAAAGAGCTAAGTAGGAACCAACACACAACTAGAAGGCCGAGTAAGCAACCATGTGCGAGATTAAGAGTAGGCCCGACCCTTGGACCCAGAGGTAGTATAAAAAGAGGAACGTCAACCAAAAAAAGGTATGTGAAAATAGATGACATAACTTGAAATAAAAGTAAAACTAGAGAGGATACTAACTTATCCGTCGGAGTGCTAATTCCCGCACCTCTGACCGGAGTGTTCATCCTTTTTGTCAGGTAACGATCAAAGGATCAGGGATGTCTGACTGAATTCAGGAGTATTTCCAAACCACTTCTCCATAATTGGCGCCGTCTGTGGGAATACTCAAGTACGTTCATGGCAGGCATAATAGATGATCCTTTGCTCATTGTTGACGATGTTACACCAAGAGATGATGTTACTCCAAGAAACATGCTTGGACCAAAGAATATCGCCACGAGAAGGGCCCTAAATTTCAACTCAGTAGCTCGAACCTCACCCTCAACCTCAATGCAAGAGACTATGCAAACGATCATGGATCAAGCGAAACAAAATGAGCAACGCCTGGAAGATATGGCGGCTAATAATGAGCGCTTACGTAAAGAATTGGCTTTGGAGGTAGCCAAATCCCAACAGGCCGCATACCTTAACCGGGGTTGATCCCCAGGAAAGAAAGACGATCGACGACGTCGACTTCAGAAACACGGTAATGACAGGGACTCTGACTCACCATACCAGGAGCCTAGAAAGAAGGGACGAGTTGATGTATCCAACTCATCCGAAGGGAGTCCATACATAAGGCATAGATGAAGGAAAGAAAGTGATGATTTAGATGAGGAAGATAGGCATGACCCTTTCGTACGACGCATCGCAAGGGCTGTGCTGCCTAAAAAGTTCAAAGCACCACCGTTCACCCTGTATGACAGAAAATCAGATCCCACTGACCATATTCGTCATTATAAACAAGCGATGACGTTGCATGTTGATGACAAAGCCCTCATGTGTAGAATGTTTCCAAGTAGCTTGGGACCGTTGGCCATCAGATGGTACTATAAACTGGAGCCGGTGTCAATAAAAAGCTTTTACCAGCTCCAAAAATCCTTCAGGGCAAGATTCATTACCAACAAAGTTCAGCTAAAGCAAGCCGACTCTCTCTAGGCAATGCAAATTAAACCAGAAGAAACTCTACGTGAGTTTTCGGCAGCCTTCGTGAGTATTCAGCGTGATATTGGGAATGTTTCAACCTGGTGGATGATGTCTGCAATGACTCTATGGTCATTGCCGCCTTTAAGGTCGGATTACATCCTAATAGTCCTCTACACAGTTCATTGACTAGACGGCCCCCCAAAACAGTTTGGGCGTTAATGAAGAAAGTCAAAAAATATTGTAAGGTGGAAAACGATGCCCAGCGGGTCAAAGCTAAACAGAAAGCTGTTAAGACGGCTCCATCTGGTCTCATTCAGCCGATAAGCATCAGGCCGTCAAGGAGCCCCGAACCACGAAATTGGGCTAAATGAGACAAAAGGCGTGATTCACGCCGTTCAAGTAATCAGTGTTTACACCAATCAAATGAACAATATCAAGTGGACAGCAGGCGCACAAGACATTCGGACAAGAAGTACACGGAATTGGTAGAGTCGATTAGCAAGATCTTATTGAAAGTCCAACACCTTCTGTTCTTTAAATGGTCGTCCAAAATGATGGGGCCTCCTGATACAAGGAGAAAGGATAAGCGATGCGAATATCACAAGGACTATGGCCACGATACCGACAATTGTTATGCACTGAAGGACCACCTAGAAGAGTTGGTACAAGACGGCTGGCTAGCACAACATGTCCAAAAAAAACAATCCATCGAACACGGTAGCCTTACGGCCTGCACCTCCACTTGGTGTAATTCACATGATATACAGCCTGCCGTCGTCAGCCAAGGTACATACAATTTAGTTGCAACCTAGCCTGCATAAGTTAATTACACCAGCCAAACGACCCCATGAAATTGGAAGGATTAACTTCGATGACACCGACTTAGTTGGAGTAACTCTCTCCCACACTGATCCCCTCGTCATCGAGCTACGCATGAACAGATTCACAATCGAACGTGTTCTCATCAATCAGGGAAGCACTTTGGAAATAATGTATTACAAGATGTTTGTTAAACTCGGCTTCACTGACTCGGATTTGTTGCCGGCCAATTACCCATTATTCGGCTTCAACGCTAACCCCGAGCATCCCTTGGGTAAGATCACACTACCAGTTCGGGCGGGCACCAGATCAGTAGATGTGGAATTTCTGGTTATCAAACTTCCGTCACCATACAATCTCATCATGGGAAGAACTTGGTTGCATACTATGCAAGCTGTGCCGAGCACCTACCATCAATTACTCCGTTTTCCAACTAAGTATGGCATTGAACAAATTCGGAGTTCTCAGAAATCAGCACAGGCATGCTACCTTGTTGTTACTACAAAGAGGCCAAAGGAACTGGAAGTGAATTCGATTGAAGTACCGGATCAGGAGAGCCTCAAGGACATTGGAAAAATCCCCAGCGAAAAGGCAACTAAAGACCTGGATCGGATCGAAATCAATGGGAGTCCTGACAAGTTCTTCATGATCGGCACTTCCTTGAGCGAAGTTGACAGACGCGAGCTTGTATCCTTCTTACTCGGCAACCTCAATGTGTTTGTGTGGACATCATACAAGATGCCGGGGATGGATCCATTTGTGGCCCAGGACCATTTAAACGTTGATCCAAAATGTAAGCCAATCATTCAGAAAAGTCGACGGTCAGTCGCGGAGCATGCTTCAGCCGTTGTTGAAGAAGTTGACCGATTGCTTGATGCTAGGGCAATTCGCGAAGTAACTTACCCTACATAGTTGTCCAATACCGTGGTTATAAAGAAGAAGAATGGATCTTGGCGTGTTTGTGTGGATTTCACGGACTTGAACAAAGCTTGTCCCAAGGATTGTTTTCCCCTCTCCAGAATCGTCCAACTTGTAGATGCAATGACACATCATCAACACATGAGCTTCTTGGACGCCTACAGAGGATATCACCAAATTACCATGCATCCGGAGGATCAAGAAAAGACCGCATTCCTCACCCCAAGAGGAACCTATTGCCACAAGGTCATGCTTTTCAGGCTGAAAAATACGGGGGCAACTTACCAGAGACTGGTTACTACCATGTTTAAGGAACAGCTCGGCCGCACCATGGAAGTATACATCGACGACATGGTAGTGAAATCCAAGGAAAAACACGCCCATCTAGCCAATTTGGTAGAGACATTTGGCATTCTACGAAAGTACAATATGAAACTGAACGCCTTGAAGTGTGCATTTGGCATCAGATCCAGCAAGTTTCTCGGCTACATTGTCAACCATCGCGGAATAGAGGCCAACCCGAGATAGGTCACAGCAATTCCAGAATTTGGCTCTCCTCGGTCGATTAAAGAAGTTCAGAAGCTGATGGGAATGGCCGCCGCACTCAACAGGTTTATCAGCCGTTCTACAGATCGCTGCTGACAATTCTTTCACACACTTCGGCAGGGCAAAGCTTTTGAATGGACCCCCAAGTGCCAGGCCACTCTAGACAGTTTGAAAACTTATCTCCGATCAATACCACTCTTGGCAACCCCCTCAGCAGGCGATCCGCTCATTTTGTATTTGGCAGTATCCGACAGAGCAGTCAGCGCCGTACTTTTAAGGGAAGAACTCGGGGAGCAACAACCAGTTTACTATGTAAGCAAGGCAATGGTTGACGCCGAAACATGTTATCTACCACTGGAAAAGCTCATCCTTGCTCTCGTGATGGCTGCAAAAAAACTGATGCATTACTTTCGGGGGCATACCATAAGGGTACTAACGGACTATCCCCTCCGGTCAGCACTCCGTAGCGCAGAAGCTTCAGGGCGAGTTTCGAAATGAGCTTTGGAACTCGGTCCAGTATGATATCTAGTTTTTTACTAGAACTGCCATCAAGGGGCAAGTGATCGCCGACTTTGTAACCGAATTCACGGGATACCATGCCGACTTCAAGTCCGATCAAGTGCAACCTAAACCCAACTGGCGAAGATATGTTGGAGACATTTGGCAAATGTACTGTGATGGGTCATCCAACCAATGTGGCAATGGGGCAAGCGTAGTAATCATGACCCTTAAAGGGGCAATAATCGAGCAGGCAGTCAAATTGGGCTTTGATGCATCAAATAATGAGGCTAAATACGAAGCATTGCTAACCAGCCTTCGTAACACACTTCATCTTGATGCGCGGTGGTTGCTTGTTTTTTGTGACTCGGAATTAGTCATCAACCAGTTGAAAAGGGAGTATACAGCTAAAAATGACCGCATGGCAGCCTACATAAAAACGGCGAATTCCTTGCTCACGAAATTCGACCACCACGAATTGAATCAAATAACCCGGGATCAGAACACGCATGCAGATGCCCTTGCTTGCCTTGCCTCCACCATTAACTCAGAAGTCAAACGAACAATCGAAGTAGGATTCATCCTAGAGCCGAGCATCACCTTTTCTGAACAAGTTCAAATTAACATCATTGAACCAGGACCAAATTCGATGGACCCTATCGCTGCATTCTTTTCCTCAGAACAACTCCTAATGGATAAGAAAGAAGCCCACAAATCGTGAAATAAAGCCCTACGATACTACTTGGATCCGCAGGGAAAGCTTTACAAAAAATCTCTTTTTGGGCCATACTTGGAATGTGTTCACCCAGATAAAGTTGAGGAACTCTTGGCCGAAATACATGAAGGTAGCTGTGGTGCCCATTTTGGAGGACGCTCACTGGCCCACCGAGCCGTAACACACGGGTATTATTGGCTGACCATGCGAACAGATGCCGAGAATTATGTCAAGAAGTAAGAACAATGCCAGAAGTTTTCCCCTTTAACTCATCTGCCAGCCAAGGAGTTAAACTCTATCACTAGTCCTTGGTTGTTTGCTTAATGGGGACTTGATGTCGTCGGACCATTACCACGGGCTCCAAGGAACAAGCGATTCCTGATTGTTGCAACAAATTATTTTATAAAATAGGTCGAAGCAAAGGCATTAACACATATTCAAGATGTCGATGTTAAATGTTTTGTATGGAAAACATCATAACACGATTCGACATACCGAGAGCACTCGTTTCAGACAATGGCGCCCAATTCGATTGTGGCGTCTATCGGGAATTATGCAACACATATGGTATTCGACCCTACTTTTCCTCGCTGGCATATCCACAAAACAACTGTCAGATGGAGGCCTCCAATAAAATGATCCTGGATGACATCAAGAAAAGGTTGGAAAAAGCCAAAGGCAGGTGGGTCGAAGAATTGCCCAGTGTGTTGTGGGCTCATCGCACTACTCCAAGGCGATCTACTAGGGAAACGCCGGTTGCTTTGTGCTTTGGAACCTAGGCAATTATCCCCCTAGAGATCGGCCTACCCATATTGAAATCCAAGGTTTTTGACATAGGCCGTAATGACATGATGTTGGCCTTAGACCTAACTCTGATTGAAGAACACCGAGATCGCGCTCTTGCGTGCATAGCGCGGTATCAGCAATAGCTTGCTAAATCATATAACCAGCATGTACAATTGTGTCGTTATACACCTGGAGAATTGGTCCTCAAGAAATTGCTTCCTGCTACTAAAAATCCGATGGACTGTTGTAGACACCCCATTTTTTACTGTCCTCAAGACTTGGACGTCATCGTTTGTGCACTCAATGATTGTGCTTGTTTGTGTTCGTTTCGAGCGCCCGAAGTCCTCGACGGAACGCCTTATCTTTGAGCCTCTAAACCTTATCTATTTTGTGCATGTTTTTGGACTGAGAGTGTCACGACCCCATTCCGCCCCTAGTAGAATGGTACCATGATGGCCAGTAATCCGAGATTACCAAAGGCCAACTTACAAAGATTCACACACAAACAGAGTATACATATGGGGCTTACATGTGCGGAAACAATAATTTAATTCTAATTAGTCCATAAGAGCTGTGCATAGATCAAATGAAATGACATACATCTTATCGAGGTCTTACAACTTGAATACAAATGAATAAGTACGTGACACATCTTGATCAAAAGGCTTCTCAAGCCGACATATGCAAAATACAATAAATCACAAGCCAAGAAGCATAGCCTTCACGATGCTATCAAAAGTATGAATCCAAAACATCATGCCAAACGCATCTAGGCGTCACCGCCGTCCTGCTCATCACCTACATATATATAGAGAGGGTGAGCTTGGATACTCAGTGAGTAGTATTTTTAATAAAGTTATGTTATTAAGTTTTGATAAAGCTTTGCCTTGCTTGTTTTGGAAAAGTATTTGTTAAGCATGAATTACTGTCCCTATTTTGTGTATCAAATATTAGCTTTGGTTTTGATAACATTCTTGACAAGTCCGTACGTGCTAGGGGACTATAAGCATTTGTAGCACAAGTCCGTACGTACTAGGGGACTATAAGCATTTGTAACACAAGTCCGTACGTGCTAGGGGACTCTAAACTTTTGTAGCACCTTTGATTATGTCATCCCTTGTATTATTGATGCTAGTAAGCATCCCTTGAGACTTGAAAGATTTGTTAAATGAACTTGATTTGTCCTTGGATTTCGTGCAAGATATGATGTGTTTTGATTTGATAAAGGTCTCAGATATCACTCATGCAAACCCCTTATTAATTATATCATTCACTGAGTATCCAATCTCACCCTCTCTATATATATGTAGGTGATAAGCAGGACGGCAAATAAATAAGTACGTGACACATCTTGATCAAAAGGCTTCTCAAGCCGACATATGCAAAATACAATAAATCACAAGCCAAGAAGCATAGTCTTCACGATGCTATCAAAAGTATGAATCCAAAACATCATGCCAAACGCATCTAGGCGTCACCGCTGTCCTGCTCATCACCTACATATATATAGAGAGGGTGAGCTGGACGGCGGTGACCCCTAGATGCGTTTAGCATGATGTTTTGGATTCATACTTTTGATAGCATCGTGAAGACTATGCTTCTTGGCTTGTGATTTATTGTATTTTGCATATGTCGGCTTGAGAAGCCTTTTGATCAAGATATGTCATGTACTTATTCATTTGTATTCAAGTTGTAAGACCTCGATAAGATGTATGTCATTTCATTTGATCTATGCACAGCTCTTATGGACTAATTAGAATTAAATTATTGCTTCCGCACATGTAAGCCACATATATATACTCTGTTTGTGTGTGAATCTTTGTAAGTTGGCCTTTGGTAATCTCGGATTACTGGCCATCATGGCACCATTCTACTAGGGGCGGAATGGGGCCGTGACAGAGAGCTTGTTGCCTCTAGTCTGGAAGAGAGGGTGACCTATCGGCCAGCCCTGGGATCTGTCGGCCATGGCTTGTGCCTGTCGGCTACCAGTGGTGGCCGACGGCCATTAGTCCCTTTTTCCAGATATTTGTTTGCCAGTTGTGCCAGCTGTTGCTCACTGAGCTGCATCTTCATACACGTGTATGGTAGGATGTATTCAAGCTCAAGACTTGATTTTCTACATATACGGGGTGTCCTCCCCCATTTTGGAAGGTTAGACATTTTAGACCAAAAATCTCTCTCTCTCTCTCTCTCTCTCTCTCTCTAGAATTCTCTCTCCCTCTTGTTATTTTGTGCCTTAAAGTCTAGTTTCTCTACTTTTTTGCACATCAACCCTTAATCAAACTTGGCCATCTTGGAGCTGAGGTCTCTTGGAGTCTTGTTTGTGCTCTAGAAGAAGGTTTAAGCTTGGATTGTTGCTTAATTTGTGCTTGAGCTTCAAGAGGTAGTTTACTTGATTAGTATACTTGCTTTGAATACTTGTTTTGCTATCCTTTTGTATTGTTTTTGGGCTGGTTTTCAACTATAAAAAAACTCTATTTTTGAGGCTTAAAATGATGGTTTGAGGCTATCTTGTGTTAAGGGGTAATCCACCCTTCTTGTTGCTTAATTGTTTAGACTTTTGCACCATTTTTCATCACATTCAAATCAAAATTTTTGGGCCTTTTGACCACTGAAATTCAGAGGTTTTTCAGTGACAAAAACCTTCTTTTGAAGTCCAAAATTGGAGGGGTTAGCCTCCTCTCGTTGTGTCTTGCTTGCATGCCTAGTTAGCCTCACATGTTAGCCTCACATATTAGCATGTTTTTCTAGCCTAACTTAGCTTTAGTCCAGCATGTTTTTGCCTCTGTTTTGACCTGCTTTAGCTCTGTTTAGGGCTATTTGGGTCATTTCAGCTTTGTTTTGTATAGTTGTAGTGTAATTTCCTTCACTAGTTTAGTGTTTCTAGGCTTTGAGCATCATTTGTGTGACTTGGTTGCATGTTTTAATGCTTTTTCATGCCTAATTCCAGCACTTAACATCTCTGCAACCTCCCTCTTTGCTTCACTTTTTCATTTGTTTGAGGGTTGTTTCAACCTTAGGGTTGTTTAAGCTTGAGGTTGAAGAGCTTCCATCATGCCTTGAACTACCCCTTTGTTGACACTTCTTTCGCTTTAAAAGACCCTCGCCAATGGGCTTAATCGATTAAAGAATAAATCGGTAATGTAAAATGAGTAAACAAAATGACCAAGTAAAAGAGGCAAGATAAACATCTTTTGTGTTGCATTGCTTGTGTTCGAATCGGACGAAAGTGGGACATTTCATACTCGAAAGTGATGAAATGTGCCACTTTCCTTGGTCACCATCACCCTTGATCATGCATGATAGGGTGGTGGCCTTTTTTTGAGTCTTGTTTTGCACTCATTAAGCTTGTACCAGCTTGGTTCCTTAGCCATCATGCATGAAAAATGCTTCGTTGATGGTTTGAGAACCGAAAGTTACACTCCTTTGAACTTGTGTGATGATAAGGAGCGTAACAGTACAAACACTCCTTGAGAATACACTGCTTTACCTCTGTTTGCTCTCTATTGCAACAAAAGGAAGTTCAGGGCAGGGGTGGCTGACCGGCCATCAATGGTAGCCGATCGGCCATCAATGAAGAAAGTTGCTCAGTGTGTTCCTGAGATGGAGCAAAGGCATTCTGGGAGTCAGCAGCACTGTTGGTGTTCAAGGTATGCAAACAGAGGCATTCTATGGCAATGTGGTGGCTTTTCGGGTGGAGAAACCGAGCATGCATACATCATTCGCTTCCCGAGGCCATTTAATTACTTTGTTTAGTTAATTAGTGGTAGCTAAGTAATCAGTTTAAATTGCTTTGTACTTAATTAGCTTAGTGTTTAGCTTATTAATTTGATTTGTAATAATTAGTTAGCCAGAATAGTTAATTAATTCATTTTGTAATAACTAGTTAGCTGAGCTTAGCGTAGCTAGTTAGCTTATTCATTCGGACCCTCCTTCGTGAGGGTGTAATGTTGTAATAAGTATGCGTGCGTATGTGTATATCTTCCAACCCCACGTCTTTCTCCCTTTTATTTAATTGCTTTCGATGGTTAGATTAGGGACATGTTTTGATTAGCATACCTTATGCTTGCATGCTTGCATCTATTCATTTGTCTTGCATGCACCGAGGCTCGGCGCATCATTCAAACTGTATTGTCATTTCAATACTTCTTTGAATACGTGTTTCAAAGCATGCTATCAAAGTGCTGTAAATACCATGATTAAGTAGCCGAGCCTATTTACATCATTGTATGTGTTGCATTAGTCATTTAACATAGTTAGGGATCATGCATTTTTCTAACTAGTTTTTTTTGTTTTGGCTTGGAGCACTCGATAAGCTTTTACGCTTTAGCATACTTGCATGAGTGTAATTGCTATGTTGCCATGTTTCGCATGCTTGCCATGAGCCTATGTGCTTAAATGCTAAACTGCATGAATGCCTGTGGATGAAGGCTTGTTGTTTGAATTGGAACAATTCGACAAATGTGTGTTTTAAGCCCACTTTGTTGAGTGGCAAAATCATGTTTTAAGCCCACTATGTTTGGTGGCAAATCCGCAATCTTTAAGCCCACTTGAGGGTGGAAAATTCAAACCATTTTCGAAAACAAACATGAGTTGAAGTGTTCCAAGTCTTGCGACTAGTCTATACTTGCTTGTGTGCGTCACATAGTAAAGCTAGTTCACTAACCGGAATAAGAACACATAATGTTTATAAAAATCATATCATGATTAGTAGAGGGCGATCTTTTGATCAGGCGAGCGGAGGTGCTCATTTCATGACTTCCCCCTCTCGTACCCAAGTTCCCGAGCCGAGGCAACTTTGGTGATGACGGACACGTGGCCTTTGGCACAAGTCAGGGTTTCCTAAATTTTCCCAAAACAAAATATTTAGGTAGCGACTCTGTATCTGGCAAAGCAGTCCAATTTTGGCATTATTTGATTTAAAATCGATTTTCCAAAAGATTTGCCGGATTTGACTCTTTGGTGTTTATCGGTTTCACATTGCACTTGTGAGACTAGATTCAGAACCACAGAAGTCCGAACTGTGAGGCCTTTCTTTTCAAACCCTTTCCGAAAGGCAGGGAGCGAAAAAAGGCGAGTCCGCAGTTGTAAATTAGGCCCCAACTGGGACGGCCCTTATCAGATTGATTCAATCGCCGAAACAGGGGCATATTGGCTTTCAGACATGGCCGGTAGAAGTTTGCCACGTCCCTAGAATTCTACACACCTACGTAAATTTTATCATTAAGCCAACTTGTACGTCATGTTATTTTGTTGCTAATTTTTGTTGTTGTATTAACGTGTACACATCTATGAATTCCTCAATGCAATGTCCTTTTTATCGTCGTCTTGTTAATAATGGTTTAAAGCCAAAAAAGACTCCAAATTCTGAGCTCCCTTCATGGATATCACGTATGGACCGAATAAGCCTCCGAGTCCGGAGCGCCCTTCGTTGATATCACGATTGACCAATAAAAAAGCCTCTGAATTCAGAGCGCCCTTCGTGGATATCACATATGGGCCGAATAAGCCTCCGAATTCGGAGCGCCCTTCATGGATATCACGTATGGGCCGAATAAGCCTTCGAATTCGGAGCGCCCTTCGTGGATATCACGTATGGGCCGCATAAGCCTCCAAGCCCGGAGTGCCCTTCGTGGATATCACAATTGGCCAATAAAAGAGACTCCAAATTCGGAGCGCCCTTCGTGGATATCACGTATGAGCCGAATAAGCGATCGAATTCGGAGCGCCCTTTGTGGATATCACGTATGGGTCGAATAAGCGTTCGAATTCGGAGCGCCTTTTGTAGATATCACGTATGGGCCAAATAAGCCTCCGAATTCGGAGTGCCCTTTGTGGATATCACGATTGGCGAATAAAAAAGACTCCGAATATGGAGCGCCCTTCGTGGATATCACGTATGGACCACATAAGCCTCCAAGTCCGGAGCGCCCTTCGTGGATATCACGATTGGCCAACAAAAAAGACTCTGAATTCGGAGCGCCCTTCGTGGATATCACGTATGGGCCGAATATGCCTCCGAATTCGGAGCGCCCTTCATGAATATCACGTATGGGCCGAATAAGCCTCCGAATTCGGAGCGCCCTTCGTGGATATCATGATTGGCCAATAAAAAACACTCCAAATTCAGAGCGCCCTTCGTGGATATCACATATGGGCCAAATACGCCTCTAAATTCGGAGCGCCCTTCATGGATATCATGATTGACCAATAAAAAAGACTCCGAATATGGAGTGCCCTTCATAGATATCACGATTGGCCAGTAAAAAAGACTCCGAATACGGAGCGCCCTTCATAGATATCACGTATGGGCCAAAAAAGACTCAGAATTTGGAGCACCCTTCGTGGATATCACGATTGGCCAATAAAAAAGTCTCTGAATTCAGAGCGCCCTTCGTGGATATCACGATTGGCCAATAAAAAAGACTCAGAATTCGGAGCGCCCTTCGTGGATATCACGTATGGGCTGAATATGCCTCCGAATTCGGAGCACCCTTCGTGGATATCACATATGGGCAGAATAAGCCTCCGAATTCGGAGCGCTCTTTATGGATATCACGAATGGCCAATAAAAAAGACTCTGAATTCAGAGTGCCCTTTGTAGATATCACATATGGGCCGAATAAGCCTCCGAATTCAGAGCGCCCTTCATGGATATCACGATTGGCCAATAAAAAAGACTTCGAATATAAAGCGCCCTTCGTGGATATCACGTATGGGCCAAAAAATACTCTGAATTCAGATCACCCTTCGTAGATATCACGTATGGGCTGAATAAGCCTCCGAATTCGGAGCGTCCTTCGTGCACAACCACGAACGGCCGAATAAACCTCCAAATTCGGAAGGCCCTTTGTATTTGGCAATAGAATGGCATGAAACAACATAGTGTTGTAAGCTTTTCACCTCCGATACAAATGAATAAAGCAAATATTTTATTTGCTTTAAACAAATCAATTCGGAAGTAGATACAAGTGAATTCGGAAGTAAATATTTACTTATTCGAATTCGGAAGTAGATATAAACATTAAACGAATGAATAAAGAAAATATTTATTTATTTCGTCACCAGTACAAATACACAGCGTTGGACGAATTCAAAATTACAAATAATATATTTTTTAATATCTAAGTCTTTTCTGTCTCGGCATCCTCTTCGTCGTTGGTTTTTTCGGCGTCGTAAGCTTCGAAGAGAAACTTGTAATTCTGAAACAGTGGTGACGCCGAAATCGACGCCAGCGGCTCGTAAGGCCCTAACCCAACCGTGCTTGAAGTCGCGGTTCTCGCATTGACAGACATTTTTCGCCAATTTTTCCTTAGTCTTTTCAATGCCGATTTTTCAGCCATCAAAGAAGCCTTCTTCATAGGCCTGAGTCCTTAAAACCTCTTTGGCAAACATGTTTGCTATCTCTCTATCAACCATAGCATAGTCCAGCAGGCGCTGGTTAACTCTGTCCGTGCCAACCGAATTTGCGGCACATGCCGACTGCGCCTCAGCTGCCTTGGCCTTTTTTAGCTCGTTCTCGACTTTTTCCGCACGGCGCTCCAAATCTCGAATGCGCCCCTTCTTTTGCTCGAGCTCTCTTTTCACTGCGCGTAGGCACATGCCGATTTCATACGTGCTGTAAAGCCCCTGGATCGACCCATGTATGCCTTTCCCAAAAATTTTGTAATCACCACGGCCGACGAGTGACTGCTGCACCTCTAGCAGAAATATTTACCGCGCAAACTCCACCACCACATTACGGTCACGGACTATTGAATCTGCTTCGGTCATTGGTTTGTTCCCAATGAAGACCAAAAAGCTCAAAGGGCACAGAGGTCTGCTTGGCTCATTTCGCACAGCGGTATAACCCTTTGAGCCCCCTCATTGCTGCACCCCATCCCTGGGGGAGTTCATTACTTCACTTCTTCTGGGGGACTCGCTCCGACGTCTGGGTGACTGACGTCTCTCTCTCCCCTCTGCTGTCATATTCCCTATTCTTTGAGTTTCGCCTCCAACAGTGCGATGCATTTCAGCGCTCAGCTCAGCCAAACTTCTTCATGTCCCTTTACTATTGAAGAATAATCTCTAAGACATCTACGATCACGACCATCGTCAATACTCAAGTTTCTGCTCGTCCTTAAATTATCGACTCCCCTTTGCGTCGTCTGTGCCAGATCTGTTCCACAACGCTTGGGACCTCTTAAATGCTAGGTCCCTCGTTCATTAATTATAGACGAAACATTTCTGATGCGCCCCGCAGCTAACCCCGCGTCTATAGTAGGGTTTGAAACATGTCCAAATTGGCACAAGCCATATGTTTTATTCGGCTTTGGAACGACATGTCCAAATGGGGCAAGGGCAAATATACCATTATACTCGGCATATGATGTTATAGCCAAATTACGATACATTACGCCACATGGCCAGTCGAGTTTAGCATTAGGCCATATATTTTATTTAACATAATGTTATGTTGCAAGCCGTATGTTTTATTCGGCTCGTAAATGACGTAAAAATTGGCACAAGCCATATGTGTTATTCGGCTTTGGAACGACATGTCCAAATGGGGCAAAGGCAAATACATTGCCCCACTTGGCCAGATGAGTTTAGCATTGAGCCGTATATTTAATTCAGCAAATTATGTTATAGACAAATGTTGCATGGGTTGGCCATTAATTTAACGCTGAATTGTGCTGCATTGCCTTACATTGTCTTGGCCATTAATTTCAATTAATTCAATGCCGAATTGTGCTACATTTCCTTGCATTGTCTTGGCCATTAATTTTAATTAAGTTATCGCCGACTTGCATTACATTGCCCCACTTAGCTATTAATTAGCACATGCAGAAGAGAGACAAAAAAGCAATTTTCATTAATAAATTGAGTACAAACAGTCATCATTTTACCCATGAAAACTATCATATAATTGACTTTTAAACAAAACAAGCAAAAATCTACAAAAACTACGTACAAAAAATACCAAACAAAAAGCAAAATTACATTAACACTACTTATTCTTCAAGGTCAGACTCCAACGACTCAACCTCTAGTTGCTCGTATGGAATTGGCTGCTTCAATGACACATTAGCAGTAGCCTGGGCTTTAAG
This sequence comes from Camellia japonica, assembly GCA_030407325.1. Classification (NCBI taxonomy): domain Eukaryota; kingdom Viridiplantae; phylum Streptophyta; class Magnoliopsida; order Ericales; family Theaceae; genus Camellia; species Camellia japonica. Next base: position 175,429,919 of record JAPPVO010000036.1, read on the forward strand.
CCAGCCGTGTTTGAAGCCCCAATTTTCAAACTTGGGTACTTCTTCCACATATTTTTCCAAGGCTACGTTTTCTCCGACATCGAATGCCTTGGAAATCTCAGAGTCAGCAATTTTTTTTGCCTTCTTCGATTCCTCCAAGTCGGCCTCTAGTTTGGCAATCACCTCCTTGGCCAACTTGAGCGCATCGTCACTTGCGTTCGCCCTCTCTTCGGAGGCCATCCTAAGTAGATCGGAGCATTCGGCCTTCTCTTCCTCAGCACTGGCCCTCGTTCGCTCTTCATCCGCTTTCCTCACTTCGGATTCGGCTCTAAGAGACGCCACCACCAATTTGGCCAACTCCTCTTTAGCCTTACCCTTTTCGGTTTTAATTTTGGCTTTAAGCAAGCCGATTTGCTCGATGGCGTCATAGTGACAACGGCCAATTTCTGCGATTCTGCCCACTACCTAAAACAAAACATTGGTAAGATAGTCGGCATAAAAAAGAAACAAAATATTTTTCAAGTGTTAACTACGTACCAATATCGCCGACTAAGTGGCTAGTGCTATCGACACCATATCCGGCTCTGCATGGAACGCAGCCCTGTCAATGGGCAAAGAAATCAATGAGGCCATGCTTACGGCCACGACGGCGTCCTTCAAAGCCGACGCATCAGAAGCAACCGGCACGTTCTTTATTCTAGGTTGTATAATAAACGGCGCCTCGAAGTCTTGGGACTCTTCTATGCGTGGCCGTTTATCGGTTAAGTTTTCAGAAGAGTCGGCCTCGATCTCGGCGGGGCATTTCTCCCCCCCTCTATTCGGCCACCAGGTCGTCCGATTGTTTAATGACCGATTCGGCCACAACAATTTGCTCCATTTCCTCAATAGGAGCAGGTGGCGAGGGTTCAGATCTGGCGGCTTCGGCCTTCCTTCAAGCTGTCATCTTCTCGGCATTTTTTCTTCTGCCCATCTGTGCGAACGAATCCCTAGCCATGTTTTCAGGATCTGTGCCGGGAAAGTCTCCTAGGTCGGTGAAAATATCATCTTCTAACGATGTGTCAACTCAACCTGAAGTGGATGGGAGGTTGAAGCCGCGTCAACTTCCTCCTCTAGACTACCCTCAGAACCGTCCAAGTTGGATTGATTCAGTTGTTCAATGACTTGTTCAGGGACCTGCTCAGTGACCTGCTCTGAATCTGAAACTTCAAGACCAATGTCCCTAAGGCTCTTGAAGTTTGGGAAAATGAGTGTCGTAAGCTGCTATTCGCCCCTTGGAATCGGAATGTGATCTGCAGCTGAAAAAGTAGTGTACGTTGGTTCGTATTGCAATAGCACGTGGTCAGCCCGCCCTTGCTTTTGGAGGTTTGGATGGCCAAAGAACTGGAGCGCGGTTTTGACTTGCTCAAGCACAGCATCGTCGACCGAGATAAGTACTTTCTTCAAATCGTTACCTGCACAAATGAAACAGTAAGTACATGGAATCTAAGCCGAATAAACATATAACAAATACGCAAAAAAATGGGACTGTACGGCCACCTACTTCGCCTTTTTGTCTAGGCACAGGATCTAGGCGATCTTCACCTTTGCCGAATTCTCAGTTACCTCAGACAACAACCATGACATCGTTAACACGCTTACCAGAGCTGGCAAGCATAGTCACCAGATGGTGATCAGTGTCCTTGGCCCTGAGAAAGTAGCGTCCCTGCCGACCAGAAGACTTCACCAAGGCATAACAATGCCGAATAGCAGGGATTCCTAGATTAATCCTAAGTCGGCGATTTAATTCTATTATGCCCATAATGATTCGGTTAAAGTTTACATTTGGCTGTGAAGGGAGTAGACCCTAATAACGAAGAATGACCCTAAAAAATGAGTGAAGGGGAAACGGACTCCGCACTCAACGATTGACAATAGGGGAAAGATGATCGTACTCGCATCAGTCCCCTTCATGCCAACTACGCTGTCCACCACGAGTGACAAATGGAAGTCATCTGGAATCAAAAAATGGTATCGAAAGGTGGAGACGCGGTCTACAGAAAGAAGAGTTTTCAAATGTTTCGCCATTAGAATCGGAATAGAATATACGCTAAATTAAAAATAAACAAGAAAATGAGAACTGGAATGAGGAAGAAATGCAAAGAAGAGAAGAACTTACAGGTTAGAGAGAGAAGGACAGTAGAGAGCAGATGGAAATCGCAAAGGTCCTGAAGTGAAGGAGAGGTGCTATGAGACAACCAAAAAGCCTTGCATATTCAAAAAATATTCGAAGGGGCAACGCAGTTTCGTATCGTATTAAATGAGCAACGCGTACGAAGGGGCGAGAAATTATAATGATTTCTAAACCTTGGTCATTCTGACGCTTCGGTATTGGAAGGAGTGCAAGCGCCGTATTTTTGACTTCCCATCCATAAAGCCAAACATGCCGACTAATTAGAGTTAGTCAGATGTTCGGGAGGCAATTGTGGAGGCCAAATAATGTTAAACAAAGAAGCCAATAATTTTGATCGACATCAGGCCAAAGCTAATTCGGCCGTAACCAGGGACTCATAAAGCCAAATATACGAATTGGCCATATAAGGAGCCGAGTAAGAACTAACACACAACTGAAAGGCCGAGTAAGCAACCATGTGCGAGATTAAGAGTGGGCCCGACCCTTGGGCCCAGAGGTAGTATAAAAAGATGAACGTCAACCAAAAAGAAGTATGTGAGAATAGATGACATAACTTGAAATAGAAGTAAAACTAGAGAGGATATTGACTTATCCGTCGGAGTGCTAATTTCGGCACCACCAACCGGAGTGTTCGTCTCTTTTTCAGGTAATGATCAAAGGATCAGGGACGTCTGACTGAATTCAAGAGTATTTCCAAACCACTTCTCCACAGTTAATATTTTTTCGTAAAAAAAAAAAAAAAAACTAATGACATTGTTAAATAGACAAAATTGACATTAAATGTAAAATTAAGAATAAAAATCAAAGTTCATTGAAATTGTAATAATCAAAATGACACAAAAAACAAAATATAGAGATTTTTTTTAGATAGACAAAAAATAATTATTGTTGTAATTTGCCATTGAATTTATAGAAAAAGGAACCAATATTCAAATTTTGACCACATATTTATTTATTAATAAGAGTTTTAATAAGTGTTTTGTGTGTGTAATGCTTCTCACCACATGCTCACAACTTTCATTCCCTCTCTCTCAAGAATAAAAATTTTAACTCTTGTAGGCTCATTTGGGAGGCAATAGATTTGTTTTGGGTCATACACTTTGTAGTTCTGCACTTTGTATTAAATTTTATTTTGACCCCTACATATGAAATCATAATAGCCAATCTCATGCACTTCTAGTTAAGTGTCAATGTCCCCCTTTTGTTACTCTACTGTATAAGTCTTTAACATAAGTCAATAATGTGACAAACATATGACTACAAAATGAGAGTAAAAGAGAAAAATCACCCAAATTTCTTGCCTATGCACATTTGGTTCCAAAATTTATATCAAACTATGATTGTATTAAGCTAAAACAAAATACAGATTGTGAACAATTAAGTAGATAAACTAGGATTAATCGCGAAGGTTTGTTTTTCACAATAACATAGTCTTCTGTCCATTTCTTTTCAAAAAAAAATTTTTGTTGTCTTTTTTTCTTTTTAATTTCAAAAGCTCTTATATATATAGTTATGTTGCTTTCTGTTACTAACTGAATCATTGCTTCTGTGTCTACTCATTCTCCTGTGTTGAAATTGTTTACAGTCTTTTGTCTTAATCTGTCCAATTTATATCCGTGTCTTTCCACGTTGCTATTAGCCACCCATCCTTCGTCCCAAGTCCTAGGTAAGTCCTTTGGTTAGGCAGTGTTGGATTTTAGGGGTTCTCTGAACTGGGTATGTGTGAAAACATCGTATGTGAAAACATGATAAAATTAGACAATGTATTAAGCTCACTGTAAACTATTTCAAGATAAAATGAGTTGATTATTTAGAAGTAATTCTTCGGTTAGTTGTAGGTCAACAACTTTGCCTTCTATACCTAATCAAGGTTTAGTAATCAATGAAGAAGATGTAGAAATACAAAATGATAAAATTAATTTAAGTTAGAATATACCACGTTTACCAATTAAAGAAATTTATAAAACTACTTTTATACAAAATACATTTAATGTTAATCTTCATGTTAAAACTTTAGAACAAGTCTATGCTTTAGAAAAACCTAGAGAAACATGTCAATTATTTGATGCTAATACTATTAAACGACATTTAAAAACTGGTCACAATTTTATTCATTTAGGATTAATTCAGGTTGGAATCAAACCAGTAACACAACAAGGTAAAAATACTTATGTTTTACTATGCTTAAGAGATGCTCGTTTTTTTGATTATAATGATAGCTTAATGGGTATGATGGAAACTGGTCTTCACAAAGGACCCGTTCATTTTAATTGTTTTCCTGATTTTACTCTTAGTCTTCGAGACCCTCATATATTAGATGCTTTAACTCTAAATATTCAATTACATGGCTCATTTATAAATATGAAAGAAAAGGTTCATAATATTGCTTTAATTTATCGTGTTCATTACAAATATATTAAAACTAACTTGAATGTTCAAGCTTTACACAAAAATCCAAAAGATAAAACTTTACTAATCCAAAGTAGTAATAATGATACTAATATAAATATTCCTCAAATGATTGAATGGAAAAATATTACTCTTCCCGATCAATGGGTTACAGTTAATGAAAATTACAAACATAATAAAAAACAATCTACTTGTCAAGATATTCAAGATATTCAACAATACATTGATGGATCTGTTAGGATTAAATTTAATCGATCCCAATATTCTCGCCATAGTACTTCTAGTATACCTACTGATATTGAAACTGAAGATAAAATATTTAATACACCTTTATTTTGAAAAAATAGTCAAATTCATCTCGGTCAACCTTTCCATAGTAAAATGAAAGGAATTGATAATTCCACAACTTCCCAAATTAGTAAACCTGTTTATTCTACTCACACACATCTACATGAAGAAGATACTGAGTCTCAAGACTCTCCAACTCAAACTGATTTCGAAGTTATACCTCCAATAAATCCTCAGTTAATGACTATTAGTAAACTCTTTACTCCTGATCTTGATAAATTACATATTGAATTTAAATCTAAAGATAATAGGACTAAACGTTATGCATGTTGTACCAAATATGATTTGACTCAACAATCTAAAATTACTCGTCAATGGTACAAATTTATGATTGAACATAATATTGAAATTCCTTTCTTTGAATATTTAGAAGACCACTATAAAGAAGTTCAAACAATTACCAAACATAAATGGAAAACTTCTTCTAATTTTACTGTTAGTTCTATTCACCCTCCTTTATCTACCATAATTATTGATCATCACGGCTCCGAAGTCCCAGCCTCTCCTTTTAAGTTACCTGGTACTGACCCTGAAATTAAAAAAGTTATTGAACAAAATAATTACACCAATCAATGTCTAAAAACTATTGGTAAACAATTAGATAAGATAAAAACTAACTTAGAAGATTATTCGGCTAACCACACCTCTTCTAGTAAAACTTTAGACCAACCAATATTAAATTTACCTAGTAATCGATCTAAACGAGATAGTCTAATAACTCAAGATCATTCTACTGTTAAAGTAATTGAACAATTATTTACTAAATTAACTACCTCTGAAAAAGCTTCTCCATCTACTGAGAAAGGCCTTACTGTTTTAAATCAACAACCTACTCTAGAACCTATTTCTACTCAATCAGAAATTGATACAACTGATAACGAAATTAATATCTTAGCTCAACAATTTCAATCGACTAATCTTAAAAAACTTCATTATCCTAAACCTACTCCAACCACTCTTACCAAAAATTAGTATTCTCGTCCCACACCACCTGATCTCCAATATGAAGAAACTAATCTTAGTAATCAATTTTCTGTATCTGCTAAAAATTATACGAATGGAATATTGATGGTTTCAGTGAAGATCAAATACTTCAAAAATTAAATCATTTATCTATGATTGCAAATAGTTATCTTAGTAACTACCCTGATTATACTCAACCTGAAATTGTCTCATTAATCACTTCTGGTTTTACTGGTATGCTCAAATCTTGGTGGGAAAAATATCTTAATGAAGATCAACGCGAATCAATTTTACATGCTAGTCAAAAAGATGAAAATGATTTACCTATATTTGATGAAAATATTGGTTATTATAAACCTGATGGTATTAATACATTAATCTATACCATAGTCAGACATTTCATAGGTACCCCTACTAATATATATTCTCGCATACATAATCAACTTAGTAATCTTACTTGTCCAACATTAAGCAATTTTAGATGGTATAAAGATGTATTTACCTCTAGAGTTATGTTAAGAGAAGATTGTACTAAATCCTTGTGGAAAGAAAAATTTACTAATGGATTACCTAGTCTCTTTGCTTGCAAAATTCGAGATGTCCTTAGTCAACCTACTGGTGCTATTGAATATAATAATTTAACTTATGGTGATATCATTAGTACTATTCAAAAAGAAGGATTAAGAATGTGTATTGATCTTAAACTTAGTCAAAAAGCTGCTAAAGATAAACATAAGGCTAAATACGAATTACATAATTTCTGTGAACAATACGGTTTACCTCCTGTAGCACCTTCTCATCATAAAAAACACAAGTACAATAAACATAAATCATCTTACAAATATTCTCGTAAGTATAAAAAGAATTATTCACTTACAAAATCAAATGATAAATTCTATACTAAACCCAAAAAGAAATATTATAAGAAATCCCATCCAAAATCTAAATCTAATAAAGATATTACTTGTTATAACTGTGGTCAAAAAGGTCATTATTCTAACAAATGTAAAGAAAAATAAAAATTAAAAGATAAAGTTAATCAACTTCAAATTAATGATGAATCCAAACACCAATTATTTGAAATCTTCCAATTAAACCAATCTGCTAGTAATTCTGATAATAATTCTAGTAATCCTCAAGATACATCTTCTGATTACCATTCATCTAGTAATAATTCTGATAATAATATTGAATTAGGATGTAATGATATTTGTTGCAAACCCGTTAAACAAATCACTGTCCTAACTAAACAAAATCAAGAAGAAACTGCCCTTATTGAATTAATTGGTCGATTAGATGATCCACAGTTAAAACAAAAGTATACTGACAAATTAAAATCTTTACTTACTAACAGTGATCATAAACCAAAGCATGATAAACCCATTATTAGTTTATCTAAAACTTTAGAAAGATTTAAAAATAAATCAAAAGAAATTACTCTTCAAGATTTATAACAAGAGATTAATCACATCAAACATTTAATCAAAGATTTACAAAATAAAGATACAGCTTTAGAAGATGAAATTCTTACATTAAAACTTAATAAAAGTCTAGAGAATTTCCAAGAAAACAATGCTGAATCGCCTAATGAATCTGAACATGAATCTGAACATACCAATCCTGATAATCTTTTATTTGATAATCGATCACATCAATCTCATAATCATGAAGATAAAAGATTAAATCTGATCAATAAAATTTATATTCAAAAATGGTATTCAAAAGTTAAACTCGTTATTGATGATTTTGAATTAAATATTATTACTCTCATTGATACTGGTGCTGATGTTAATTGTACTCAAGAATGTTTACTTCCTACAAAATATTATGAAAAAACAAGTGAAAAATTAACTTTTGCTAATGGTAGTAAAATGCGTATTAAATATAAATTACTTAAAGTCCATATATGTCAACATAATGTCTGTTTCAAAACCTCATTTGTTTTAGTTAGAAATATGACTGATAAAGTTATTTTAGGCACATCATTTATATTCTTATTATATCCATTTACTACATCTAGTGAAGGAATAACAACTCAAGCTTTTGGCCATACAGTTACTTTTAAATTTTTATCTCCTCCTGAAGTTCTTGAATTAAATCAATTAAAAGACTGTTCTATTTCTCAATCTATTAATCGATTAACTCGTCAGTTACGTATTCTCAAAGAGGAAGTCAATTATAAACGCATTGAACAACAATTAACTGATCCTGTTGTTATATCTCAAATTGAAGAATTTAAATTAAAATTAGAAACAACTGTTTGTTCTACTTTACCAACTGCCTTTTGGCATGGAAAAAAACATATAGTCACTTTACCATACATTAAGAATTTTAATGAAAGACAAATTCCTACTAAATCCAGACCTATTCAAATGAATCATGAATTAGTTGAAATGTGTAAAAAAGAAATTAATGAATTATTAAAAAATCGAATTATTAGTCTTAGTAAATCACCATGGTCTTGTCCTGCTTTTTATGTTAATAAAAATATTGAATTAGAACGAGGTGTCCCTCGCTTAGTCATCATTTATAAACTATTAAATAAAGTTTTAGAATGGATTCGCTATCCTATTCCTAATAAAAAAGACTTAATCAAAAGACTTAGTCAAGCTATTATTTTTAGTAAAGTTGATTTAAAAAGTGATTTTTGGCAAATACAAATTCATCCTAAAGATAGATATAAAACTGCATTCACTACCCCTTTTGGTCATTATGAATGGAATGTTATGCCTTTTGGACTAAAAAATGCACCTAGTGAATTTCAAAATATAATGAATGATATTTTCAATCCATTTAGTCATTTTTCCATAGTTTATATAGATGATATTCTCATTTTTTCAAAATCAATTAGTGAACGCTGGAAACATCTTACTGCATTCCTTTATACCAAAGAGTCATACTGTTCATGATCTAGTAAAATCTTATTTCCCTCCTGGATGGCATTTCGTTCCTCTCCATCCAGAAAAGATAATTACCTTTTATAAAGATATCCTATTCAACCACCAGTCTATTGTGATTAAACCCATTTATGATCGTACTTACACAAGTAAAATTGTGTATCATTCACTCTATATTCACAACTTTGTTTCTCTAGATGATTGGAGTTCTCCTTACCAACTAAGAGATTTGCCTGGTCATTCAATTCAATACAGTTACTATGATTACATTGATGCTTGGTTCAAAGAATTTCATTTTCTAATTGGAAGATTTCAAATAATTGGTGTTTGGATTCATCATTAATTTGAAGTTGATTAACTTTATCTTTTAATTTTTGTTTTTCTTTACATTTGTTAGAATAATGACCTTTTTGACCACAGTTATAACAAGTAATATCTTTATTAGATTTAGATTTTGGATGGGATTTCTTATAATATTTCTTTTTGGGTTTAGTATAGAATTTATCATTTGATTTTGTAAGTGAATAATTCTTTTTATACTTACGAGAATATTTGTAAGATGATTTATGTTTACTGTACTTATGTTTTTTATGATGAGAAGGTGCTACAGGAGGTAAACCGTATTGTTCACAGAAATTATGTAATTCGTATTTAGCCTTATGTTTATCTTTAGCAGCTTTTTGACTAAGTTTAAGATCAATACACATTCTTAATCCTTTTTTTTGAATAGTACTAATGATATCACCATAAGTTAAATTATTATATTCAATAGCACCAGTAGGTTGACTAAGGACATCTCGAATTTTGCGAGCAAAGAGACTAGGTAATCCATTAGTAAATTTTTCTTTCCACAAGGATTTAGTACAATCTTCTCTTAACATAACTCTAGAGGTAAATACATCTTTATACCATCTAAAATCGCTTAATGTTGGACAAGTAAGGTTACTAAGTTGATCATGTATGCGAGAATATATATTAGTAGGGGTACCTATGAAATGTCTGACTATGGTATAGATTAATGTATTAATACCATCAGGTTTATAATAGCCAATATTTTCATCAAATATAGGTAAATCATTTTCATTTTTTTGACTAGCATGTAAAATTGATTCGCGTTGATCTTCATTAAGATATTTTTCCCACCAAGATTTGAGCATACCAGTAAAACCAGAAGTGATTAATGAGACAATTTCAGGTTGAGTATAATCAGGGTAGTTATTAAGATAACTATTTGCAATCATAGATAAATGATTTAATTTTTGAAGTATTTGATCTTCACTGAAACCATCAATATTCCATTCGTATAATTTTTTAGCAGATACAGAAAACTGATTACTAAGATTAGTTTCTTCATATTGGAGATCAGGTGGTGTGGGACGAGAATACCAATTTTTGGTAAGAGTGGTTGGAGTAGGTTTAGGATAATGAAGTTTTTTAAGATTAGTCGATTGAAATTGTTGAGCTAAGATATTAATTTCGTTATCAGTTGTATCAGTTTCTGATTGAGTAGAAATAGGTTCTAGAGAGGTTGTGATTTAAAACAATAAGGCTTTCTCAGTAGATGGAGAAGCTTTTTCAGAGGTAGTTAATTTTAGTAATAATTGTTCAATTACTTTAACGTAGAATGATCTTGAGTTATTAGACTATTCGTTTTAGATCGATTACTAGGTAAATTTAATATTGGTTGTCTAGTTTCTAGAAATGTGGTTAGCTGAATAATCTTCTAAGTTAGTTTCTATCTTATCTAATTGATTTATCAATATTTTTAGACATTGATTGGTGTATTATTTTGTTCAATAACTTTTTAATTTCAGGTCAGTACAAGTAACTTAAAAGGAGAGGCTGGACTTCAAGCCGATGATGATCATAATTATGGTAGATAAATGAGGATGGCTAGAACTAATAGTAGTATTAGAGAAGTTTTCCATTTTGTTTTGTGATTGTTTTAACTTCTTTGTTGATCTTCTAAATATTCAAAAAATGAATTTCATATTTGTCAATCATAAATTTGTACCATTGACGAGTAATTTTAGATTCTTGAGTCAAATCATATTGGACGATATGCATAACGTTTAGTCTATTATCTTTAGATTTAAATTCAATATGTAATTTATCAAAATAGGAGTAAAGAGTTTATAATAGTCATTAACTGAGGATTTATTGAGGTATAACTTCGAAATCAATTTGAGTTGGAGAGTCTTGAGACTCCGTAGCTTCTTCATGTAGATTGCGTGAGTAGAATAAAACAGGTTTACTAATTTGGGAAGTTGTAGAATTATCAATTCCTTTCATTTTACAATATAGGAAGGTTGACCTAGACTAACCGAAGAATTATTCTAAATATCGACTCATTTACCTTGAATAGTTTACAGTGAGCTTAATACATTGTCTAATTTTATATGTTTTCACATACTATGTTTTCACACATACCCAGTTCGGAAAACCCCTAAGATCTAACACTGCTATCTAAAGGACTTACCTAGGACTTGGAAGGATGGGTGGCTAATAGCAAATGGAAAGACATGAAAAAATTAGACAGATTAAGACAAAGACTTGTAAACAATTTCAACACAGGAGAATGAGTAGACATAGAAATAATCATTCAGTTAGTAACAGAAAACAACATAACTTGGCTTTGATACCAAAAGGGACGGAAGCAGGAAAGAGGAAACTGCACTAAACATAAATAATAAAACTTTTAAATAAACATAAAAAGGGACGGAAGCAGGAGGAAGAAGGAAGAAGGAAACAACACTAAAATAACTAAAATAACATAAAATAAAACAGTTTAAATAATACCAAAATAAAACTTACAGTTGTTTACTGGAATGAAATAAACAGTTCTTCAAAATACATAACTTGAAAATGAACTTTAATAAAATTACAGAGTTAGAAAAATTTGAGTATTGTATTATATAATTCTCACATGCTTATCACATGGGACTGTCACTACCCAAACTCGCCCCTATAGGTTTAGTATCGTAACCGGCTAGTAATCCTAAGATTACCAAAGGCCTCTGAGACAGATTAGCAAAATAAGGAGTTAGCGGAAGCACATACATAAACATACATCATCCATTGAGCTGTACAAACTTATATGAGATAGAAAACTTTAAACATTTACATACATATATCATAATATCATCATTACGTCATCACACTGTACAGATAAATCAAAAGAGATTATACCAGTATACAAAAACTTGCCTTAATATTTAGCATCTTTAACAAAAGAAAACATGATCACTTGACGGTTTCGAAACCATGATCACTTGACGGTTTTGAAACCTCCACATGAGGCACTTAGGTTGGCTAACAAAACAGAAGTCCAGACAAGTGCCATTAGGCTTGGTCTTGCACTCACTCACCTACATATATATATAAACAGTAAGCTAAAACCCAATGAATAACATTAAGGTAAAGAGGTTAGTAAGCGAAATCTGAACATTTTATAATCATAACATAATCATTCTCATATCTGAACATAATAATGGTACATCCAATAAAACATAACATATCGTCTTCCGACTAGAGTAATCAGTCTTGGACACCGATTATCAAACATAACACCACTTTGTCAAGTGGCTAGTGAGATCTTGTAATCACATATATGTCATGGACCCGCATTAAAAGGTTGTCCCCCATGACTTGGGACTTCCTTTGGATGCCATAATAGATCAAAATAGGACATTCGTTCACGTAAATCAAATATCATTTCAGAAATCATAACTTATCCAATAACATTTCAAATGTAATTCATATGAACATATCTTTACAATAACGTTACTCACAGTGGGCTTCCAGATATGGTTGATCGATCTTCGACTATTGACCTACAATCACAAACGTACATAGCGCAAAACATGCCTTAGTATTACTCATTCGTATGGCTGACATGGCTTAGCTTTCCTTACATTGACTTCTTATTCATTCCATATCTCATAATTTGTTCATATTGAACCACATATTCAGATTGAATAATTATGCTTATCTTTTCTAATTCAATTACTCATGTTGGTTTCTTACTTCTTAAGCCTTAATGATTCATAAATCATGTCTAAGAAAATTCGAAAAGAGATAGGAACAAAGATATGAACTTAAAACATCTTTTGAAAACATGCTAAAAATGAGTTGATGGCTAGAGCCAACTTTTGGTCGCTAAAGCCATCTAAAGACATAAACTGAGTTCGCTTGAGCCACCATTTGGTTACTTGAGCCAACTTTTTGCAGAGTAAAAAATACTGGGAGCTCGTAATGTTGGCTCGAGCCACCACTTGGTTGTTCGAGCCATCTATGAAATTCAGGGTTTTTATAACAGAAAGTTTGAACTCCAAACACAAATTCAAAGCCTTGGGTCATGCATAGCTCATTCAAAAACACAAAATTACTTTAAGAAACATATATACATGACCCTTTAAAAACCATTTTCTTTGAAATCTCATGAATTTACCAAAATTGAACTCAAAAGCTCTTGCATGTAAGATTTTCAAACTCTTTTCTTTTGTTCTTCAAAATATGCAATAAAAACCACAAGCTCATGAATTTTTGAAACATTAAACATGATAATCTCTTAAAGATGACAAGTAAAACTTACATGCATGCAAAGATTTCAAGACCAAAACCCAAAACATGAATGAACAAGGTATACTCTTCCATAAACATGCATGCAAGCCATTTTCTTGCTCAAAACCCATCTTCATTTCAAATTCCATTAGATGATTCTATAATTCTCTTAATACATGATGCATGGAGGGCTTTCTACAAAATTTAGACTTAGAATCCTTACCTAGAGCCTTGAATTACACCTATTCTTGCATAATCTTGGCTCCTCTGGCAAAAATCTTCAAGTTCTTCTTCAATTACATACTCTCTCTCTCTCTCTCTCTCTCTCTCATTCTCTAAAAACCTCTCCAGCAGAAAATGAGAAAGGAATTGAGCTCAATGCTCTTATAACACAAATATTTATATATGGATATAGATTAACACTAATTGAGCTTAACTTAATTAATCAAATCTTAAAATAATTATACAAATCTTAATTTTTCTGAACTGAATCAAATTTTAATTAGACTTATCAAATGATTCTAAAAATTCTAATTAGTTCATTCATGTAGCCAATTTCAGTTTCTGATGCCGTTAAGGCCTTTAATTTCCACTTCAAAACAGAATTCATGACAGATAATTTTTAGATCAGACAGATATACACAAATTAATCACATGACACATATCATAATTAAAATTAAACACATAATTAAATTAATATAATCATGATATGCATTTTGGGGTCATTACAGGGACAAAATGTATATTGGTGAAAAATATGGATGATTTTCTTCTTTTACCCTCATTCTGTACTCACATTCTTGTCACATGATTGTCGTAACAGTCAACTCCTTATACTTCTAGTCAAATCCCACTTTAATCCATACACAAGTGTCACATGACTAGATTCCGTTAAAGATTCAAACAATGGAGCAACGGAAGACACTTGAAAGCGTGATAGTCAACTTCTTATACTTCTAGTCAAATCTCACTTTGATCCACGCGCATGGATCAAAGTGTGATTTGACTAGAAGTACAAGAGATTAACTATCACGATTTCATGTGTAGGTAATGTAGAGAACAAAATGAAATTTGATGCAAAGCACAAAAATACAAAGTGTAATTTACTCATTTGTTTTTGTTTAGGGAGTAATGTGACATCCAATTTTTCATTTATATATGTTTTTCTTTAGCAAAAAAATTAACAGTTTTAAAAGTTGTCAATAAGAATTATATAATATTAAAACAATAATTGCAATATACATTTTACATATCTCAAAATATTTTTATTATTTTGTATACATTTTAATATATTTTATACATATTTTTCAACATTAACAATGAGTAAGGACTATTTTTAACATTTACTAGCAGGGCACACTTGCATAGTAATAATGATCAGGCCATTTCAAGGGTTTCATGGTCTAATTATACTCTTAAAGATGGCACACGTGCAGGTAATTCTATTTCTACACATCAATTTCCCTTAGTACACATATTTAATGAATATTTTCTCAATACACACATTATAAAAATATAAATTCTAAGTACACATCTCTATATTTCAATATTACCTTCATTTTCAATTTTAAAACCCTAATGTTATGTTTGGTTTCAATTTTTGAATCAATTTTTTGAAATTTTTATGAGAAAAATATAAATTAATTTGACAAAAATAAATACCAAAAAAATATTTTTTTTAATTTTTTTGCCCCTAAAAAGATGAAACTATATTGAAATATGAAGTTTTTTTTTTTATTTATTTTTGAAAACATTCTAAAACTATACTAAACAGAGTTTAATTATTTATTTTTTTTCCATTCATCCACTCATCTTTTACTGTCGTTGCCGTCACTTTCAACCCTCCATCGCTACCACCATTGCCACTTCTAGCTCATCCCCCTCCATCCTAGACCTCCACAGTCAACATTGAGTGATTCGTAGTAAGAGACTTGTGGGAATGTATGGTTCAGAAAGTGATCACAGGCGGATAAGAAAAGAAGTGATGGGAGGAGATGGCGGACGAGAGAGGTGGCACTGGCGATGAAAGATGGTTGTGGCGTTTTAGAAATAGGGTTTGAGTAGAAGAAGATGAGGATATTATGATATTTTTATTATAGGACAAAATTGTATTAATAAAATTTTTCATTAGTATGTAAACTGAGTGAAATTAGTGTGTGGAAATAGAATTACCCCACACGTGCAGATGAAGCCATTTTAAGGACTTTATGATCTAATTATACTCTTCGTAAGAGGATTTGGGGTGGCTCTATTTGCATTTCAAAAATTAAGTTGGACACTCTAACTTAATAAAAAATTATTATTATTATTATTATTATTATTATTTAAAATAATCAAAAAGTATTTGGTATTGAAAAAGTTATAGATCAAGGTATTTTGGACACTTCATTTATAATCAATTTCAATCTTATATTTCTTTTCTTTTTGGGTAAACTACTAATAGGTCCTAATAGTTGGACTTAATTCCCATCAAGTCCTATTGAAAATAAGTTTTAGTAAAATTGTTACTAAAAATAATTTTTTTGTGACAATTTTTTACATAAGTCGCTAAAAATTGACAATTAGTGACTTTTTTTTTTTTTGTTATGATTTTTATAAATTATCGCTAAAACTTACAATTAGTGACATTTTTTTATGAAAATTTTTTCTCATAAGACCTATTAGACAATAAGTCCACTTATTAAGACCTACACGTAAGTACCCCCTTATTTTTCTACTTTTCACTTTGTATCTTCGTACTCAACCCTATTTTGTTTGAATCCATCATTCTTACATTTTATTTCATATTGAAGTAAACAATGAACAATGAAAAAGACATTTTCAAACAATTTTTTATAGAGAATGTTCATTGTTTTCAACTATGGATTTACGAAATTTGTTCTAAAATTCAGTATCTGATTAAGGCCGAATTGTACAACATTGAGGCCGTTAATTAGGATCTCTTGACTTTACTTGCTTGTCAAACTGTATATTATATGTGTGTTTAATGTCAATTAGGTTGTACATAGTCGGAGCACAAAATGGGCAAAAAGACAAAATTTGGAGAGAAAACAGATTCACGTGCGTTGACTTTGTCTGCATGTCCGTTGACTTTCCCTGGGAAAACGGGCCCGATGTTTTAAACCTGTTTGAAAGACAGTAGAAGTATAAATAGGCAAGAAAAAGGCTGGATTAGGGTTCTCAAATTGATTTTTCAAAGAAAGAGAGGCTAGGGTTTCAAGAGGTGATTTTCTCCAAAAAGCTTGAAGGACACTTCCATGGGGTCTTCTTCCTCATCTTCTTCCTCTTCACACTCCTCCATGAGTGGCTATTCTTCTTTTCTAGGGTTTTGATGAAACCCTAGCCATGTAATTAGGTTTCTTTTTGATTTTCAATTATGTAAAGGTTTGAACAATTGTATGGTGTTTTAGAAGTTTCATATATATATTTCCCATTATTTCTTCAAGTATTCGGCTTTCTGTGATTGTTGAATGTTTTCCATACAAGAGCTTTCTATTCTTTCACATTCAAGGTATGAGACGAACCATACTACGAAGGACGAGTCGTGTCACTACCCTAGTTTAGAGTGAACGATTCATACTACTTGAAATGGTTCGTGCCCATACATTGAACGTGATGATTTTCTTATTAAATGTTTTGAACTTGTAGTTGCGAAGCATTATTCCGTTCAAACCATAACATAATTGATTTCAATTTGAAACCCTATTTACGTAACTAGTGGTGGACTCATTGCCTTAGGTTTTTTTCCAAATCAGTAAATCCAATTTTATTTATAATTGATAATTTAATTACTTAGTTTAATTTATTTGTTATTAAATTAGGTTATGAACAATCAATCTTTTCATCAAAAATTAATTTAAGAATTTAACAATTAAATTAGTTTAATTTTACAATTGTTCCTGTGGATTGATACCTGGACTTGCCATTATTCTAAAGAATTTGGTATAGTTTTGTGTTTGAAATTTGGTGTGTATAACGACCCATCAAATTTTGGCACCGTTGCCGGGGACTTATGGTGAAATTAATTAATTTAAAGTTATATTATTTTAAATTTTAGTTTAGGATTTTATGCTTTCGTGTTGCTAAGTGTGCAGAGCGTTTGAAAGTGGAAGCTATCACTGAAGTGTAAGCAGAGCCAACCGAGCTTTAAAAAAAAAAAAAAAAAAAACCCGCAGCACTAAAGTGCTTAAAAAAGAAGCAAACACTCGCAAGTAAGGCACCAAAGTGCTACAAAGAAAGACAAAGCTCAATTGGAGGTTGGAGACAACGTCTACATGTCAAGCACCCGCAAGACGAGTAAAGCGTTTTCGTTAAATCGCTGTAAGTATTTCTCTCTTTGGTATTTTGCTTTCATACTTAGTGCACAGAGTCGGAACTTAGTGTGTGTGTGTGTGTGTGTGTGTGTGTGTGTGAGTAGTGTATGCACGGGCGCCGTTCTTGTCGCCCTGAATTGTGGAGTTTGGACCTTGAACTAGAAAGGACTCTTAGGAGACTCAGAGCCTCTGCTCGTGTTCCTAGGCTTGAATATTCATATCCATACTTTGATCCATTAGAGATGGAAAACCCAAATGTCCCGAATGTGCCCAACTGGACCCTTAAGGATTATTTCACACCCACTGCATATACATCACCATCATGCATCCAATTACCCAACACCACTGCTGCTTATTATGATATTAAGTCCAACACTATACAAATGCTCCCATCATTCCATGGACTAGCTCATGATGATCCTTACAAACATTTGAATGAATTTCTGGAAATTTGCTCGACAGTGAGGATCCAGAATTTCACAAATGAGGCCTTAATGTTGCGATTGTTTCCATTCTCATTAAAGGATAAAGCCAAACACTTGGCTGAACTCCTTACCTGCTAATTCAATCACAACTTGGGACCAATTACAGTAACTGTTCTTGGAGAAATACTTTCTTATAGGTAAAACCAACCAACTTAGACGAGCCATCACCAATTTTTCTCAAATTGATGGCGAGCAATTTCATGAGACGTGGGAAAGACTTTGTGACCTTCTCCAACAGTGTCCCCACCACCAAATGCCTGATTGGCAACTTGTTCAAACATTTTATTATGGCTTAACTGAGCCGCACCACCAAATGGTGGATTCATCCTGTGGTGGGACATTCATGTCCAAAAATGATGCCGAGGCATGGCAATTGTTTGAGAACTTAAGTGATAATTCCCTTCACCATGCGTCCGCAGCCCAACAAGTTCGGCAACCAGTAGTTGGAGCCCCAAAGAGAGGGGGCATTTATGAGGTCAGGCAAAACCTAGAGTTAGCCCGACAAGTAGAGGCATTGTCCTGCAAAATGGACTAATTATTAGCTGCGGGACATGCCCCTACACAACAAGATCAGCCTCAATTTCACGAGGCATGTGCTATATGTGTGAGCCCTGCTCATGGCTTGAGTGAGTGCCCTTCGGCATCACAATTTCCGGAGTTAATCCAAGAACATGTGAATGCGGCTTAAGGATTCTCCAACTCAGGTAATGACCCATATTCCAATACCTATAACCCCGGATAGAGAAATCACCCCAATTTTTCATGGAGACCTCCTTCACAAGGCACTTCTTACAATCCTCCACCACCAAGGCAGAATTTTAATAATTTTGCCAACCAATCATCCTACCGACCACCACAACCTTATCGACCCCCACAACCGTACCAACAACCACAACCCCCGCCTGTTCCTCAAGGCAACTCGGCCTTTGAGACTCAGGTGTTAGAAGTTCTCTCAGAACTTAAGGGGTTAGCACCAATAGTTCACTCCCATACTCACTCCATTGCCAAGCTAGAGAACCAATTAGATCAAATAGCTAACAACATAAATAGGAAAGAAGAGGGAAAATTACCGAGTCAGACCGTGGCCAACCCTAGGGGACAATACGAGGCAAAGAGTTCGAGTGGGAATGGAAAGCACCATGAGCAAGTGCAAGCGGTGATTACTTTGAGAAGTGGGAGGGAGTTAGAGCCTCAGTCAGTTGCATCTGATGTAACTAGAGCTAAGAAGGGTGACCACGGTGGTACACCCAATGAGAGCAAGGGTAAGGGGGAAACACATAAGAAGGATGACTTAGTCCCTAGCACTTCACATGAGCCCAAGGCACCATATGTGCCTAAGGCACCCTTTCCCCAATGCCTTGATATATCGTCCCCTTTTAATAAGAAGGTGGTATCCATGGAAGCAATGATGGAGGTTTTTAAACAAGTAAAAATCAAGATCCCCCAGTTGGAGGTGATTAAGCAAGTACCCTCATATGCTAAATTTCTGAATGACCTTTGTACGAAAAAGCGTAAATCTAGGACACACGTGTCCCAAAAGGTCATACTCACGGAGCAAGTAAGCTCCATCTTATTGAATGACACACCCCCTAAGCTTAAAGACCCGGGTGCCCCAACCATTGCATGCATTATAGGGGATCATTTCATTAATAGGGCCTTATTAGATCTAGGGGTTAGTGTCAATTTGTTGTCGTACTCTGTGTACGAAGAATTTGGGCTTAGCGAGTTGAAGCCCACTACGATTACTCTCCAGTTGGCTGACCGGTCCCTCAAAGTGCCACATGGCATGATTGAGGATGTGCTAGTAAAGGTTGATAGGTTTTTCTTTCCTGTTGACTTTTTGGTGTTAAATATGGAATCGATAGCCAGTTCTAGGAAACAAATCCCGATGATCTTAGGTCGACCTTTCTTGGCTACGGCCAATGCATGCATTAATTGTCGTACCGGGGTTATGGAAGTTTCATTTGGTAACATGCAAATGAAACTTAATGTTTTCCAAGCATCCCAACAACCCCATGAGAGAGAGGATTGCTTATTTATGGATGTTGTGGATGGGATTGTAGAGGAAGTTTTGTCCTCTATTCTTGTAAAGGACCCTCTAGAGGCTTGTCTAGCTCATTTTGGGTTTGAAAATTTTGATATTGACGGGTCGGTTGAGGAGGTGAATGTCTTGCTTAATGCTTCTTCTACACCGGATTTTCCTCCGTGGAAAGCCCGGTTTGAGTCACTTCCTCCTCTGTCAAGAGAGCCCGCCATACCATCTTTGGTCACACCACCTACACTTGAGTTGAAGCCACTCCCGGCCTCACTCAAGTATGTATTTTTAGGGCCCTAGGATACTTTACCAGTCATCATTGCATCTGACTTGACTGCAGAGCAGGAGAGTCAATTAATTAGTGTTCTCGTGGCACATCGGAGTGCTATAGAGTGGTCAGTGGCTGATTTGAAAGGGATAGATCCCTCCATGTGCATGCATTATATACACCTAGAGAAAGACACCAAACCTTCTCGTGAAATGCAACGAAGACTTAATCCTAATATGAAAGAGGTGGTGAAAAATGAGGTATTGAAATTGTTAGATGCGGGTATTATATACCCCATCTCGGATGGCAAGTGGGTGAGTCCCACACAAGTGGTGCCCAAGAAATTGGGCATCACTGTTGTTGAGAATGAGAGAGGAGATTTAGTCCCCACACGAACCACTACTGGGTAGCGAGTGTGCATTGATTATAGGAGACTGAATTCCTCGACTATGAAGGATCATTTTCCTTTACCTTTTATTGACTAGATCCTAGAGCGGTTAGCGGAGCAGGGTTTCTATTGCTTTCTTGATGGCTACTTGGGGTATAATCAAGTCCTGGTGTACCCCGCTGACTAGGAAAAGACCACATTCACAAGCCCTTTTGGCACTTTTGCTTACAGGCGCATGTCCTTTGGGTTATGTAATGCACCGGCGACTTTTCAACGGTGTATGATGGTCATTTTCTCCAATATGGTAGAGAAATTCTTAGAGGTTTTCGTAGATGATTTTTCAGTGTTTGGACCATCTTTTGAGGAATGCCTTAGGAACTTGACTAGAGTGTTGGAACAATGTACTGAGGCAAACCTAATTTTGAGTTGGGAAAAGAGCCATTTTATGGTTCGTGAGGGTATAGTGTTGGGACACATTGTGTCCCCTTGAGGTATAAAGGTAGACAAGGCTAAGGTTGACCTCATTACAGGCCTTCCTCCACCCAATTTCGTGCATTAAATTAGGTCTTTCCTAAGGCATGCAGGTTTTTATCGTAGGTTCATCAAAGACTTTAGTAAAATATCACGTCCTTTGTGTAGTTTACTTGTTAAGGGCGCGTCTTTTATCTTTGATGAGGCATGCTTGAAGGCTTTTCAAACACTGAGAATGGCCCTTACCACCGCCCCAATCATGAAATCACTGGATTGGTCACTTTCCTTTGAAATCATGTGTGATGCCTTAGATTATGCTGTTTGGGCTGTGTTGGGTCAAAGGGTCAATAGGGCACCATATGCTATATACTATGCTAGTCGCACTCTCTTAGATGCACAATTGAATTACACTACCACTGAGAAAGAATTGCTAGCTATTGTCTTTGCCTTAGATAAATTCTGGTCCTATCTCTTAGGTTCCAAAGTCAGTCTTCACTGATCATGCCGCTTCGCGGTATTTACTATCAAAGAAAGAGACCAAACCTAGGTTAATTAGATGGATTTTGTTACTTTAGGAATTTGACCTAGAGATCCGAGATAAGAAAGGATCTAAGAATGTGGTGGCGGATCACCTCTCCCGAATCCTTGTTGAGTATACTAGTGACCCTCTTATTTTGCATGATTCGTTTCTGAACGAACAACTCCTTGAGCTGTCACGAGCAAGCCCCCTGTGGTTTGCACATATTGTGAATTACTTGGCCATTGGGCAAATTCTGAAAAATTGGTCTAAGCAAAACAGAGACCGATTCTTTTCGCAGGTCAGGTATTATTTTTGGGAGGATCCGGAATTGTTTAAATATTGTTCTGACCAAGTAATCCGACGGTGTGTGCCGAAGAGTGAGGTGCATAGCATTCTTACATTTTGTCATTTTTCTGTATGTGGCGGTCATTTTAGTGGGCATAAAATGGCCACCAAGATTTTACAAAGCGGGTTTTATTGGCCCACAATTTTTAAAGATGCCCATCAATTTTGTAGAACTTGTTTGCACTATCAGCAAATGGGTTCAATATCTCGGCGTGACATGATGCCAATATCCCCTATTCTTGTAGTAGAGATCTTTGATGATTGGGGGATTGATTTTATGGGACCTTTCCCGTCGTCATTCGAATTTGAGTATATTCTCTTAGTAGTGGATTATGTGTCTAAGTGGGTGGAGGCGATAGCTACCCGAACAAATGATCATAATGTCACGACCCCATTCTGCCCCTAGTAGAATGGTGCCATGATGGCCAGTAATCCGAGATTACCAAAGGCCAACTTACAAAGTCACACACAATCAGAGTATACATATGGGGCTCATATATGCGGAAGCAATAAATTTAAATCTAATTAGTCCATAAGAGCTGTGCATAAATCAAATGAAATGACATACATCATGATATGGGTTTACAACTTGAATACAAATAAAGTAAAGTGCATGTTACATCTTGATCAAAAGGCTTCTCAAGCCGAAATATACAAAAGACGTGAATTACAAACTAAGAAGCATAATCTTCAAGATGCTAGCAAAACATGAATCCAAAACAACTTACAAATAACATCTAGGCATCACCGCCTTCTTGCTCGTTACCTACATATATATAAAGGGAAGGGTGAGCTTGGATACTCAGTGAATGATATTAGTAATAAAGGTTTGAGTGAATGATATTCGAGATCTTTATCAAAACAATACATAGCATATCTTGTACAAAATCAAGGGATGAACCAAGTTCATCTATCAAGTCTTTCAAAGCTTTAAGGGATGCTTACTAGCATCAATATAATACAAGGGATGACATTCCTGACGAAACAAGGGAATAATTGACCCGGAATCGATTAGACAAACCCACCCATACAAGACCATTGGTGGCAAAGGAGATATCTCAAACAAGGGTACTAGTTGCATTATAATCCCCTAACACTAAGGACTTTCCAAGAATGTCATCAAAACAAGATAATACTTGATACAAAACTAGGAATAATCATTCATACTTGAACAAACACTTTTCCAAAACGAAACAAGCAAAGCTTTTATCAAAACATTAGAACATAGATTTATTAAAAATACCACTCACATAGCTCTTCGGGTGCAAGGATTAAGGCAAGAATCCAAGACCTACAAATACATGGCAAGGTCCACTGAACGTATTTCAAAAAGACAAGAAGAGATGCTCAAAAGATGGCTATGCAATGCATCCCAAAAACAAGCTTTACATGAGCGTAAATGATCCCAGCATTTCTTTCAAAACTAAGTCAAGACAAAGAAAAACATGTGCTGGGAGTTAAAACACTGTTTTTCATCTCGAGAAAACATGCTGGGTACCAACCAGGTCTTGGCCGAGGTATGGTCTCCTAGGCCTAGGTGCGCATGCAAGGTAGACTAAAGTGCAGGTGATCATGCAAGGTAGGCCAAAGTGAGATACGATGCTTGGCCTAGGTGTGAGATCTAGGCAAGAGTGGGTCTTGGTGACTACACTTAGGGAAATGAAGTCTGGAAAATCTGGGTTTCCTCTTGAAGAACATGAACATGAAGAACATGAATGCTAAAATCATAACTTGTTATTACAAATCTGAGATTTCATGGCATGAGTTCAAAAACATGGACCTGGGTACCCGTAGTTGAAGATCTTCTTGAAAACAAACACAAAACACGGGACTTGTTATAAACCTTCGGATCAAAACAAGGCTTTTCTTCAAGAACACATGAACATCATTTTCTCTTTCTAAAACCAACTTCAAATCAATGCATGGCTCATGAATCATCCTAGATCATGCAATGTGATCAAATAAACATAAAAAACAACAAGAGTAAATCAAGAATCTAACCTCAAAACACGGATCAAACGGATCAAACGGTTCAAACTCTAAGGATCAAGCTTGGAAATCTACTTCTCTCTCAAGAACTCCTTCTTCCTCTTCCTAGAGCTTCTCTCTCTTCTAGGGCAAAGATATATAGCAAATGATATGTTTTCTCAATAGCTTACTGACTTAACCCTCTGTTGGGACACGTGCCATCGCCGGATTGGATCTCCTCAAAAAGGTGCCAGAATGAAAAGACAAGAGTATGACAAAGTGTGTACAACAAGTAAGATGACATGGGCACTCTGACGAGGTAATGATCTCGGATTAGGACATAGGCTTCGGGCAAGAAGGTTTCGATGATCTCGACTAAAAAGGATAACACTTGGCCTAGCTGTGCCACACCTCGGCCTAGATGTGCCACACCTCGGTCTAGGTCATACCAGTCCAAGAACAAGATCACTAGGTGCAAGGATCAAGGATGTTGGTTGCCTAGATGCTAACATCTCGACCTAGATGATACACATCTTGGCCTAGATGATGCACACCTCAACCTAGATGATGACATCTTGGCCAATATGCCAGGGTGAAGGTGGAGGTCAACCAAAGTGGTTCCAAGATGGTCCTAGGTGTAAGAGGTTCAAGGGTGTGACCTAGGCTACACACACCAAGCAAGGAACAAAGCATACAAGCAATACTCAAGCAAATCAGATAAGCACAAAACAAGACAGGAACCTTTACTTTAGGCAAAACAAGTTGAAATCTACAAATGCAAGCTTAACAAAACAAAATCATGCGGATGCACATGAACATGGTTAAGACGAGGATGAGGGTCATTACACATAAAGTAATAATCAAATTTTTGCATGAAAACATCTTTAGTCGCTTTGGGTTTCCCAGAGCCATAATAAGTGATTAGGGTACACATTTTTGCAACCGGTTCTTTGAGTCGGTAGTTAAAAAATACTCTATCACTTACAAAGTTGGGACTCCATACCACCCTCAAACTAGTGGCCAAGTGGAAGTCTCAAATAGGGAGGTAAAACACATAATAGAGAAAACGGTGAGACCAGATAGGAAAGATTGGTCACAAAGGTTAATTGATGCATTATGGGCCCACCGCACTGCTTATAAGACACCCATTGGGATGTCACTATATAGGGCGGTGTTTGGCAGAGCTTGCTATCTCCCGGTTAAACTTGAGCACTGAGCATTGTGGGCCATAAAGAAGTTTAACTTCGATATGGCCGCGGCTGGGCTAAACCGGAAATTGCAACTCAATGAGTTGGAGGAAATTCGGAATGATGCATATGGGAGTTCGAGAATTTTTAAAGCTCAGACTAAAGAATTCCATGACAAGCACATTAATAGAAAATCTTCTGAACCCGGCCAAAAAGTGTGGCTTTTTAACTCAAAATTGAGACTCTTTTCGGGTAAGCTTAGATCAAGATGGGATGGTCCCTTTGTGGTTGTTAAGGCATTTATTCATGGCGCCATTGAGGTGCAAGATCCAAAGAATGGCCACACTTTCAAAGTGAATGGCCAAAGACTGAAGCCATATATAGAGGGGATTGGGAATGTGGATATGATTGAGTCCATTGCTTTGATGGACCCTTTTTACAATGATTGAGAGATTGATGTCTTGTTCCCTTTTCTTTCCTTTCTATTCTATTCTATTTTTCTTTGTTCTTGTTGTGCTTTATTTGCGTCTAGGAGACTTTAAATCTTCTAAAGGTGTAATTCATTTGGTGTTCGCCGTGCCCAAACGGCATCTGATGGTCTGGTATAGCCACCTAACTGTGTTTGTAATGAGTTTCTAGGAGACCAACTGAGACGGTGGAAACTAGAGTTCGAATGGCAAAGCTTAGAACACAAAGGTTTGGAATTTCTGAGACTAGAGTCTGGTTTAAATACCCAGGGGTGTGGAGATTGCTTCAAAACCACCCCAGCTTGAACTCTGTATGGCAGCCCCATAGGTCGAGTTAGCTTTATGCACCTCAATTCTAGATACCGAATCAACCTAGTATGTCACCCTGTTGGAAAACAAGGAAAGTTACAAACACTGTTAGGGAGAAAAGTAGTACCCGTGGTTTTCGCATGAAGATTCTACATTTATTGAAGTAATGTACAAGTTGGGTTCTTTCCAAAAAAAAAAAAAATCCCACACGTGCGCCAAAACCGCCGCACGTGCGGCCAACCTTTCATTCCATAAAGTGCACACTGCTTTAAATGCGGGTGTGGAGGAGGAGGTGAAGCCTGCACGCCGCACGTGCGATCTGCGCACGTGTGGAACGTCATTCTTTCACAAAAAAAAAAAAAAAAGCACGTGCACCAAAACCGCAGCACGTGCGGCCAAACTTTCATTCCACAAAGTGCACACTGCTTTAATTGCAGGTGCGTGGCCTGGGTGCGGGACACGTCCGCATGTACGAGGAACAATCCCACACGTGCGTGACGACGTTCAACGTAAAAATTAAAAAATTAAAAAATTAAAATTCCTGCTTTTTTTTTTTTTTACTAAGAAATAAATAAATAAATAAATAAAATAAAATAAAAATTTTTTTTTTAAAAAAAAATGTACAAATTTTATTTCTTTATTTATTTTTATTTCCTTATTTTATTTACATATAAAAAAATAATAATAAATGAAAAATAATAATAAAAAAAATTTTAAAAATAAAAATCTGATTTCTTTGTTCAACTTATTTTATTTATTTTATTCAATTTAATTTATTTTATTTTCATTTTTTTTTTAAAAAAAATTATCAAAACCTAACCCACTTCTCTCACAATCACTCACAGATTTTGTCACTCTCTCTCTACTTCTCATCATCTATCTCTATCTCTCGCTCTCTCTCTCTCTCACACAACCCCACAAACCCACCAACTCATCACACTCCACCATCACCAACCTTTCAACTCTCAACCCTCCTTCCTTCTTCTTCACCACCATCTCACCGTCGGCATCACTATTTCCTCTCCGTCCGTCGAATCTCCAGCGACTACCATTTTTTTTAGTGAATCTCCATTCTTTTTCCCTCTTTCTCCACTTTTTCAAGGTAAACTTTACCTTTTGTTTAGATTTGTGGGTGCAGGAGTAGAGAAGTAGAGTTTTGTTTTTATTTTTGTTCAAATAATGATCTATGGTTCATCTTAAAAAAATAAATAAATAAATAAAAATTGCAGTGAAGAAGACGACCTCTGCACGTGCAGCCATCTACGGCGCACGTGCGGTCCAATAAAAAAATAAAATTTAAAAAAAAAAGAGAGTTTATTTTTGTTTTGTTTTGTTATTTTTATTATTTGGCTTGCTTACCATAGTTTAGTTCATGCAAATAATTTCGTTCTGATAGTTTTAATTATTGAATCATTAGTTACTTAAATAAAATAGCCCTATTTTAAAATAAATAATAAATAAATAAATAAAATTGCTGCTTAGTTTTTTTTTTTTTTTTTACTTCATAGGTTATTTATTTATTTATTTATTTAGTTGCTTTTTTTTTGTTATTTTATTTTTATTACTTCATTCTTTGCTTGATAGTTTAGTTTATTCAAATAGTTTAGTTCTGTTAGTTTAATTATTTAGTCATTAGTTACTTCCATAACATTGTACTGTTGTTTAATAGTTAATTTAATTTAATGTCCTTTTTATTCATTTATTTCTTTCTTTTCGTTTTTATATAAATAAATACAAAAAAAAAATTAAGTAAACATTAAAAATAAAAAAATATTAAGACATAATGATGAGAATTGCATGTGGTACATCTGTGGGTAGACTTGTGCTTTAATATTTTATTTGATTCTCATGCTGGTTTTACGAGTATATGTGTCTATTGTTGGTGTGTGCAGGATATAAGTAGACGGCTATCCACCCAGGCCTCCAAAAAGGCTAGAGGTTCATCCTCCTCAGCGCCACCGCCGCCACCGTCACCACCATCCTCACCACCACCATCGGGTGACTTGCCACAGCTGGAGTGGGCTTCATGCCCACTTCATAAGCTCGCACAATTCCAGCTCACCTATTTTCAAAATGACCCACTCACCTCTTAGGCCGTTGAGCAGCTCCGCCTCCGACAACAGTTGGGCCTTTGCACTGTGACAGCACCAACTTATCCTCCTCTGGTACAACTCTTCTACCAGAACCTGTATGAGTCACTCACCGAGCCCGGATTGATGTCCACCATTGATGGCCATCTCGTCAGCATCACCGAATCCATGATTGCTGCCGCGTTAAGGTTCTTCTCCAAGCCGGAATACCAGCCCTTCCTGGAAGTTGAGGACCAGCAATCCATACACAACCTCATCCAACAGCACTTCCCAGGGGCCCACGGTGACACCAATTTCTCATGCTCGCGGCGGAGCAAGATGCCTGGCCGCTTGCTATTCATTGATTTCATGGTCTATAAGAATGCCCTTTCACTTAGGCATAAAGCTGAGCGCCGCTTGGAGTTTGTTCAGGTCTTACATGGTTATCAGCATGG
This sequence comes from Camellia japonica, assembly GCA_030407325.1. Classification (NCBI taxonomy): domain Eukaryota; kingdom Viridiplantae; phylum Streptophyta; class Magnoliopsida; order Ericales; family Theaceae; genus Camellia; species Camellia japonica. The sequence continues at coordinate 175,458,528 of JAPPVO010000036.1, forward strand.
CTATCAGGTCCCGCTTAAGCATATTATCTAGATGCATGTGCGGAAATTTCTACGAGAGGCAGTTCGACCTCAACCTATGCAGAACCTGACTTGGCCACTGTCATTTGCCATCTTGTTGACACTTATCTTTGAGTTGAACGGCCTCCCCATTGATTCGAATGAGGAGATTGATAGAGCTTATCCGACTTTCAGCCAGCGGGAATGGCAGCATAGCATATCTTGCATCCCGCAGCAAGTTGGTGCCCCGATTGATGAGGCCCAAGACCCTATCCACAACCAACCACCTCATCATGCCTCCCTTGTGCCTCCCCAAGGGGACCCATTCTACATGACTCCCGAGGAGTACTTACAGCTTCAGCACTCTGTGGATCAGGTCCATAGTACTCTTCGTAAACACCACCAGAGTATCATGGGGTTGTGCACGGATTTTCAGGCACATCGAGACTATTCTCAGGCGGCCTTCGACCAGTTACACGCCTACCAACTCGACATTCAGCAGCGTTTTGATCAGCTTGGCCAACGGGTTCAGGATGAAGCCTTTCAGACGTGATCTTTGATGAACGCCTTGTTTGCCCAGCATTTCCCACCACCACCGCCACCAGATTCTCCCTAGTACCGGCCTATATTCTGCTTTGTCTCTTTTATTTTTATTTTTTCTTTTTTTAGTTATTTCTTCTTTTCATAAAAATAAAAAAATAAAAAAAAAAAGAAGTGTGTGAAGTGTGTGTCTGTTACTCTATGCCTACTTGGATGTGCACCTACAATTTCTGGTAATATTCTCTCATTTCTCTTTACTTTTCCATTGAGGACAATGTCATATTCAAGTTGGGGGATGAGGGTTATATTTTCTTTTGTGCATTTCCATTATATTTTCTTTTGTGCATTTCCATTTGGATCATAATTCATGATTATACCTATTTCACTTGACTGCATTACTTCACTTGATGTGACTTGTTGTTAGTAGGGTGATGATATTTGTATATGTTAATTGGGGAGCATATGAAAAGGGTTTATTGGGTAGATACTTGCATGTGATGTTTGTACTAGAAGAGTTGTTTGTGTTTGTGGTATTAGTACACTTGTCATGAGTATGTCTTAATTCACATGAACACACTATCATAGCAGTGACCTCTTTATTATAATCCCTGGTGTACATCATTGATAATGGCTAGGGTTGCAGAAAAAAATAAATGAGGAGCCAAGATTCTTCACCAAAAAAAAAAACGCTTGACTTGTTTGGGTTCGTAGCCTTTTTAACTCGAGTTATTAAGCCCGTAGGGGTGTCTCTACACCTAATGCCCTAAAACCGTCTGGTTTTGGAGTCATTGGCCCAATACTTGCTACATGGGTTAATTAGAAAGCTTAAGGGACTTAGACATTGCATAGTTAAGGAAAAATAAGGAGAATGACTTGTTCGGATTCGTAGCCTTTTCAACTCCAGTTATTAAGCCCGTAGGGGTGTCTTCACATGTAGTGCCCTAAAACCGTCTGGTTTGTGAGTCATTGGCCCAATGCTTGTTACATAGGTTGATTAGAAAGCTTAATGGATCAGGACATTGCACAGTCGTCTAAAAAAAATAATAAAAATAAATAAAAATAAAAAATAAAAAAACTTTTGAGAATCTTGGCTGCAACAGTTTAGTTTTTCTGTATATGTTAGATGTTATTATGAGTTACACTGGGCTATTATAGTGGACAGTTAACTAATATGGAGATTGCACTTTACACCGAGGGTACTGATGATTTGTCTACTAGCATGCACAAGTACAGGGACTTTACTTTTGTATTAACTGAATTGTGGTTTTGACTCAATAGGTTCCTTCATGCTTGTCCACTGTGCCTTTAATGACTCATTATGTCTCAATATCACACTGTAGTGGCACATAAGTTGATTGTTAGGTTGAGTAGTGTAGTTAATTATTGTTGAACATATATGAATATGTTAATGCTTGTGGGTATCATTTCTGGAAACCCTCACGAGATTTTACTCGTCCACTTGGGGTAACTTTGTGGTTTAAAGGCTTGTTGCATATGCTAAATGCAACCGTTTTCCCACGAAATAGGAAATAGTCAGATTTTGTTTTGTTTTATTTTATTTTTATTACTTACTTGAGGACTAGCAAGTTGTAAGTTGAGAGATGTGATTAAGGCCGAATTGTACAACATTAAGGCCGTTAATTAGGATCTCTTAACTTTACTTGCTTGTCAAACTGTATATTTTATGTGTGTTTAATGTCAATCAGGTTGTACATAGTCGGAGCACAAAATGGGCAAAAATACAAAATTTAGAGAGAAAACAGATTCACATACATTGACTTTGTCCACACGTGCGTTGACTTTCCCACACGTGCGTTGACTTTCCCTGGGAAAACGGGCCCGATGTTTTAAACCTGTTTGAAAGACAACAGAAGTATAAATAGGCAAGAAAAATGCTGGATTAGGGTTCTGAAATTGATTTTTCAAAGAAAGAGAGGCTAGGGTTTCAAGAGGTGATTTTCTCCAAAAAGCTTGAAGGACACTTCCATGGGGTCTTCTTTCTCATCTTCTTCCTCTTTCCACTCCTCCATGAGTGGCTAGTCTTCTTTTCTAAGGTTTTGATGAAACCCTAGCCATGTAATTAGGTTTTCTTTTTTATTTTCAATTATGTAAAGGTTTGAACAATTGTAGAGTGTTTTTGAAGTTTCATATATATATTTCTCATTATTTCTTCAAGTATTTGGCTTTTTGTGATTGTTGAATGTTTTCCATACAAGAGCTTTCTATTCTTTCACATTCAAGGTATGAGACGAACCATACTACGAAGGACGAGTCGTGTCACTACCCTAGTTTAGAGTAAACGATTCGTACTACTTGAGATGGCTCGTGCCTGTACATTGAACGTGATGATTTTCTTGTTAAATGCTTTGAACTTGTAGTTGCGAAGCATTATTCCGTTCAAACCATAACATAATTGATTTCAATTTGAAACCCTATTTATGTAACTAGTGGTGGACTCATTGCCCTAGGTTTTTTCCCAAATCAGTAAATCCAATTTTATTTATAATTGATAATTTAATTACTTAGTTTAATTTATTTGTTATTAAATTAGGTTATGAACAATCAATCTTTTCATCAAAATTAATTTAGGAATTTAACAATTAAATTAGTTTAATTTCACAATTGTCACTGTGGATCAATACCTAGACTTGTCATTATTCTAAAAGAATTTGGTATAGTTTTGTGTTTAAAATTTGGTGTATGTAACGACCCATCAATATCGAACAAATTACATTTATTCGGAAGCTTATTTCTACACAAAATTCATATATTTGGCAGTGTGTTTCTGAATTAATGGTCATTGTTTAGTATTTAATATCCAAACAACTTGTCCATGTTTAGTTATGTATTTTTGAATATTTAATTTTCTAACTTCTTTATATTCCAATACAGAACAAAAAGAACTATCTGGTGTTATATCTCTAACCAAATTATATATGTTTGAAAACTTGTTTCCAAATAAATTTAATTTTGTTCAGTATAAAGTATCCAAACAAAATAAAAATATTCTGTTTTAACTATTAGATTAATGGAGTGTAGAAGGTATATTTTTAATATATATCTAGGGTTTTTAGGGATATAAAAGGTATTATGTAGGGTGCCTAAAAAAATTAAAATTAAAATCTTAGATTAGAGTATTCAAAATAATGAGTTGTCCAACCTAATTTTTAGAGTGCATTTAAAGTCACTCGAATTTGGATTCACCAATGTGCATGCAGTGACTGTTATGCAGTTTGTGAGACTCATTTCAAATTCTATTTTGATGACTTAAACCGTTCGTTTTAAAAAAATAAAATAAAATAAAATATACTCATAAAAATTTAAGTTAATCTGATATCGATAACTTTTTTATCAAATTATATTTGTATTTAATTTGATATTTAAATATTCAATTTTATTCATATCAAACTTCATATAAATGTAAATTTGATAGAAAAATTATCAATATTTGATTAATTTAATGTTTTATAAATATATTATCTAAAAGCTGAATTATTCATACCATCAAGTTATTATTTGGTATAACTTATTATAAGTTAAAAGTTGATAATCACAAAACAGAAATTAAAATCACCTTTTTCTTAACTTTTAAGTAATTAACTTTTCTTAATTTATTTAAATTATTTTTACCTAAAATATTATAAATAAAAAATACACCAAATAATCTGACACAAATTTTTAAAGTAAAATAAATTATAATAACTCATATAATCCATACCCAACATCCCAAAATGACCCGAAATAAATCTCTCGCACGACACTATTTGCTTATTGGTTGTCTTGTCTTTCCTTGTTTGTCTTTTTATTGGATTGGACCGATAGATGTGTTTCCTGTCGTCAAATCTGGATTGACAACATGATAAAAGTTGATTAGATTAGCATCAAACAACCGAACCACTATAGTACGCAAATCTGATTTTGAATTATCATATGAAATTAATTACTAGCCATTTGGTGTCCTCTTTTAATTTGAATCATTCATTCAAAACTTTTACAACCCGTAAAAAATCAAACGGAATTTAATTGAAAACTACGCTAGGGACCGGTGATAATTATAGCCTGTTTTGGGAATTTTAAGTTTGGTATGGCATGTCTTAAAAAAGATAAAAAATAAAAAAGTTATTCAAAAAGTTAAAAAGTTATCACTATTTACTAAAACAAAATATTAAAAAATTAATTTTACACATAATTAAATTTTAGACAATTCTGACGTCCCACAGGCGGAGCTGACTTTTTGGAAAAATTACACTTATTTGGTACATAAATAACACGGTGCTGTTCGGCCCATGGGGGCCCATCACGAGTCCCGTTTTAATAATCTGAACCGTTGAATGTGTAGAACTCGTCGAGTACTATGTGCCTGTAACAAATCACGTTGATCGGATATCGGTAACTATATCATCAAATCAGTTAAAATTTGTAAAATTGATGGTGTTATAGTTAACGATTGAAAAAAAACTAATTCGAACAGATATCTATCGATATCCGATCAACATGATTTTTTACAAGCATATAGTACTCGATGAGTTCTACACATTGAACGGTTTTGATTAGCAAAACGGGACCCGTGGTGGATCCCCACAAGCCGAACAACACCTTCAATTCAATACCCGAAAAGCAGGGAATCATATCCCAGCCTATACTCTGCCCACGCTGTCCTGAATTCATTCCACCGTACCACCTATTCCATCACAATCTTTTCCTACACACTAATTTATACAATTTTTTAATACACATTTTTTCATAAAAAGTCAAAAAGTTATCTCAAACAACCATCTTTTTTTTTTCTCAACTTTTTAATCCAAAAAGTCAAAAAATGTACTTATTTAGGACACCCCAAACAACCCCAGTTCAAAATTAATTTTTTTAACTTTTTAATTTTTTGAGTCACACTATTTCTATATTTATTTGCATATTACTTTTAAAAAGTCAAAAAAAATAAAAACCTAAAAAATCAACTTTTAACATATTTCTCAAAATAAGCCTATAATGCTTTTACTTCCTATTTAAATAAGGGATTGTTTTGAGAACTTGGTTTTTAGCCACTTTTTTTAGGTTTATAGCAAAAGTCAAAAGTTGACTTTTTTGTATTTTTTTTTTCATTTGAGAAGTTGGCTTTTAGCCGTGGTGAAATTACAATTCTATCCCTCATGAGTCAAAATGTGCTACATGGGTGAAGTTATAAATATTTTAAATTGAATAAAGGTAGTTTGGTTATTTTATTGTGATTTAACATCATAGACAAATATTAATAAAAAAAGTCAAAAATAACTTTTTACCAACTTCTCAAATCATTTGTCTAAGAAAGCCAAAAGCTTGGTTAAAAGTCAAAAAATTACTTTTTACTATCTTTCCAAAATAATCCAAGGATAAGTGAATTTATGTAATACTCCTACGTTTCGAGGACAAAAAATGGTGGTAATTAATTATAAGTATTTTTTTTTAAAGTTTAATTCATATAAGATATTATAATGAATCCTAATAAATTATAATCATAATAATGAAAATTAAATATAAAGTCTAATTAATACACAGATAATAAGACCTACATACAAGTGATGAGATTCAAACTACTAACCACCTAAGAGTTTTGAATAATCAAACTAATACTGTTGATTTGAATTACTGCCCTTATGAGGTGCATCTAATTAATTGAAAAAATCAACCATTGTCCTTTCAATATAGCACCTTCTTCCAAATTAACTTCAATTTAATCAAATTAAGTTCAAAATAATTATTTTATTATTTTAATCAACAAAAATGATTCGTAGCTCGAAATTCGTCCGGCTTGAATGGCCTGAACTGCCCAAAATGACGTCGTTTTGGGCAGTTTTTTTTTTTTTTTTCTTTCTTTCTTTCCTTTTCATTCTTTCGAACACAGACAGAGAAGGAAGAGAAGAGATAGAGAGAGAAAGAGAGAGAGAGAGAGAAGATGTTGCAGAGATCAACGGTGATGGTGTTTTCTTCTTCTTCTTCTTCTTCTTCTTCTTCTTCTTCTTCTTCTTTCAAATTGATCGATTTTATCGAAATCGATAGATATGGATTTGACAAAATCGATTGATGTTGATGATAATGATTGATGATACAGTTATGATATAACGGGTTCCAAATGGAATGGGTCGGATTGGTCCACGCTTCTCCAACCGGTATCTGAATGGTCAAGCCCACCAATGAACTTGCACATGAGTTCAACGGGGAACGGGGAGTCCCCCAGTGAACCCTCCGACGAGCAAGTTAGAAGAAAAGGAAGTGGGATGTAGGGATATGAATTAGAGATAGAAAAGCTTAACCTTCTTCTTGTCTTCAACGTCTGCTTATATTCTTTGGTAATCATTTCGTTGTCCCTTCTGACCTGTCACCTTGGCCAAAAGTCTATGCTGTAGCTTACCTTGTTCAGGGTGAGGGCGTGTTGTCCCGACGGAGAGGTGTTGTCGTAATAAATGCTGTGAGGGGCTGCATTAATGGCGATGTGCAATGGCAATAACTTTGCAAATCTTTGTCTACTGATGTGGCTTGCCCTTTACCTGCCACGTATCTGAATATCATTGGTTCTTCAAGTCATGTTGACTTCCAGTTGTGCTGGACCTTATCAGTTGGGTTATGTATTGGGCCCTAAGTGGTAGGCTTGGGTTGTTCATAGTGGGTTATGGCCTTTATGGGCCTACCCACGTCAGTAGTCCCCCATTCCCAAGTGCAGCTTTAGTCCAACGAATGGAATAATGAGGAAGATGGGGGTTGAAGGTCGAGTGAAAGGAACGACCGACGAGAAGTGGCCGAGTGGAGGGACCGACTGTGAGGAGGGCCGACCGCGAAGGGTAACCGAGTGGAGGGACCGACCGTGAGGAGGGCCGACCGCGAAGGGTAGCCGAGTGGAGGGACCGACCATGAGGAGGGCCGACCGCGAAGGGTGAGGTGGCGGGGTGCGGGGCTCAAGAGGCGGTGGGTCATGTGATGACTTGAAGTGGAAAAGACAGGATAGGGGAAAAGGGCAGTGAATCGTGGTCGTACACGTGGCAGCATCTCGTGGTGGGGGAGGTTAGGCGTTGGGCCAGAAGTGAAACGATAGGTCATAATGGGTGTTGAAAAGACAGTTTTGACGGATGGTTGAAAATTTTTCAAACTGGTTACAATTAATTGAGACCCCTGGAATACAGGCAAGCCTTGGGCTTTTGGGATTTTACGTTGTACCTACCTTTTTTCGAAAAATCAAAACATTCCAAGTGTAGACTCCTTCGTTACAAGTGATACACCATTGCGACATTTTTTGAACTTCCTTGCGCCCGCATCCGAAGCTATTCGCGGACACACCACAGAAATGGCCCAAGAAGAAGCTGCAAACGCCAGGGGTGATCCACTAGAGGATGACGATGCGGTGGACTTGGCGGAGCAATACCGTACGGAGCGTAGGGGGGTGGAAGGGGCCAATCAAGCGGAGCAGGTTCGCCCCAGGACAATAATTTCGACAGCGATACCAATTAGTCAGGTGGAGCCGGACCATTGGCACACTAAGGCGAATAGATCTGTACTGACCGTGGAGGAGTTTGAGGGGATAAGGGAGAAGTACCAAATTCCCTCGGAGATAGGGCTGAGGCTGCCTACTTCCACGGAGAGGGCATCGGATGTATGGCCGGGTGAATTCAGTCTGTACGAAGAGGCATTGCGAGGAGGTTTGAGGCTCCCCCTGCCTGAAGTGGTGGTGAATGTGCTGAAGAAGTTGGAAGCGGCGCCAGGGCAGTTGATGCCGAACGCCTGGAAAATACTGATGGCGTGTGCGAGTTCCTGGCAGCAAACGACCGGAGGAATGGCCATGACTGCGGACGAGTTCTTCTTGTGCTACAAGGCCTCCGGGCAGTAGGAGACATGGGTGACGTTGCAAGTAGTAGCGGGACGAGGTTTGGTGGCGGGGCTCCCATCCTCAGTGAAGGGGTGGAAGCCGAGATGGTTCTTCGTGACTGCGAACGTTGGGGCGGGAGTTCGTACTACGTGGAAAGTGCCAACCAAATCAGTGGAGTCCAAGTTGGACAAGGCGGCTGAGGATCGAGTAAAAAGGGTGAGGGAATGGAGAGAAGAGAAAGGGTTGAGGTGGGACGAGCTGGTCCTGCCTTCAACATTGTTCGCCCTGAAATTGGGGCCGCAACCATTGGGAGAGGACCCAGCAAGGGAAGAGCTGGAAGCGCACAGGAAGGCGAAGGAGGAGGAGGAGGAGGAGAGGAGACCCAACTGGGGCCAGCTCCGAAGCCGATCGCGAAGAAGCGGATTCGACCGCGCCCCAAGCCTTTGGGGGAAAAGGACTTGGGCAGTTTTGAGCCAGGACCGCCCCTAGTTGATCCGGTAAAGGAAAGGGCGAACAAGGAGGGGGAGGTTCTGAAGAAGAAGAAGAAGAGGAGGAGTGCCCCTGAGGGGGTTACAGATGCGTCTGGATCGAAGAAGGCAAGGGTCGGTGGAGAGGACACCCCTATGGCGGAGGAAGCAGGGGAGAGGGGAGCGGTGGCGACCCCAGAAATGGTGGTTGCCCCAGAGGCGCAGGAGGAGAAGAGTCAAGGGGTCCCAAAGGAAGAAGGGCACATAAGCGCCCTCGACCCCAAGACGCAATTGGAAAGTGGGTCAGCTGACCCTAAGGAAGTGATGGAGCAGCAGCCCAAGGGGGGCCCTGCGCCCCAAGGAGAATGGGTCAGGCTGACAACTGCTATCTACCACGCTCGCGCAGTGTCTGGGTGGCTGGAGGGAGAAAAAGGCCCAGCCAGGGCGGCTGTAGATCGCCTTGTGGGGATTGTGGACGACGCAGCCGTGCACTCGGTGGCCAGGTTCAATGAGGCTGAGCTGCTAAGGGGGTTGTGCTCTGCCCAAATGGAGGTAACCACCTTAGCAGGGGCTCTGCTGAGAAAGGCGGCAACTGCGAAGGTCAAGTTGGAGGAGGCTAAGGCCCAACTTGCAAGTTTCAAGAAGGAGAGTGCAGGCTGGAAGAAGGCTGCGCGAAGCGCGTGTGCCAGGGGTGGGCAGGAGGCTAAGAAGGCGAAAAAGATGGAAGTGCTGGCGATCGTTCAGTGTAATGTTGCCGCTCGAGCCCATGCTAAGCTGCTCGCGGCCAAGTTGGAGCTAGAGGACGAACGTCGCACTGTAGTGTCGCTCGAGTTCCAACTGGCTGGCGAGCAAAAGAAGCTGGAGGATGCTTTGAAAGCTTGCACAGTGGCCACCAAGCGGTTTGAAGAGACTATGACTAGCAATGAAGATCTGCGTGCCCAGCAGATCAAGGAAAAAGAATAAGCAGACCTGAAGATTGCTGGGCTGTAGATGGAGCTGGAAGATGAGTGTACGAAGGCAATGGAGGAGAATGTGAGATTGGAGAAGGAGTTGGAGGAAGAAAAAACCAAGGCCGCCTCTGAAAGGGTAGCATACCCCGATCTGTATGTCGCAGCAGTAGAGCAATTCAAGGGGTCTGTCACGACCCAAACCCGCCCCTATGGGTTTAGCACCGTAACGGGCCAGTAATCCGAGATTACCGAAGGCCTGCTTAGTAGTAGAACAGTAAAACAGAGTACAAGGGCATGGCGGAAGCCAATACAGTAATAAAACAATGTCCAATGAGCTGTGACAGTCTGTATGCAAAAAGACTTTTCATATATTTGTACAGGCAGTGACAAAACAGTATGTATATTATATACAGCCATTCAGAGCAGGGACTAAAACCCTATTAACACAGTACAGTACAGACTATACAGTATTACAAAACGGTACAAAGACAGACGGGGAAATAAAACACCCCTAAGCCATAGCTTGGCAGGCTCGGAACCTCGCAGTGAGGCACAGTGGTTGGCTTGACAAAACTGGAGTTTACCCTGACGCTTTTAGCTTTGATCCGGTGCATGAACACCTACATATATATATGAGCAGTGAGCTAAAGCCCAGTGAATAACACAATGCGTAAAGAGGTTTAGAATGAATGTCCTTACAGCAATGAAAACGGTTCATTTCAATCAGTGTATCAGTTGTTCAGTACAGTAAACAGTCATATGTGGTACATCCATTAGCATAACAATAAACAGTAGGTCTTAAAGACCGAACAGTCAATGATGGCCATCAATCAGTAAACAGTAGTGGTTCCAACAAGGGAACTGACAGAGATCTCTATAACAGTAACAGTCAGGAACAGTAGTTGCTAACGATGCCATAATACAGTTTAGAATATAGGACATACATTCATTCAGTTAACAGTAACAGTTTAGAAAACAGTACAGTTCAGTATTCAAAAGATAATCATTTTGAACATATCTTTACACAGTTGTTACTCACAGAGTTCTGGGCTACAGTAGGCTAGAGCGTCTCCTCGAAATGCCAACCCTAAACAGTACAGAATGAACACACACTAAGCTATACAGTTGGGAAAGATAATAACTTAATCCCTAATTGCCTCGGTGCGTTCTGCATCTATATCCTCATTAAGATGTCTTAAACTAGGCCTAAGAATTCCTAGGATGGGATGAGGATGCAAAGATGCCCTCAGAAAACATTTTCAGGATTTTCAGAAAAACAAAGTCCCGCTCGAGCGCAGGTTTCCCCGCTTGAGCGGACATGTAACAAAGGTCTACGCTCGAGCGTAAACTCCCCCGTTCGAGCGTACCAAAAAGTACTGGATGCTCGAAAATCACGCTCGATGGGCGCTCGATAGCCGCTCGAGCGCAAGACACAAGGTCCCGCTCGAGCGCCAAATACCCCGCTCGAGCGGACTGCAATACAGTGCAAAGTACTGGGAGCTTGAATTTCCCGCTCGAGCGCCATGTTCCCCGCTTGAGCGGAAGACCAAAATCTGGAAAATCCAGATTTGAGCTCCAAGCTCAAAACTCAAGTTTTCAAACACCAAATTCAATCCTCTTGGACCCATTTTCTGGAAAACCTTTGTAAACACATAGAATCACATGCTTTAAAGCTCCATTTATAAAATTCAAGCCCAAGGGTGTTTCAAACAACCTCAATTTCAAACCCATTTTCAAGAACATGATCTCAAACAAGACATGCATGTCTTCAAATCATTTCAAAGCTTCAAAACATGCTCTAATGAGCTCAATTCTTTCAAAAACAAGATGAAACCATGGTCCTAAACATTGACATGAACATGCACGCAACATTTACCATGAAATCAACCCAAAACTCTTCAATGCACACATGCATGCAACAATTAAGCTTTAATTCAACATGCTAGAACTAAATCATGCCTTAGCTCTACAATTTGACATGAATCATGCAAGAATAAACTCAATTACACAATAAATTGGGTGAATTTCCTTACCTAAGTTCCTCAATAACAAGTCTAGAGGTTCAATTTGCCAATTATCCTTCAATTCCTCAAGATTCAAGCCAAACAACAAGTTGAATTCAATTCACTCACTTTCTCTCTCTCTATGGTCGGTTGTGGTGAGGAAGGAGCTGATCAAATGTTGTGTTTACATGTACTAAGGCTCAACATATGAATAAACAAAGGCCCACTCACAATGGCAATATGGTAATTAAGCCAACTCTTGTAATTGGCTTATTTTAATCTAATTTAATCATACCAATTCACTTTTTCAATAAATATACCATAACATCACATAAATTCTCATGGTCGTAAAATATCAATCAATATCTGATTCGGCCGCCGATAAGGCCTTCAATTTGCAGTTTAAACGCAAAGACATGGACAGATAATCAAACGATCAACAGATAGAAAAGCACTTAAACAGATACAGTCAATCAATTCGGTTTTAGTTTTCAGTCAGTCAGTTCAGTATTTCAATCAGTTCCATTACTTATCATAATCAGTCGTAGTTTAGCAATATTCGGTAGTTAATCGGTAAACAGTGTCGATGGTTGTTACAGGGTCTGCTGAATTTCAGATGGCAGTCGATGCCGCGGTTGCCAGCAACTTGGCAAAGGAGGTGTCTGGGGGGGCGGGCCCATCGGGAACGACCGCTGGGGGCAGGACTGAAGCAGAAGTTATTGAGTGCTTCCAGCGGTCAGACTTCTACAAACACGAAATGGCTGAGTTCTGGGACAGTGGCTGGAAGATGTTCAAGCGGAAGAATTGTTCCCAGACTTGGACCTTAGCGGTGTAAGGATTGATGAAGACGACGTGGCCCAAACCCCCCTAGATGAGGGCGTTGAAGAAAAAGACCTTGTTTCAAGTGAGGAAGAGTGACTGGTGTGAACAAAACCTGTACTTAGGGTTTTGGGTATTTATTGTGCTTTGGGTTGTACAAGTTTTTTTTTTTTTTTTTTTTTTTGAATTGCTATAATGAACTTATGTACAAGTTTGTGAATAAATAAAATTTGAGTTGTGTTTTCATTCCATTGTTTTTGCTTGTGCATCTGGAATGAATGAGAATGGTGACTTGTGTATGAGGCTTGTGTGAGGGAAACTCAACGCAAAGCCAAGGTTGAAATGTAAGAAAAACTAAATGCAGAGTAAAGTTAAGAAAAACTCAATGCAAAGTGAAGTTGAACTTGTAATAAAAACTCCATGCAGAGTGAAGTTGAATATGTAATAAAATTATAAGTTTGTGTTTGCCACACTGCTGCCTTTATTTTGGTGAGTCTGAAGTGAATGAGGGTGGTTTATTCAAGTTAGGCTTGATTTGTAAGGAAAGAGTAAGAAAATAATCTGACTTGTAAAGGAAACATGTAAGAATGTCAAAGATGTGGAGTTTCAAATTATGCCCAAAAATGGAGTTGTAAATCATGTTGCAAGAGTGTTGGTAAATAAAAGATGAGTTTTGAATTTGACTAAGTGAAGAGTGGTGTAAAAGCATGGACCTGGAATTTTGACTAAGTGTGTCTACTAATGCCACAAGCATGAAGTTTGCATGAATGGCCTTGACCGAGCTTTGTATGCGTGCTCAGTTGGGGTTAAGCTATGATTAACTGACTCTGTAAGTAATTTAGCAGCTTGAAGTAACTCAGTCTGGCTGAGGCTATGTAGGCTCGGTCTGGCCAAGGCTTGTCATGCTCGGTCTGGCTGAAGCTTTGTATGCTCGATCTGGCCGAGGCTTTGATGCTCGGTTTGGCCGAGGCTTTTATGCTCAGTCTGGCTGAGGCTTTGTATGCTCAGTCTGGCCGAGGCTTTTATGCTCAGTCTGACTGAGGCTTTGTATGCTTGGTTTGGCCGAGGCTTTGATGCTTGGATTGGCCGAGGCTTTTATGCTCAGTCTGGCTGAGGCTTTGTATGCTCGGTCTGGCCGAGGCTTTTATGCTCAGTCTGGCTGAGGCTTTGTATGCTCGGTTTGGCCGAGGCTTTTATGCTCAATCTGGCTGAGGCTGCAATCAAAGCGTTATTTGAAAGATCACACATATATTTGGAATATAAGCTTGTCGTCATTAAAGTGTAGCCCATTTGATCAGAAATTTACATCACAGGAGAGAAGAATGAGAGCAATGAAGTGTGCAAATTGTCAAAAAGAAATACAGCAAAAGATTGATACAAGAATTGAACTTTTATTGAAAATAGTGCTTCAAATGCTCAGCATTCCATGGGTGGTGGAGATCACGGCCTTGCATGTCCTGAAGCCGGTAAGTGCCTGGACGAGGTCTGGCGTTAACAATGTAAGGTCCTTCCCATTTGGCCGCCAACTTCCCCTCAGCCGGGTTCTTGGTGGCGAGGGTTACTTCGCACAAAACAAGGTCCCCCACGGCGAACTCCCTTGGTCGGACTCTGCGGTTGTAATGTGTTCTCATTTTCTATTGGTATAAGGCCCGTCTGACTACAGTTGTTTCTCGGAGCTCTTCAATCAGGTCTAGGTCTGCCCGACGCAGCTCTTCAGTTAGTTCTGGATTCGGATGTAGAACCCTTGGGGTAGGAAGACCGATCTCCACTGGGATGACCGCCTCAGCGCCGTATGTTAAGCGAAAAGAGGTCTCCCCAATGGGAGTTCGAGTGGTAGTGCGGTAAGCCCAGAGTACATTCGGCAATTCCTCAGCCCAGAGTCCCTTAGCAGCTTCCAGCTTAGTTTTGATAATCTTGAGAAGAGAACGGTTAATGACCTCAACTTGGCCATTGGCTTGAGGATGGCCTGGGGAGGAGAAACATGGCTGGATTTGGAGCACTTCATAGAATTTCCTGAATTTGGCATTGTCAAAATGTTTGCCGTTGTCTGAGACGATGGCTTGAGGGATGCCAAATCTGCAGACGATCGACTGCCAGATGAATCTGGTTGTGTTCCGCTCGGTAATGGTGGCAAGGGGTTCTGCTTCAACCCATTTGGTGAAGCAATCGATGGCGACAATGGCGAATTTGGTTTGGCCTCGGCCAGTGGGCAGTGGGCCAACCAGGTCGATCCCCCATTTGGCGAAGGGGTAGGGACTGCAGAGTGTGATCAATTCTGTAGGAGGGGCGTGAGGGATATTGGCAAAACGTTGGCACTTGTCACATTTGAGCACAAAGTCTGTCGCATCTTGATTGAGAGTAGTCCAAAATAACCAGTGCGAAATATTTTGTGGGCTAGGGACCTGCCGCCCGAATGATTGCCACATATACTCTCATGGACTTCTCTCATTACGTAGGTCGCCTGAGTAGAATTGAGGCATCTCAGGTTTGGGCTTGAGAAGCCCCTTTTGTACAAGAGTCCGCAGACAATAGTGTAATTAGCCAACCGGGCCCTGACTTTGGCGGCCTGCTGTTTGTCGTATGGAAGTCCCCCTGTTGTTAGATAATGGAAGATGTCTGCCGCCCAAGGGATGGGTTCATTCTGGAGGAACTGGACTTCTTGCTGGTTGGGGGAAATGGCAGGGTGGGCTAGGTAGTCGAGGCGGACACCATGGCTAAGGTCGGACTGGTCTGCAGAAGCCAACTGAGCCATCTCATCTGCCTTAGAGTTTTCCGCCCGAGGGATGTGCTTGATGTGGAAGGTATTGAAGAGGCGAACAAGGGGGAGTGTTATATCCCTGTAAGCCCGCACTGTGTCCTCCTTGACATCGAATTCCCCTGTAATTTGTCCGACAATGAGCTGGGAGTCGCTGAACACCCGGATGTGGCTGACACCAATATCCCGGGCTAGGCGGAGACCTGCTATCAATGCCTCATATTCGACCTCATTGTTACTAGCCTCGAACAAGAAACAGAGAGCACATTTGAAATAACCACCCTCAGGGGCAATGAGGATGAGACCAGCCCCACTGCCTTCCCTGCGGGATGATCCATCGACGTTGAGAGTCCAAGAGTGAGGGTCTTCTGGGTCGGTAGGGGTTGGTGGGGGTGAAGGGGCTGTGGTTGGGGTAGGATTAGTGAATTCCAGAATGAAATCAGCGACAGCCTGCCCCTTAATCGCTGTTCGAGGCCGGTAGGAGATGTCAAACTGGCTGAGTCCAACTGACCACTACATGAGTCTGCCGGAGAGTTCTGGTTGCTACATTACCTTCTTCAAGGGTTGGTCGGTGAGGACCACTATGGAATGGGCTTGGAAGTAAGGACGGAGTCGTGTAGAGGCGGTGACCAAGGCCAAGGACAATTTTTCTAACAGTGGGTAATTCTACTCCGCTCCCCTAAGAGCCCGACTGATGTAGTAGACCGGTCGTTGGACAGAGCCGTCTTCCCTGATAAGAGCTGCACTGACTGCGGTGCTTGACACGGCTAAATAGAGGAAGAGGGGTTCGCCCGTGATTGCCTGTAAAAGGAGGGGGGGTTGGTCATGCACTGTTTCAACTGCTGCAAAGCCTCTTCGGATTCGGTCGTCCATTCAAAAGTTTGCCGAAGAACTTTGAAGAAGGGGAGGCACTTATCCGTTGCGCTGGAAATGAAGCGGTTGAGGGCGGCAACTCAGCCAGTGAGTCTTTGAACCTCCTTAACCGTTCTGGGTGACTGCATTTCAATCAAGGCCTTGATCTTTTCAGGGTTGGCTTCAATGCCCCGTTGACTGACCATGAAACCCAAAAACTTCTGAGATCCTACGCCGAAGGCGCACTTTTCCGGGTTGAGCTTCATTTGGTACTTTCGTAGGGTGGCGAAGGTCTCTCGCAGGTCAGTCAGATGATCAGCGGAGAGTTTGCTTTTGACTAGCATGTCGTCGATATATACTTCCATATTCGACCTATCTGATGATGGAAGACAGCATTGACCAACCGTTGGTAGTGGCCCCAGCATTTTTCAGTCCAAATGGCATCACACACGGTAATGGTAGTACCTCGGTCGGTAATGAAGGAGGTGTGTTCACGATCAGATGGGTGCATCGGAATTTGGTTGTACCCAGAAAAGGCATCCATAAAGCTGAGCATTTGATGACCGACCTTGGCGTCAACCAGTAGATCTATGCGGGGGAGAGGATAGCTGTCTTTGGGGCAAGCTTAGTTGAGGTCGGAGTAGTCGACACAGAGTCGCCATTTACCATTGTTCTTACGGACCAGAACGACGTTTGACAACCATCTAGGGTAGTCCACGTTTTTTATGAATTGTGCCTCAAGGAACTTGTCGACCTCTGCGGCAATGAGAGTGTTACGCTCCGGATGAAAGATGCGCTGCTTCTGGCGGTAAGGTTGGAAATGGGGTTCAATGCTGAGGCGATGGGTTATGAATGAGGGGTCAATACCCGGCATGTCTGAGTGGGTCCAGGCGAATACATCGTTGTGCTCGATCAGGAGGGCAGTAAGGTCGGCCTTTGCTTGGGGGGATAGTTGGCTGCCGATTTTGGCAGTTTTCGTCGGATTAGTGGGGTCGATAGGAACCTCAACGAGCTCCTCCACAGGCTCCCCCCTGACCAGCTCGTCCTCATCTCGGACTTCAAGCCCTTCAATAATCATTGCCTCCTTCAACTTGACTTCTTTGAGTGAGGCGACATAACACTCCCTGGCAACTGTCTGCTCTCCCCTCACTGTCCCGACCCCCCAGATCGGTAGGGAACTTAACGGCAAGGTGGTAAGTTGATGTGATAGCTTGAAAAGCATTTAGGGCGGTGCGGCCAATGATAGTGTTGTAGGCGGAGGGGTAGTCGACAACAAGGAAGGTGAGCAACTTTGTGGTCTGCCACGGGTACTCGCCGATTGTGATAGGAAGATCGATGGAGCCGATGGAGGTCACCCGGTCACCAGTGAAACCGACCAAAGGGGTTTGGAGAGGAGACAGACTTTCCTCCCCAATCTTGAGCTGGTGAAAGCAGTTGAGGAAAATGATGTCTGAAGAACTGCCGTTGTCGATGAGAACTCGTCTGACCTTGTAGTTGGAGAGGAGGGCAGAAATGACGAGAGGGTCATCATAAGGGTAACGGATGCCTACGCAGTCGGCGTCCGTGAAAGTGATAGGCTCGGTCTACTGCTTGGGCTGTTTGGAGGGTCGGTCCGCCGTGGCAACTGCTTTGTCTGAGCCGTGCCTTATCTTTCTGAGTTCTGCTTTCTGAACCGAGTGGGATGGTCCCCCACAAGCAAGGCCGCCTGAAATAACTCTGATTTCTCCAACAGGTGGGAGGGGATTACCTTGCGGCCGAGGCTGCTGCGGAGGGCGATCATGG
The DNA here is from genome assembly GCA_030407325.1 of Camellia japonica. Taxonomy (NCBI): domain Eukaryota; kingdom Viridiplantae; phylum Streptophyta; class Magnoliopsida; order Ericales; family Theaceae; genus Camellia; species Camellia japonica. The sequence goes on from JAPPVO010000036.1 coordinate 175,476,527, forward strand.
CCTTGGTTAGGTTGGGCTGGCTGCCGGGGAGGGGTGCGTCGGCGGTTGTTTCTGAGGGGCTCAGTCCTTTGCCTCTGCTGAGGGCGGGTGTCCGTGAACCGGCTAAGACGTCCCTGACGTATTAAGGTCTCGACCTGATCTTTGAGGTTGACACACTCATCGGTATTATGGCTGTGGTCCTGGTAGAAGCGACAATATTTGGACTGGTCTTTCCGATTGGAAGGGGTTCGTGATGGTTGGGGCCATTTGAGGGGGTAGTCCCGCTGGATCTGATTGAGGACTTGTTCCATGGGGAAATTGAGGGGTGTGTACCGTTCGAACCGACCAGGCGGTCGGGCTGGTGTCGTCCGGTCAGCTCTGAGGGGTCGGTCGGTATAGTGGGGTGTTTGGTTATTGTACTGGGTGTTTCTGGTTTCTAAGTTTTTTCGCTTTTCTCGAGGGGTCGGGTTTTTTGCTGTAGGTTCTTGGCGAGCGGCTAGGAAATCTTCTGCGTTCATGTATTTTTGGGTTTTGGAGAGTAGGGCTGCCATGGAGGTGAGGGGGTTTTTAGAGAGGGAGAAGAGGAAATCAGACGACCGTAGTCCGGCCATGAAAGCCGTAAGGATGACCTTATCATCATTTTTCGCCACCTGTAAGGCTTCGGTGTTGAAGCGGGTAACGAAACTGCGCAAGGACTCCCCCTCAGTCTGGCGGATGTTGAGGAGTTAGGTTGCCGGACGGCGTTGGCACTGGGCTCCAATAAAATGGCTGAAGAAGGAGTCACTGAGATGCTGGAAAGTGGAGACGGAGTTTGCTGGTAACTGGCTAAACCACAGCCGAGCTGACCCCTTCAGTGTCACGAGGAAAGCTCGATACATGATCTCATCAAGGAATGCATGGAGGATCATGAGGGTTTTGTAGGTCTCCAGACGGTCGACTGGGTCCGTCGTACCATCAAAAGAGTCGATGGTGGGCATTTTGAACTTGGGGGGTAGAGGTTTGTCCCGGATGGAGGCAACAAATTGTGAGTTTGTTGTGGTAGAGGGTTTATGCTGGATGTTCTGCATGACCCCTTAGAGTTGGAGCTTCATGGCTCGGAGTTCTACATCCCAGAGAAGGATGTTATCACCACCGGAAGGCAGCGGGGGTTGGACGCTACTGGCTTCCCCTTCAAGGGTTGGTGCCAGGACCGATGGATGCGGGGGTCGGAGTGGTGGATTTATATTAGGAGGAGGAGGTTGCAAGCCTTCCAAGTTGGGTGGATAGGGCTGTGAGATAGTATGGCTCGGGGCTCGTTCTTGGTTAGGCGGAATATCGGGAGGTGGTGGAGGAGGCATAGAAGGTTTCTTTGGAGTAGAGCATTTATCAGGGCTTGGTTTTGCTCGGCCATGCGGTTAATGCTGTTGGTAAGCTCGATGAAATACTGTGGTGGGTTGTTTGGATTGGGGGGGTTGGCTTGGTGGTCGGTAGCATTTTGGTGAGAAGCCATGGATCTAGTCGTGACCATACACTTTGATGGGTAGCAAGAAAGGGTTGTTGGAACAGGGTCTCCGGCGACAATGAGCACAACTGGCGCGCGGAGCAAAGAGTTCCCCACAGACGGCGCCAACTGATGATACAGTTATGATATAACTGGTTCCAGATGGAATGGGTCGGACTGGTCCACGCTTCTCCAACCGGTATCTGAATGGTCAAGCCCACCAATGAACCTACACATGAGTTCAACGGGGAACAGGAAGTCCCCCAGTGAACCCTCCGACGAGCAAGTTAGAAGAAGAGGAAGTGGGATGTAGGGATATGAATTAGAGATAGAAAAGCTTAACCATCTTATTGTCTTCAACGTCTGCTTATATCCTTTGGTAATCATTTCGTTGTCCCTTCTGACCTGTCACCTTGGCCAAAAGTCTATGCTGTAGCTTACCTTGTTCAGGGTGAGGGCGTGTTGTCCCAACGGGGAGGTGTTGTCGTAATAAATGCTGTGAGGGGCTGCATTAATGGCGATGTGCAATGGCAATAACTTTGCAAATCTTTGTCTGCTGATGTGGCTTGCCCTTTACCTGCCACGTATCTGAATATCATTGGTTCTTCAAATCATGTTGACTTCCAGTTGTGCTGGACCTTATCAATTGGGTTATGTATTGGGCCCTAAGTGGTAGGCTTGGGTTGTTCATAGTGGGTTATGGCCTTTATGGGCCTACCCACGTCAATGATGATGATGATGTTGATGAAGATGTTGTGATATTGTTGTTGATGATGATAATGTGTTTGATGATGATGATGATGATGATGATGATGTTGATGAAGATGTTGATGATGATGATGTGTTGATGATGAAGATGTTGTTGATGTTGATGTTGATGTTGATGAAGATCTCTGTGTTGTTGTTGATGAAGATGTTGATATTGATGAAGATCTCTGTGTTGTTGATGATGAAGATGAACTCTGTTCCTCTCTTTGTGTTGTTGTTGATGAAGATGAACCCAGCTTCCTCTTTCTCTCTCTGTTCTTCATCTTTTTTCTTCATCTTCAAAGAGAGAAGGAAAAAAATAATAATAATAATAATTCGAAAACGACGTCGTTTGGACTCGGGCCATTCGAGCCGTGTTGATTTCGAGCTACCAATCGGGATTGTTTAATCAAATCAAACAATTTAAGTTAATTGTGTAGCCATTATAATTAAATCAAGGGGTATACTAATAAATCCTATATTTATGACTTATGAATCATTTAGTCCTATAAATATTTTTATAAACTTATAAGATTAAAATCTCTGAAATGAAACATATTTACATTTGAAAACGTAATAATAAAACCGAATCAATTGAAACAAATTCATAAGACTTTCTAACACATACTTTTTTGGTATATGATTTTACTTGTCTTTCATTTTTGTTTTATTGAACCAAATCAACCATTTGTCCACTAAATATGATTATACTTGTCGTTCGATTTTTTTTTTTTTTTGGGTGCAAAAAATAGATATGTAGATAGATTACTTCACATACGCGTTAAGGAGTACCTCTTAGCACCCCATAGTACATCTATAAGAGTATAAGAAAATTAATTAGATGAAACTAAATGCTAAGTAATATTAGAATTATTGTAAGTTTTGTCATACTAAATAATCATATTGAGTGACAAATACGTACTACAAATGTTCCCGTCACTGTTCTTCTTATAGTAATATACAATATATATATATATATAATAAAAGAGTAAGTGATAAATATAATCATAATAAATGATAAGTAGAATCAAAATAAATGATAAATATTGTATTTATAAATGAAAAGTTTTCAATGAAACTCTACTTACTATTCAATCATATTCCACTTATTATTGAATGGTAATTAAGATCAAAACAACTTATAAGGAGAATGAGTTATGAGTAGGTTGAAAAACAAATTATAAGTAGATTTAGAATGAATGGTAAATATACGAGGGAAAAAAAAAAGAGTAAAAAAAAAGTAAAAATAATAAAATATTAAGTGATAAGTAATGTTATAATGAATGGTAAGTAAAATCAGAAAGTATTTTGTTTAGTAAATATGCACCCTATCACAAAAAATGTAATTTTATCACAAAATTTTGTAACATCAATTACAAAATATATAACCTCGCCACAAATTGGCTTACTACAAACTTTACTTACTACTCAATCATACTCTACTTACTATTTAATCAAACCCCACTTACTATTTAATGAGCTTTCATTTACTATTTCATTACACTTCACTAATTACTCAACTTTGGTTTCACTTACTACTCAATAAGTTTCCATTTGTTACTTCACTATACTCCACTTACTATTCAATGGATAGTTCATGAAGTGTAATAAAATAGTAAGTGGAAGCTCATTGAGTAATAAGTGAAACCAAAATTGAGTAGCTAGTGAAGTGTAATGAAATAGTAAATAGAAGCTTATTAAGTAGTAAGTAAAATCTAGTGAAATAGTAAATGAAATTTAATATAGTAGTAAGTAAAATTTAATGAAATAGTAAGTGAAAACTTATTACATAGTAAGTGAGATGTAATGAAGTAACGAGTGTTCATTTAATGAACTTCTACTTACTACTTCACTAGACTCTACTTACTACTCAATGAATTTCCACTTACTATTTCATTACACTTCATTTACTACTCAATTTTGATTTCACTTGCACTAGACTCCACTCACTATTCAATGAGTTTCCACTTGCTATTTCATTACACTTTACTTACTACTCAATTTTGATTTCACTTACTACTCAATCAGTTTCCACTTGCCACTTAACTAGACTCCACTTACTATTTAATGAGCTTCCAATCACTATTTCATTATACTTTACTTACTACACAATTTTGGTTTCATTTACTACTCAATGAGCTTCCACTTACTACTTTAGTAGACTCCATTTAATACTCAATGACCTTCCATTTACTATTTTACTAGACTCCACTTACTACTCAATAAGCTCAATTCCATTTACTATTTCATTACACTTCACTAACTACTCAATTTTAGTTTTACTTACTACTCAATAAGCTTCCACTTACTATTTCATTAGACTCTACTTACTATTCAATGAGCTTCCATTTACTATTTCATTATACTTTACTTACTACTCAATTTTGGTCGTGGCAATACCATCATAGAATATGGTGAGTAAAATCATAATGAATAGTTAGCATTGTGTTAGTAAATGGTAATCATTATCTCAATAAATTTTATGTATTGTCAATGTCCTTCTTTCGAGCAAACCCATCTCCTCAATATAACTATATTACTCTTGTCCTTATATAACTAATCTTTTCAAATACTAAACCCTTTCACCTTTGTATACATATTATATAAACTTTCTCAATTTTCTACTGAATCAAATGTTATTTCAAACACATCTTTTTCAGTTTGTTGATCCATAGGTTTAATATCTCTTTCAGTTGGGAGATCATCGAAACTAACGATATTCTCTTGGTTGCCAATGTTGTACTCACCAGTGTCAATATCATCATCATCATTGCAATGTTGTCTTCTATCTGTGGTAAGTATAATAAAATTAATTAGATCAAACCAAATGGTAAGTGATATTACAATTAGTTAATGAGACTGCATTTATTAATAGATTTCACTTACTACTAAATTAAATTGTACTTATTACTTAATCAGCTTCCACTTGCTACTTCATTATATTTTATTTACAACTCAATTAAATTCCACTTACTACTTAAGTAGTGAGTGGAAACTCATTACGTAGTAAGTGCAGTCTAGTAAACTAGTAAGTAGAAGCCCATTGAGTAGTAAGTGAAACTAAAATTGAGTAGTAAGTGAACTGCAATGAAGTAATAAGTGAAAGCTCATTGGGTAGTGAATGGAGTCTAGTGAAATAGTAAGTGGAAGGTCATTGAGTATTAAATGGAGTTTACTAAAGTAGTAAGTGGGAGATCATTGAGTAGTAAATAAAGTATAATAAAATAGTAATTGGAAGCTCATTGAATAATAAGTGGAGTCTAGTAAAGTAGCAAGTGAAAGATCATTGAGTAGTAAATAAAATCAAAATTGAGTAGTAAGTGAAGTACAATAAAATAGTAAATCAAAACTCTTTGAGTAGTAAGTGGAGTCTAGTGTAAGTGAAATCAAAATTGAACAGTAAGTAAAGTGTAATGAAATAGTAAGTGAAAACTCATTGAGTAGTAAGTAGAGTATAGTGAAGTAGTAAGTGGAAATTCATTCAGTGAACACTTGTTATTTCATTACATTTCACTTACTACTTCATTAAATTTTATTTACTACTCAATTAAATTTCACTTATTACTCAATAATTTTTCACTTACTACTCCATTACACTTCACTTACGACTTAATGGACTTCTACTTATTATTTCATTATAATTCACTTATTACTCCATAAGTTTTCAATTACTGCTTTATTAAACTTTTCTCAAATAAACTCTATTTACGACTAAACTTGACTTATAGTTACTACTTACTAACTTAATGAATTTTCACTTACTACTCCATTAAATTTTAGTTATTGCTCAATGAGTTTTCATTACAACTCAATCAAACTTTACTTACTACTTAATTAAACATGACTTACCAATCAATAAGACACCATTTTAATATTAGGGAAAATTATTTATAAATCCTATTTGGAAGACTTATTTAATGTGAAATCCTATGAATATTCTTTTATAGTTTGAAGTCCTTTTTAAATAGGAATGTGTTCCACAAGATCCTATGAGTTATAAATGAATGATATTAGTGTACTATTATACCCCTAATTTGTTTCCATATTGTACCTTATTTTCTCATTCATCATACCACGTTTGGAAAGGTTTTTAGGAAAGACAAGTCTACAGAGAACGATCGTGCGAGTTTTTTTCGCCTTGATCGCGGGATTCCAGTACATTTTCAAAATGTTGTTTAAATGGATGTGGATATTGTCAATGATATGATGAAGTTTGAGGGTTGTGTGTTGATTCCTTCGAAAATTTTTGACTCCGATCAGTTGAAGGGAAGAGGTTTTTTTTTTTTTTTTGGGTTGAAGTGTGTTGTTGTTTGTTGAAGTGTGGATTCTTCATCTTTAATAGGGCATTGACAATCTATTACACTCATTAATAGACATACTTTGGCCAATGTTCTGATTGAATGTGTGTATTTGACATTGTGATGGTTGATGCATTTTGATATGTTCAATGTATGGGTTCAAGGGTTAGGTTGAGGGTATTTGGTTTTGGTTGTTAATTGGATGTCGAATGTGAATCACGTCGTAGAATGGCAATTGTACATTGGGATCTGAATGATCGTGTTACGATGTATGTTACATTTAGTTTGTAACATTAATCCACATACACCATGTAATAGATGACATTTGTGTGTGTTTTAGGTTGTATATGTGTTTGAATGTGTATTGTGTTTTTGTTGTAATCAGTGTTTACATACATGTCACAGTACGTTGAGCGAAATTATTGGGGATTTGGGTTTGTAATTGAATGTGGATTGAATCCCATTGCTCGATGTTGAAGTTACGCTGGGCTAGAGGTGATGGTGTGGTTCAATACATGGATTGAGTTGGGATGTTACGTGTTACATTATTCATAATTCAATGGTGGAGTATTGGAATGTCACGTTGGGTTTGGGATGAGAAGCATATGGGAATGTCACAATGAGTTTGGAATGTTACAAGTTACATTTACGTTAGATTTAGGATGAGAAGCATATGAGAATGTCACGTTGGGTTTGAGAATGTCACATTGGGTTTGGGATGTTACATGTTACATTTATATTTTGAATTTCAAATTTTCAACCATATAGATATGATCACAATCTATGATAACATTGGATTTCTCATATATGGTATTGCCATTAATCAAGTTATTTTGAATTTCAGAACCATATGGGAATGCCACGTTGAGTTTGGGAATGTCACATTAGGTTTGAGATGTTACATGTTACATTTACGTTTTAAAATTTTCAACCATATAGACATGATCACAATCTATGGTAACATTAGATTGCCAATATATGGCATTGCCATTAATTAAGTTATTTTGAATTTCAAATTTCTAACCATATAGATATGATCACAATGTATGATAACATTAAATTTCTCATATATGGTATTATCATTAATCAGATTATTAATTAATTAAGATTGGGGGTAGATGTGTCTCCATGAAAATTATAGGACCTGTTGGTTTATAAGTTTTTCATATGATCATATCTTGTATAAGTCTTCCAAATAGTACTTTATAAATAATTTATCCTTAATAGTACATCAAAAATTAAATTTTCACAATAATGACTATTTTAAAAAAATTAGTAAATTTTAACAAATTTTAATAAATTATTATTTACATATCATATTTTACTTTTTACAAATCATAACAAGAGGGGGCATGGTGCCCCAATGATATTGTGATTGTAGAAAGGGTGTGGTCTATGAATTTGTGTTAGGTGATTGGGGAACATTAGAGGACATGGTGAATTGTAATTAGTGTGGGGCATGGCCACACGGCGTCCCAATAACAGCCAATAATTTTTTCCAAAATAGCTAATAAGATAAAATATTATATCAAATCCATAATCATTTTATTTTTTCTCTCACAAACATTATATCCAATTATAAAAAAATCCAACCCTCTTCTTAAACACAACTATTTTAACCTACTAAAATAGTCAAAAATTAAAATAACCTACTAAAATAACCAACTTCCCAAACACCGCTTATTATTTTTTTGGGTATTTTTTATATACCAATTTCATGTACATATCTGCCTTATGGCACAGTAGCCTTGCTGTGAGGTCTCGTAGAGGCATTTTTTGACTGTATTTTGATAATCTGAACTGCTCATATTGTAAGGTTTGTCGAGTATATCATGCATTTAAAAAATTAAGTTAATCAACATCTGTAACCCTATGATCAATTGCTAATTGTTTTAAAAAAATTATTAAATCATGTTAACCGTTTATTTTTTGAAAAACAAATGTGCTCTTATTATGAGGCTACAAATGTCCAATTTACTTAATTTTTTGCATGAATGATCTATTCGACGAACTTTACAATATGAACGGTTCGAATCATCGAAAAAGATTCGAGACACGCCCCCGATGGGCCTCACAGCAGCCTACTATGCCTTAAGGCACAGCAGAAACCCCAAGTTCATCTTTTACTGTTCTGATTAACAATAAGCATCTCAAAGTGACTCAGGTCATGTTTGTCAATAGACTAAAATAATCAAAAAAATCACTATACGTTGTCATATTATTTTGTATATTTTTTTATAAAAAAAATTACAAAAATTAATTAAAATAATCAATTTCCAAATGAGCCGCTAGTTTTTAATTTTTTTTTTTTTTTTTTTTTTTTTTTGTAGATAAGATTAAAGAGATTAAATGGATATTTTAAACTAGTTTTGTTTCTTTTCTCTATATTTTAATTATCCAACAAATTAGTTATAATGTTAGCTATTTTTCCTCTCATCTACTTGACTAGCTATACTTGAAAACCCATTCCTTACTAGCTAATTGAGGTATACAAAAAATAAAAAAAATAAACTCCCAATTTGACTCAACTTAATCTGTGCAGTTTGAGAAGATGAACGGGTCAGATTGGGTGGATTAGATGATAAAAATTGACAGATTGATTGGCCAGCAAGTTAGAATTTGTCAACTCACTTAAAAACCAACCAAATTCACCTATGTATATATATGTATGTATAATTTTTTTGCACTAGTCCACGCACAATTTCTCTAGAACCGTAATACTATTAATCGGATGACACTCATCCCACATTTTCATAACATTTTCTTTTATTTGATTATTTTGTATATTAATTTATGAATTTTGTGTTGGGATTTGAAACTGTTAGAAATTGGGCGCCCATGTGGCATGACTCTTTGAACCTTTTGAACCTGAATCTCTTGAACCTTATCCATCTAAGTTTGAATTAATTCAAACTTATTTGGATAACCATTCAGGATATCTATATCTATCATATCAATAGATATAGATAGATAGATAGATAGATAGATATTGGTGGTTATATATCTGATTATATATTTTAGATAATATATTGATATATCAGATACAATATATCAGATTATATGGTTAATCTAAAATATACGTATATCAGATACGTTATGGGGTTTTTACCCATAACCTTTTTTCCTAGACTCTCTCTCTGACTCTCTCCCATAAAACAACGATCAAGCCATTTTGCACTGTGACTTGTGTGGGTGATACTCATTTTGTAGTATCACTCCACTGCTGGGTTCGTTGTTCAGATTCTGGAAGCACGTGATTTACCCACGAGGTTCTTCTCTAAAAGGTATGATTCTGATATTTTATCCGCTGTGTCATAATGCTTTATGATTTACATTGGTATAAGAGCCAATATGGGTATTTTCGTATTTATTTTTATGCATTAAAATATGTGTATATTTTTATATAAATATATATGTACATAATATATGCATGAATACTAATAAAGGAGGAAGATGTCTTCATTTTTATGTTCATTAAATGTTATTTTTAATGCCATAAATGTTTTTATTGTGAAAAATGGAGTCCGGCAGTACCGAAGTTGGACCAAAAACCACCCTGGAAGGCGGAGCGTGGACCGAACGCGCCACCTGACGCCGTCAGCCGATACCACTCGCTCGCACGCGCATCCACGCGCCTCCACGCGCTCTCACGCGCTGAGACGCGCTGCCACGTGCGCACTGTCCGCGTTTTCACACGCGCACCATCCGCGCTGCACACGCGCGCGCCATGCGCTGAGCCACGTTCTGAGCCGCATTCTAAGCCACATTCTGCACCGTGCGCTGAGCCTCTCGCTGAGCCGTCTACTGAGCCGTGCGTTGAGCCGCGCCGTTTTTCCTCCCTAGCGTGGCTGGCTTGGCTGCTGGTGCTAAGGCGCTGTTTGTTCTGTTTTAAATTCTGAATCGCGTTAAATGATCATAATTAATTCGTTATAGCCTTGTTTTAAGCATGGTTGGTACCGTTAGACTCAGAATTAAATTTTTTATCTTCTGTAAAATTTTGAAAATTTTATGAAAATAAAAAATATTTTTCCTGAAATAATAATTCATTATTTCTGATTTAAAATGCATCTGGTGTTGCATGATTAAGTTTCTGGGGTTTAATTTTTTATTGTAGACTACTATTATAGTTTACTATTTACTGGTATAGTTATAGCATTTTACCAGATTCTGAAATATTTATTTCTAATTTTATGTGTGTTTATTAGTTATTTAAAATTCCAGAAAATACCAGAAAATTCCAGAAAATTTCAGAAGTGATATAGTTTCTGTTATGGCATAATTTAAGTATTAAATACAGCATATTGTTATTTTTTGCCTGGAGTTTCTAATATGTTGTAATTAGAATAGCATGATTAATTGTTATTTGTTTAAATTCCATTATTTATTGTGACATAGCATGAATTGGTTGTGAATTTACATTATGATGCTATTGTATGGAATTAGAATTTTTTATCATGCTTTTAGACATGCCATAGTCAGTGGGAGGTTATTCGGTTGAGAGAAATCTTTGTAGATTAACTCCCGAAAACCAATATTTTGCGCATAAATTAAATTAAATTTTGGATAATTGTCACCTGTGGCGCAAGAGATGATTACGAGCATAGCGGATTTTCGATCTTGCGACTTATGTAATATTGTCACTATTTAATTTAGATTTTTGTGACAAAATTATATTATGCTAATCAAATTAATCCCAATGCGAATTTCTCTCTAAATTGACTTAGCTTATGGAAGTTAATTTGGTTGACCTAGACTTAGTAAAGATGTTCAAATGTGAACAATGCAATTCTATTCTTTAGATGAGCAAAAGTCTTAGAGACTTTAGGTTAGACCTTAATTGAGCCAAAGTAAGGAAACATGACTCAAAGTCGCCATAGTTTTGTTGCCTTGTTTGGCACAATAAAAACTAATGTGTGCGCTATGGTTAGCGGCATGCTACGTAGTTTTGGTTGGCGAGTTTTGGAGTTATGAAATTATTAAGCCCTCAATAGATTTGTATATGATCTTGATTATTGAGCTGCACGGATTGACTTTGTAATTTGACTTGTAATGATGTTGCATCATTGGATGAAGTAACATTCAAGAGTCACTTCATCCAAGAAATGCGAGCTTTAATAAATTAGTCATTAAGTGTAAGACGAGTAGCTAGTATGAGCAGTGTTTTGCTCTCTACCCAATTATTGGGAATAGATGGAGCAAAATTTCACGCACTATAATAGTGTGTATTAAAGTATCACTTGAATTAAAAGATTAGTGCTTAGTAGCAGCAAAATCTATTAACACTAAGTGAAAAGATTAGCCAAGTGGCTGCAAAATCTATTAGCATTGCCAACTTGTCTAAGTCTGGACACTTACTGTTTCCACACTTGAGTGTGAGACATGATGAGGTGCTTCATTGTTGATTCCTTACTAGGCTAACGTTTTGAATAACGTTTACCACTAAGCGCAAACGTTGCAGCATAGTAATGAAAAGGTCAAGGCTGACAAGGTTGTTATGACTCTAAGAATTTGACACATGGGTTGTGAGAGCATTGTGTTGAATTAAGACTCTTTAGCTTAATTCGCGCTTAAGTTACTTCAGGAGCTGTCATAGTTGATAGCTTATTCTCTCCTTCTTGTGGATAGTAGAATTAATTGCAAGTAACTATGAAGCGAGAAATAGATATGGCAAGAGGAGTATCGTCATCTTTCAACTAGATGCAGTAAAGTGTATGGAGAATAAAATTGACTTGAAGGTGCAAGGGATTAGCACTTACTAGTTAAATTTGCGACTTAGGCGCACTTGATATCTCCATGACATCCTTTTATGATCTAGTGAATATGAATTAGTCGTGAGTCATTACCTAGTTGGGCCTAAACCTTTAAAACTTGTCTTCGAGAACTCACACATTAAGATGATTGGAATTAGTTTATGACATTGGTCATGAACCAGTGGCTTATTATACTTAATCACATTAATGAGATGATGACACGATGGTTTGAGTAGGCCTTCTGGGCCCACTCGCTTGTGACATCCTGCTCTCATGTGAATGTGTAACTTTGTTCGCAATGGTGCGCACAAGTAAGTAAGAAAGCCGTAGAAGGTCATTTGTTTGGCGCATTTAGTCCACTATGATATTTGTGACTAGATATGTGTAAGGGTATGATAGCTAAGCCTCAATCTCGACACATTTATAGATTACGATACGCATCTGAGTCAAGACTATTTGATCTCCCATAAGTCAAAAGTTTTGCGATGATTTTTGACATTGCACATATGAGGTTGCGCTCAATTAGATAACAGCTTTAGTGCTTTTAGTTTTGACCAAGGTGGCGAGTATCTATTTGAGTTATTTTAGAAAAACTCTGTAAAGAGAAATGGATGCTTAGAAAATTGATTATTCCTAATACTCAATAACACAATGGTTGTAGTAAGAAGGAATTAAGTATTGTTAATGTTAGGTGGATAATGGCGCAAAATGTTTCCCAATTGGGAATTGCACTTTAGTTTGTTGCCTATATCCCTAACTAAATGCCCTCCATATCAATTTTACACTCCATTTATGTAATGGGTTAGTGGAGAGCCATCTATGGGCGATCTGTAACCATTAAGCATTATCTTTATTTTTACTTCTCATAAGGTTGCGAAGTTAAGACCTAGAGTTCTATGGTGCATTATTGTATGATGTCTTGTAAACACATAGGGTCACGAGGCGCATTATTGTATGCTGTCATGTAAACCCTCCGGGTTATGTGCATATAGGTAAGCAGCTTTGTGGGAGTGTAACCAAGTCACATAAAGTTTTCTTAGTAAAGGTGACGTGAGTAGAGTTTTTGGAACTCTATGAGATACAGAATTCTAAGCATAGCGCTCTATGTAGCCTAGTTGAGAATGGAAAGAAATTTCCAATATCCTAGGGACAGTGGGAGCGATGTGCCTACTAATGGATTACTCCATTAGAGAAGAATACTCTACATTCTTAGTTGCGTGGTAGCACATCACTGGGTGATTGAGAGCGAAACATTCATGATTGCTCCGCAAGATGATAAAGAGCCTAGGATAATGCCAAAGGCTCTAGTCCCCTGTTTTTTAGAAAGTGGATTAATGTTGCGCAGTTTAAGACAAAGTCTTTGAGGATTAACCATTTCTATAATTTGGTTGACTTTCCATTATGACGCGAAACTGTTCTAAAGTTATACGTAATTTGGATAGTCATTGTTGAGGCATAAGGCTCGCTAGATACCGAAAAGTCGCACCATTGAGGAAAGTGTAGACCATGAGAAGACTTCCTCCTGGGGAGTGAGGTTATTTTGACTTAGGCTATGACTGACATAAGTTTGGAACATTGATTTGTGGACATTGTGACCCAACTTTCTCGTTAGAGAATTGGATAAGTAGATCCGTAGGGATTTACCTTCTGCTTTTATGTTGAAAAGTTAGAAGCGCAAAAAGATTGCTAATTCCAATAAATCTTTGACAGCCTAAAACAGTTATCCAAATAGTGGTTCTTAGATTTCGTCAAGCCATGATAGGCCAACGATGATCAATGAAAACCACTGAGGCATGATCAATGGTCCAAAAGAAGTTTTTCCTTACTTAGTCATTATGAGCCAGGAATTTATAGGGTTGTCGCCACCTAGGGTGGGCAGTCCTCTGTTTTAGATATGATGGACATGGGTGATGTAATTTATATGCTCGGATGTACGATCCTTAAGGATGTTTGGGGAAAATTCTCGGTTTGTCTTCGATGACTTACATAAGGAATATCCTAGAATGATTCTAGATGCAAAATTGCAAACCCATTGACTTACCTATCGGTAAAAGCCAGAGCCTTAGCTATTGAGTGATCCTCGGATTGTCTTTGGGAGAAACAGATGACCTATATTCCTTGATCTTTTCTTTGTTGTGGGACCTAAAGTACGCTTTGTGGGCGTATTCGGCATGATAAGTGTTATCTTTGGTAAATGGTCAACTGAGTTGTTTAGACATTGACCTTGCTCATTAGACTGTGGATAGAATACTTTACTAGTAGTATATTAATTTGCTCCTTGTAAGATTCAATGCGCTAGTTGGGCGCATTAAGAATGAACGCAAATTGGTCGCCAAAATATCTTTAGAGAGGTAATTGCGCAAGAGGTAATGATCTTGAACCACTTCATGTGAGGCGAAAATGGTGGATTCCGTTGTATATGCTTATCGCAAGAGGTGCTGATAAGGCTTATGCTTGGAATCTAGAATTGCAGACTGTGGTTGTGTTTTTTTTTTTTAAAAAAAATTGATCACTTATTTGTTGTGAGATGATGGGATGTTGACGCTATTATGGTTTGTGTCATAATGATTAGCAGATGATGATGTCAGCAGGCAAGATTGGCTCACTCACTCGAGCAATCGCCCTTGGCGCTTGGGAGCGAGCAAAGATGAGACTAGTGGTTTATTTTTTATTTATTTGGAGCCAAGAGAGGCTTAAATAATCCACTATGTATGTCGCCTTGGTTACAACCAAGATGAGGTCGTGTTAAGGACCAAACATGGATGTTAGTACCCACTTTCTATGTTGTGCCTGTTATGATTAGCCAGATGCGAGATCTCATTTGGCGCCTAGAAGGCGAGCAAATAGAGAATTCGGGTTAGGGGCTAGAAAGCGACTAGACTAATATCTGTACGGTGTATCGAGTATGACGTCACTCTTTTGGAAGAGTTACTCCACCATAGCATGTATTCATACTATATGTGCTTGGTGACCGAGTAATGAGGTGAGAGAATGGATCCATGTTTCCTCACCGTGTGAGTTTTACGTGCCATTATTGATATGACTTTCATTTATGTACCCTTTTGTGACTTTTGACTATGTCATAAGGTAAGGGGTTGATGTTCTGCTACTTTGGTATGTTGCCTGCGGTCACGTATGATTCGGCCTTAAGGGACATCACTGGAAAAGCGGTCAATCCTAAACTAAATGGCATGAGGGCAAAAGAAAGATCATCTAGTATTACACCACTGTTGTGTATTCACTGCCGGCAACTCACATCATTCTGTATGAGAGGCGGATTGAGTGTGAATATATTGCAAGAATTGAGAGGGTCAAACATGCTCTTTTTGAGGGATTAGAGATGTTTTTTGGACCGGTGTAATTAGATGGGTCTGGGGTATATGAGACACTATTTCTGTTCTTTATGGGTTGATGTCTCTATGCTGGCTCATTTTGAGTTTCTAGTATAGAGCTCCCACATGCAGGTGTTCTCAGCAGTTGTACGGTGCATTGGCTAGTATGAGATTGTTCATTTTTGGGGAGATTGAGATAGAGATAGAGATAGAGATGTGGCAGTGTCATGCCAACTCATGTACGAGTGGAAGATGTTAGAAATTGGGCACCCATGTGGCATGACCCTTTAAACCTTTTGAACCTGAACCTCTTGAACCTTATCCATCTAAGTTTGAATTTTAATTCAAACTTATTTGGATAACCATTCAGGATATCTATATCTATCATATCAATAGATATGGATAGATGGATAGATAGATATTGGTGGTTATATATCTGATTATATATTTTAGATAATATATTGATTTATCAGATACGATATATCAGATTATATGATTAATCTAAAATATACGTATATCAGATACGTTATGGGGTTTTTACCCATAACCTAAACTCTCTCTCTGACTCTCTCCCATAAAACAACGATCAAGCCATTTTGCACTGTGACTTGTAGTATCACTCTACTGCTGGGTTCGTTGTTCAGATTCTGGAAGCACGTGATTTACCCACGAGGTTCTTCTCTAAAATGTATGATTCTGATATTTTATCCGCTGTGTCATAATGCTTTATGATTTACAGAAACAAATAATAAATTTTTTGTTTAAAATTATAAAACAAATAAGATTGTATCTTGATTTTTTTTTCTTCTCATTTTGTATTTTTATCTCGTCTAATTCGCTCAAATCGTTTGTCTAAAACTGCCAAAATATATAATCAATCTACCAGTTTTGAGAATAGGTTGGCAGCGAGGTAAAAAAATTTCAATCCTCCAAAAGCGATTTAGTTGATTTATTTTCTCCCAAAACCAACTCAAACCGACCTATGCACACTTTGGAAGAATAAATTATTTTCAATCTCCCTTGCTCTCTCCTTTTCTCTTTCTCTTGGAGAATGCAAATTAAAAAAGAATAATTGTTGGCATTCTTAAAAAAAAATACTTGTTGGCTAAAATAAAGAAACGTGTTGGATTACATACATAAATGACAAGTTAAAATAGTTATTGCATTTTTTTTATATAGTTTTGCTAGGCAAAAATACATGATACATTTAGAGATGATTAGAGCTACTCTTACAAATGAAGAGAATTTTGCCCCCTTTTTCTTTTTTCTTTTTTTTTTTTTTTTTTTTTGTCTTTTTCTTCTTGATATGATGGCATTCCATCATTTACAAAACATTTGCGTCTTGCCTATAAAAATAAATAAATAAATAAATAAAATAAAATAAATTATAATCTCACCTTAATTTATTGGGGTTTTTTTTTTTTTAAATATTAGTGGATGACACAATTATTGAACTCAGTCTCTCAAAAAAGTCAAATTTCTTGGGAATAAGATTACATTTTGCAAGTTAGAGAAAAGAAAAATGAAGAATAAGGAATAAGATGATTGGTGGAACTTAACATTGCATTGAAATTACTGAATTGCGTTCATGCTTGAACATAACCTAAATCCCAATTAATGATTAGAAAACAACCTTTGGATTGTGACAATAACATGAATTGCGGAACAACTGGAAGTGAAGGCCCCGGGTCAACCCAGGGTGGTTGGCCTTGTAGTAAGAACATGGGGATTAAGTCTTTAGGTCATGAGTTTAAATTTTTTCTGGGTCAATTTTTTGGGCGTAACACAGTTAGTTAGGAGGTTGGATTTCAAGTTATCTAACCAGCACTTGGTGTGGGTTCAATGCTCTCCCGCTGTGCGAGTCATGACTTAAGCAGAGTTTGTCTTTGAAGGTCGGAGCAAGTTCCCAAGTTATAGTCTCCTTGCTCGGAACGGCTAATAGGACACCTTGGTGATCTCTACAAAGGGGCGCTGCCTTGAACCTGCGGAAGAGTAGGGAGGATTTTCCTGTAACAAAAAAAATAAAAATAAAAATAAAAATGAAGGCAAGGTCAGAGAAAATAATGAGCCAATTATATTGCATTCATGCACTTAATGATTAGTGGAGTTGTTGCACTAGTTCCAAATGTTTACTTTTTACACTTTAATATTTTTTTTTCCCCATTTTTTGCGAGAAATATATTAAAGTTGTATTGTGTTGCATTAAAAGTTGGCTTTTTTTTACGTTTTTTTGAAAAAATATATAATAAAAATAAATAAATAGATGATATAATTGGAAAAAAATCAAAAAGTTAACTTTTAATCTGAAGATTGAGAGATGTAATGCATGAATTATAGGAGCGTTTTGAAAAAATGATTAAAAGTTGACTTATTTATTTTTTTTTTTTTTTGGATTTTTTTTTTTTTTTTGAGAGAAAGAGAGAGAGAGAGAAGTGGGTTAAAAGTTGAGAAGTAACTTTTAACCCACTTTCCAAAATATCCCCATAATGTTGTAAAGTATCTTTACTTGTTCCAAATAATGTCAAAATTGCTCAATAAAATACAAGTGAGATATGTGTTTGATGCTTCATTTGCACTCTATTAAATTGAAATTAATTTCTGTATTTATTTTTAATTATAAAGCTATATTTTCTTGTTAGAGCAATGCTTGAGATTTCAAAATTTTTATCAAAATTTCTACCAAATGTCTTATATGGGTGTGAGACCCACATAATGTAGGTTCTATGTGGGTCACATAATGTGGGTTCTATGTGGGTCTCACACCTATGTGAGACATTTGATAGAATTTTTTGAGTTTCTAGCATTTTTGTTCATGTTAAGTATGAGATTCTTAAATGTTTATTTAAAAAAAAAAAATTCACATAGAAACTTCTAATTTTTTTTTTTTTTTTCAATCTCTCTCAATTAATTAAAAATTACACAGTCTCTGGTCAATTAATATGAAATAATATGGGGATAATAACTAAGGGCTAGTTAAACTTTGTTATTTTAGTTGATTTTTTTTTTTTTTTTTTTTTTTTGGCTTGTTTTTGGAAAGTAGAAAAAAAGTTAACTTAAAAACTTTTTTTAAATTTTTTTGAAAAAATGTGTAAAAGAATAGAAAGTGATTTGACCCAAATAAGCAAATAAGTTAATAAATTGTTTTTTTTTTTTTTTTTTTATGTTCCCGAAAGACGCCTTCAGCCAGGCTAAAAAAGTTACGTTTTAGAATTTTTTTTTTTTTTTTTTTTTTTTTAATAGTTGATTTGATGATCATTGTGGGGCAAATTACATATACCTCCCTCGAGGTTTAGCTAAATTACAGATACCTCCTGAGATTTCGGAAATTACAGATATCCCTTGAGATTTATATTTTCATAACAAATTGTCTCCTGAGATTTATATTTTCATAACAATTTGCCCCCTAATTTGTTATGCAAATAGTACCTTCAGGGGGGTATTTGTAATTTCTCAAACCTCAGGAGTATCTGTAATTTTGCTAAACCTCGAGGGGGGTATATGTAATTTGCCCATGAATGTGAGACAAAAAAAATAAAATTATTATAATTTAGATATAATATTTTATCTTATTATTTATTTTAATCTATTTTATCTTTATTAACTATTTTAATCTAAAAAAAACATCCAACCCAACTTGCCAAACACCCCCTCACTGCATGACATTACTGAATCAAATTTCATACGCCACTATACACAACCCAAACAATAATGATGTGGATCAAAAACAAATCTCGCCCTTATAAAATAAATTTTTATTTTTTATCGATTCGTATAGTATTAAAATCCAACACTTATCTACTACCAATTGAAACTTTTTTTTTATATTTTTTTTATCAATAGACAATAAAGTAATTACAAATATGAGAAATATTTTAAAAAAAATTATAAATTTGAGAAATATTTATATCATTAAACAAATTACTAGCTCACAATAATTAGAAACTCTGCAAAATCTAACACAATTAATATACTAAGCTTACCAAGCCCAACAAGGACTATATAGAAATAAACCACCAACATGAATGTGGGTGTTTGGGAAGTGAATTTTTTTGTAGGTTTTTTTAGTTATAGGATACTATTAGAGAAATTTTTTTTTTATGTTTGAGAAGATAGTTGGGTTTTTTGTGGTTAGATATGATTTTGTGAGAGAAAAAGTGAAATAATTATGAAGTTTGTTTGGATTTATTTTTTTTGATTTTGTAACCAATTTGTCTTTTAGTGAAAAAAAAAAAAACCAAAAAAAATCAAAAAAAATTCTTCCCAAACACCTCTGTATCAAATTCTTCTTTATAAGAGTTGAATTCGAGTCCTCACACAGTGTTAGACCATCTCTAAGGAATTTTTTAAATGAGACATATTAGCCATTATAGATAGCATTAACATATTTTAATCATTCTATTAGCTATTATAATAGATATTTTAACAAAATTTTTTAAAACTGATTATATTTGAAGAGTTTTGAAAGGCTATTTAAATAGTTTATGTGTAGAAATAAATAAAATGAAAAGTAATATTAAAATACATAGACTAAAAAAATAGATAAAATAAAAATTTATTTTTCTTATATTTTATTTTAATTAATAAAAAATGAATAATATGATTGGAGTTAACCAACAAATGGCCCGATTTACGAATTGGCTTTTCGTATAAAAGCACCCAACGTTTGGAATGTGGATTCATTTTTTATTTTTTTAGTTATTTTAAACCCCGTTTAAAAATAAGTTATTTTAATAATTTTTTAAATTTTTATAAAAATATGTGTAAAAAAGTAAAGAGAGTGATGTGATAACTTAGAGTAACTTTTTAATTTTGAGTAACTTTTTAATTTTTTGATTAAAATATATTAGTTGGCAAATGAGACCTGTGTGTGTCAATTTCCGACCACACTACCAAACAGGTACTCAGCTGGAGAACATCGGCAGAATAGATTAAGCCCGAACGACCTGTCAACAAAAAGAAGAGATTCCGGCGGTGGTTCGTCCACCCGGGGGCACTCCGACGATCAAATCAGTTATCTCTCAAAGATAGCAAAAGTGCTTAACTCACTATTCAGAGCATAAAAAGCATACCTTAGACCCATGAGGGTGCCTCTCTTTTATAGCCAATACAAACCTAGTTCCAATAGAAGCCTAGCTTCAATGGACTCAGGATTACTGTTAATCTTGGACTCCCAATAGGAATGGGATAAACTCTCTAAGAGTCTTATCTTTATCCAAACTGAAGTCCTTTCTCATTCTAGGACTATTGTCCCTTATCCACTTATCCCAGATTTCGGTATCTCAACAAATAACCTCGGCCTAGCCGAGATCATCTCGGCACCAAGACCAAGACACATGGCACCTCGGCTGGCACTTTGGTGCCACCTCGGTCACGTGTCCGTCATTCAAAAATTATGTCCCCACAATTGCCCCTAGGTTCTATTATCTCGGCATCCTGAGGTGATGGAACCTATATCATTCCTTCATTTTAGCACGTTTTCAAAGCATACCTTAACTGTGCAATCTTCTCGGGGTGAAATACCTCGATTATACCCACCAACGGTTTATCTCGGCCTTGACTTAACACTTGAAAATATTATAAAAAATATTTTTACAAGTGTTATTCATAACTTGCCACTTTACTTTTAGCAAATCTTCTGTCTTCAAATTTCTTCCAAATCTTGGCAACATGGTAATCTCGACAAGTACATAAGTACTTCTTTCAATACAACCTTGGCTTGACTTGTAAACTTTTCTCAAAATTTCAACAAGTGTTAAACCAATCTTCCTTTAATCATGACTTCGGTTTAACTTCAACTTGTAAATTTTTCTTAAGTTTCAACAAGTGTTAAACATGAACTCGGTTTAACTTCAACTTGCAAATTTTTAAAATTTCAACAAGTGTTAAACTTCAACTTGTAAATTTTTCTTAAATTTCAACAAGTGTTAAACATGACCTTGGTTTAACTTTAACTTATAAATTTTTAAAATTTCAACAAGTGTTAAAAATGACCTCAGTTTAACTTCAACTTGTAAATTTTTCTTAAATTTCAATAAGTGTTAAATATGACAGCGGTTTAACTTCAACTTGTAAATTTTTAAAATTTCAACAAGTGTTAAACATGACCTCGGTTTAACTTCAATTTGTAAATTTTTAAAATTTCAACAAGTGTTAAACATGCCATGGTCTCTTGTTTGTTGGATCCATTGTTACCTCGGCCTTGCTTCGGTAAGCCGTTTCCATTCTCTTGTTTGGCGTGTCTTCTAGGATTCTCCCTTCCTTGATTCTCCACGCCTGACCTCCCACGAAGGTTGGTGAGAATGTCCCTTGGTCCCATCGTGCTAAGGGACTGCATGAACCATTTTCTGCCCTCCTTTCTGGGCACCCTTCTTGGCCATTGGAATCGACGTATCTTGTAACGGGAACGGTAGCTGCATGACGTTGTTCTGCATCATGAAATTGACGACCTTTTGCAGGTCTGCCAATTTGTTAACCATTCCCTTCACCTCATCGTCCCTCTGCAGGCATCTATCTTTCCATACCTGGAGGTCGTCCTCGTTATAATACCCGCTTTGGTCCAATTTCTTTGGTACACCGCTCTTCTGGCCGACGTCCTTTCCTCCGTGATTCTTATCACGAGTCTCTTCGATGCAATTGTCTTATTCGACGTCAAGGTCAATATGTTTCCCACTCTCAGTAGGGGTATCGTCCCCAACCTTCTTTTTCTGTCCGTCGTTGGCTATCTATTCTTCTTTCTTTCCCACAGACGGCGCCAAATTTTGTGTGTCAATTTCCGACCACACTGCCAAACAGGTACTCAGCTGGAAAATACCGGCAGAATAGATTAAGCCCAAATGACCTGTCAACAAAAAGAAGAGATTCTGGCGGTGATTCATTCACCCGGGGGCACTCCGACGATCAAGTCAGTTATCTCTCAAAGATAGCAAAAGTGCTTAACTCACTATTTAGAGCATAAAAAATATACCTTAGACCCATGAGGGTGCCTCTCTTTTATAGTCAACACAAACCTAGTCCCAATAGAAACCTAACTTCAATGGACTCAGGATTACTGTTAATCTTGGACTCCCAGTATGAATGAGATAAACTCTCTAAGAGTCTTATATTTACCCAAACTGAAGTCCTTTCTCATTCTAGGACTCTTGTCCCTTATCCGCTTATCTCGGATTCCGGTATTTCAGCAGATAACCTCGGCCTAGCCGAAATAATCTCAACGCCAAGACTAGGACACGTGGCACCTCGGTTGCCACTTTGGTGCCACCTCGGCCACGTGTTCGTCATTAAAAAATTATGTCCCCACAAGACCTAATCTGTGACTAAAAATTCTCGTTTGGGATAGATTGACTTTTTTGAGAAAAAAAATAAAATGATTATAATTTTAATATGACGTTTTGTTTTATTTATTTATTTATTTATTTTTTGACTATTTAAATAAAATAAAATAAAAAAATCCCGTTTAGTTTATGCCAAACCATGGCAAAAGTGGATTTGATTGCACAAATCATAATAGTATGTGGTAATGAGCTAAAAAAACCCTTGGGTATTAGCAGAACCCCCACACACTCTCCACATGAGTCTTCCACTTCGTTCAAGACTTCTCGGCGACGTGAATTCGTCCCCTAATAACCAATCCAACTCGCCGGGTCCCCAAACCTTCGATTCCGACTTCGTCGTCATTCTCGCCGCCCTACTCTGCGCACTAATCTGCGTTCTCGGCCTCGTCGCCGTTGCTCGCTGCGCCTGGATCCGCCGTATCTCCGCCAGATCCGCCGCTCCTCATCTGCCTCCCAACAAAGGCCTCAAGAAGAAAGTCCTCAAATCGCTTCCCAAACTCACTTACACGTCCGACGATGCCGCTAAATTCTCCGATTGCGCTATTTGCTTGACGGATTTCATCGCCGGAGACGAAATCCGAGTGTTGCCTCAGTGCGGCCATGGATTCCATGTCCAATGCATAGACATGTGGCTCGGATCTCATTCGTCGTGCCCGTCGTGTCGTCAGATTCTGGTGGCCGGAATGTGTCAGAAGTGCGGCGGATTGGCGCAGTGTTCCGCCGCCGGAGCTGAGACCGGGGTCAGACGAGAGCAACGTAGAATTGACGGTGTGAATATGTTCTTGCCATAGCTTTAAAGGTTATTTTTCACTTTTATATTATAGAACTTGTTCTGAAATCATCATCATCATCATCATCATCATCATCAGGAGTTAAGTGTATATGATGTAAATTATAGTATAAAATATGTTTGTAGTAGCATGATGTTCTGACTAAGCTGTGTTCGTATGAACTAAGAAAGGCTGTAAAAATTGTGTAGAAATGAAGGTGATTGAAGTTTATCATTCTTGACCTTGCTATACCTCTGTACTTCAAACTCGCTCTGCTATGGCCTTTTGGCTGTTACACTTTTTTCTTTTTCTTTTTTAAAATTTTTTTAAGTTAGGTTGGATCTTGAATTTGTAGAGACAAAAAAAAAAAAAAAAAAAAAAGGAAATGAAAGAGATGAAGTACAAATTATCTATATGTTTTTTTATTACTACTCTCTTTATTTTCAAGATCTGAACATAATCCCGCCTGTATCATAATCTTATAACATTCATCATTGAATTTCTTAAGTTTAGGTTTCTTTTCCTTCTAAATTTTTTGGGCCAATTTCACATTCACAAAGCTTACAAGAAGGAATTATGTTTCATATCAAATCTTTTTTTTTTTTTTTTTGAATTTTTCATTTACACTAAATTAAAAAATTAATAAAATGATAACCATAAAATAGTATACTTTAATTTCTCAACCAATAAAAGTCAAGAGTTTGGTTCAATCCTAATTTTTCGTTCAATCCAAACCGAACTCAACAAATTACACCTATATCCAATCAAGCTCATGAAGAAAGGTCTGACATTAATTCGAAATATTTGATTTTGATAACTGCTTATTTATACTATATATATATATATATATTATATAACCAAATGGAATTGTTAGGTCAAAAGGTTTGAATCTTGAATTTTCATAATTTTGGAAAAATAAAATAAATACATATGGAGTATATTGGACACAAATCCCACTCCCTCTTTTTTCCTCTTGTCTTACTATTCAAGTCTTCTCACTCCCTCTTCTAATTATTATCTAAAAAAATATTTTAAAAAATTAGATAATATTTTTCATAAGAGTTGTGTATATAGATATGTATATTGGACCCTACATATCACTGTATCACGTAAATTTAAATAATAATATTTAAAAAAAAAACTCACAACTCTTATTCTCACCTATTATATATAATAAATAATATATAAAAAAAAAGAAAGAAATAAAATGTTAGCGTTTATCTCATTCACGTGTGCTTTTTATAAAATCAAATAATTTGATTTGTATTTAACAAAATGTGATGTTAAATATCTTTCGCTCCTTATCTCTATCCCAAAGGTAAATTTGAATTTAAATACTAATCTCAAAAATACATTATCCTGAAACTAAGGCCAAGTTTGGAAAGTCTCAAATAATTCATCTTTTTATCTTTTTATCTTTTTTTCATCACATCACCTCTTTACTTTTCTGTACATCTTTTCGTAAAAAGATAAAAAGTGCACTTATTTAGGTCATCCCAAACAACCCCTAAGTTTCCATATAGATTTGAACATCTACCAACAAAATCCAACATTGGAAACAAATCCCAACAACATTTTTTTTTTTTTTTTCCTTAATGCAGTCGTGATCATAAAAATTTCTTTAAAGTATTAGTATTTTATATCTCCTAACACCAACAGTTTATTTGTTTTTCCTCTGTAGGAAACATTGTAATATACATAGAGTTTTACAAGCAATCCTTCAAGATCCATCATTTTTTCATTTGAAATCTATTTGGAGCCATAAAACTTCCATGCAATTCTTTTTCATCTTTATTCTATTGATAAAACTTCCATGCAATTTTTATTCTATTGTATATTTAATGATAGAGCTTTTTGAAGTAATCTGTTCAAATTCATATAATTTTACATAAGATCTATATAGTTTTACATAAAATCTACGTAGCTCTATAATTTTTTCATGTAATTGCTCTAGATTTATAGATCTTTGTAGGTAATTTATGACAGTACTTGAATTTTTATTAAATAATTCATGCATATTACCATTATTAACCATTTCATTTTAACTTCACTATAATAAATATATATAACACATGTTTCTCAAATATATATTATTTCTCCTATAATATTTGGTATAACTTACTACTTTACATTTTTAGTTTCTATTGGTTTAGTTTTTAGTTCTATATGATCTTTTAAAATTTTATTTTAATGATTGATGGCAATTATTTAATTGATATATGATTTTTTTCTATTCTTTTTTTTTCTTTGTATTATTTTTATTCCAACTTTTGTCTATGTATTATGTTATGTGAGAACTTTATTAATAAATTATGGCTCTTTTTATTAAATAATTAGTTTTATATTAAGATTTTTTTTTTAAATCTTTGTTCTTTTCTTTCTTTTTTTCTTTTTTTTGGTTGAAAAAACTTAGAATCTTTATAGGAAAAAATTGATCAAATATTAGTATTAATTTGGTTCCTATATCATCATTTAATCATGTTTAGTAAATTTAAAATGTTAAAAATTAAAAATAAATATTTATTTCATGGGTAAAATCCAATTGAGTTAAATATTTTGACGGTAATCATAACTATTTATTAAATTAAAAAAAAAAACTGAACATTAAAAATACTTATCGTATTCTACTACAAAAAAATAAAAGGGTAAATTACAGATACACTCTCTGAGGTTTGCTTAAAGTATGAATTTCCTCCTGTGGTTTGAAAAATTACAAATATTCTTTTGTTAAAAAAAATTTATTTAACAGAACTAATTAAAAAAGTAAAATTCATAATTACTCTCCTATACAATAATAAAATTACCTAAATTATTAATTGAAACCTATTTTTAACATCATTAAAAACTGTTAATTGATTTGATGATTTATTAATAAAAAAAAACGATTTGTTATGAAATTAGAAATCTCAATGGGTGGAATGTAATTTTCAGAACTACAGGGGGCAATTTGTATTTTAATCAAACCTCAGGAGGTGTATTTGTAATTTACCAAAAATAAAAACATCTAATTTTTTTTTAGATGGTGAAAACACCTAATTGAATATTAGCCAAATTAATTGGTATATGTGGTCATGATCAATTGAGTCATATATTTGACTATATCTTGATCATGACTATTTGATTATAAAAATAATAAATACAAAAAATTTAAAATTTTCATAACCATTAAGATATTTATCGGTCCCCTAAGGTTCACTAAAAAAATTTCAAAAAATTCTTATTGCATAAGGATCCAATAAGATAAGGTCTAATTTTGATCTATCAAAAATCTTGAATCACTATTAATCTATCTACCTTCTTTCTTTCTTTTTTTTAATATCAGTAACAAAAGAAAACTTTCATTAAAAAATGAGAAGAGAGAAGAAAAGATGTACAATGGCGGACAAAGAAGTCTTCAAAAATAATTTTTAAAAATTTAAAAAAAAAAAAAAAAAACCTAAAATTCACACAAAACTTCTTGTCACTAAAAATCAAGAAAAGCAAAAATCCCCCTAAACGGGGAGCTTCTGAAGCCCAAAACAATGTTAAAAATATGATTTTCTCTCATATCTATTTTATCTTACACGACTACAAATTACCACGTCAAATCTCTATCAAAATCAAAATCTACTAACACCAGCATATTATATTCACACCATAACTAAAATCACATCTCTCTTTCTCTTTCAAATTTTAGTTTTATAACAAATTTAAATATTTTTAATGAAACATTAGAAAAAATGAGCAATATAAATTAAGGTTGTGCAATATACACTTATTTTAAAAGGTTCTATTATTTTTTAATTATAAATGAAATTTTGACACCCCTACACATGCTTCGAATTTTATGCTAATTTAAAAGATACGAGTTTGTTGTTGCGGCAAATTCTCGCCTTTGAATCCGTAAAGCATGGAGAAGATATGTACGTTATATTCATTTTGTTTTTTTTTTTTACAGAAAAATCCTCCCTACCCTCCCGCAAGTCCAAGGCAGCGCCCCTTACAGAGATCACCAAGGTATCCTGTTAGCCGTTCCGAGCAAGGAGACTATAACTTGGGAACTTGCCCCGACCTCCCAAGACAAGCTCCGCTTAAGTCAGGACTCGCACAGCGGGGGAGCATTGAACCCACACCAAGTGCTGACTACGGGTGGTTGGATTCTTAATTTGTAAGATTTACAAAATAAATAAATAAATAAATAAATAAGAATAAATTATTTATAAGTCATATTTAAAAGATTTATATAAAATATGGTTGTACAAAAAAATTTATGACCCAAGAGGTCATGTGATTTTCTTGTAAACACATCTATCCTCAATCTTAATTAATTAATGATAATATTATATATGGAAAATCTAATGTTATTATAGATTGTGATCATATTTGAAATTTGAAATTCAAAATAACTTAATTAATGGCAATACCATATATGAAAAATTCAATATTATCATAAATTATGATCATATCTATATGGTTGAAAATTCGAAATTCAAAACATAAATATAATATGTAGCATCTCAAACCCAATATGATATTCCCAAATCCAACGACATTCTCATATGCTTCTAAAATTCAAAATAACTTGATTAATCGCATACCATATATGAGAAATCCAATGTTACCATAGATTCTGATCATATCTTTATGATTGAAAATTTGAAATTCAAAACATAAATGTAATATGTAACATTCCAAACCCAATCTGACATTTCCAAACCCAACGTAACATTCTCATATGCTTCTCATCCCAAATCCAACGTAAATGTAACATGTAACATCTCAAACCCACCATGACATTCCCATATGCTTCTCATCTTAAACTCAACGTGACATTCCAATACTCTACCGTTGAATTATAAATAATGTAACCTCTTAAATGTAACATATAACATCCCAACCCAACCCATGTATTAAACCACCATCACCCTTAACCTAGTGTAACTTCAACATCGAGCTATGGGATTCAATTTATATTCAATTACAAACCCAAATCCCTAATAATTTTGCGCAATATACTATGACATATATGTAAACACTAATTATAACAAAGACACGATACATATTCAAACACATATACAACCGAACAAACACATAAATGTCATTTGCTACATGGTGTATGTGAATTAACGTTACACACTAAATGTAACACGCATCCTAACACGATCATTCAGGTCTTAATGTACAATTTTCATCCTACGACGTGGTTCACATTCAACGTCTAATGAACAACCAAAACCAAATACCTCCAACCCAACCCTTGAACCCATATACACCACCCCACACATCGAACATATTGAAACACATCAATCATCACAAGTCAAATACACATTCAATTAGAACATTGGCCAAAGTGTGCCTATCAATGAGTGTAATAGATTGTCAATGCCCTATTGAAGATAAACAATTCACACTTCAACAAACAACAACGCATTGTAAAAATAAAAAATAAAAAACCTCTTCCCCTCAATTGATTGGAGTCAAAATCTGTTGAAGAAATCAACAACCAACTCTCAAACTTTATCATATCATCGACTATTTAAGCAACATTTTGAAAATGCACTGAAATCCCACGACCAAGGCGAAAAAAAACTCACATAGTAGTTACTTGTAGACGTGTCTTTTCTAAAAGCCTTTCCAAACGTGATATGATGAATGAAAAAATAAGATACAATATAGAAACAAATTAGGGATATAATAGTACACTAATGTCATTAATTTACAACTCATAGGATCTTATGGAATACATTCCTATTTAAATAGGATTTCAAATTCTAAAAAAATATTCATAAAATTTCACATTAAATAAACCTTCCAAATAGAACTTATAAATAATTTTTCCTAAATAAAATCATGTTTTGTTTAAAAAAAGTGCCATGAGATGATGGGAGTATGGAATTCTAATATTGTGTTTGAATTATAAATACCGACCTATTTTGAGAAGATAGAAATAAGTAGTTTTTTCACTCATTTTTTTAAATTTTTTTGGCTTATTGACAAATTCATTTGAAAAGTGATAAATAAGTAATTTTTTTGCATTTTTAAAATTTTAATATTATTATAATATGGTGTCATATCACTTGTAAAATTGTAAATTAATCATATTACCCTCATCTAATTTTGTGAAATTACAATTTTACAATTCTACACACACAAAAGTATTTGGGTAATTTCACTTGTTGACTTATTTCCAACTTCCAAAACACTTTTTTTGCTCAAATAAACTGGCTTGTGGCTTTTTGAAAATAAGCCAAAAGCTAGTTTTTTTTTATTTCTTTTCATTTGAGGCCTTAGCTAGAAATTTGAGAACCAAAAAAAGAAACAAATAGGTGAAGAGTATGAATGAAATATAATTATATTTTACTGCTTTTTTTTCTTTTGCTTTCTAAATTGATATCCAAATTTATTATTCGAACAGGATGGGATTAGCAATTTGAGGATGGGTTTGCTAATAGAATTGAAGGTGAAAAGAATATATTGTCCTCTATTTTACAAAACGGTTGGATTTCTCACATGTTCACATCTCAACATAAAAAAACTTAAGGGATTCTATTGGACCCACAACGAATTTCATTTTGATGATTCGAATCGTTTATTTTGTATAGTTCTTAAGATGTATCATTCATGAAAACAATTAAGTCAATCCAATAATCATAACATTTTCATTTTATCATGTTTGTCTCTTAAAAAAATGAATGGTTTGTTTTCAAATATATATTCATCAATAATTTTTTTGAGAACAAATGCAATAAAATGAAAATATTACAAATATCAAATCAAATTAATATTTTTTTTTATGAATGATATATATTGAGAGCTATATAAAATAAACGGTTCGGATCATCGAAACGGAATCCATGGTGGGCCCTAGAGACTTCTCAAATTCTCGCATGTTGAAATATAAATATGAAAAAAGTTCAATAATCTACGAAAACAACAAATTTACCTTCTATATAATGAGGGATTTTATGTAATATTTAATCACAACCAACTAATACTATCACATTGGTACACAAACAAACACAATTTATCTTATATCTCCAACTTAATACCATTATACTCTTCATCGCCTTCTCTCAATCTTACAATGCTCATAATATTCTCTAACCTAATCTAACAAACAAACATAGCCTTTATCATAAATCTAAGAATATGATTTCCATTTTATCGACTGTACAGACAACGTTACATTTTTTTTTTCATGGACAAGTAAACAAAAAAGTCTACGCACACATAATTCAGCATATTCAATGCTAAATATAAGATAAAGTAGTTGCGAATAATTTGTTCTTAACTCTAAATATGAATATTTTAAATTATATTTATGTTTCATTCTGTAAAATTATTTATGTGTGCGTAACACAGTTACAAATGAAAACAGGATAAAAATTGTAAAGGATATTGTTTTAAAAAATTTAACTGTATTATTCAATTAGAGTTAAAATGACAGGAAATTCTATAATACAACTATTTTTTGGACTGTGTAACCTTCACGCTGTGTTTGGTTGGAGGATTTGAAGAAGGGTTTGGAAAGGGAAAGAGAAAAGTTAGGTGAAATGTGAATAAAATATACCTACATTTCACCTAGTTTCACACACATTTTCCCTTTCCCTTTCCAAATCCCTCCCCAAATCCCCCAACCAAACACAGTATTATGGTTTTTTATTACGGCTTATTGTGATATTAGTTATGATTTATTGTGATGTTAGTTATGATTTAATTATGATCTCTTGTAATTTTTATTTTGGTTATGATCAAAGAGGTTTTTTTGTTATGTCTCAAGTAATATTTGGTTATAACTCATTATAATATTAAATATGACAAATTATTATTGTTATTTTAGTTATGACTGGAAAAGTTTTTGATTATACCTTAAGTAGTATTTGATTATGACCTATTGTATTTTTTTTTAATTATGATTAAAATTAATTTAATTATAATATTTATAATATTAATACCACAAATATTATAACTTGTATATGTATACATTCACAAAAGAGTATGTAGTGTAAAATGGCACGAGAAATAAAGGATAAATATGACAAAGTTTGGTATGAGAATTGACGTAGGATTGAACCTTAGAATATATATGCTCGGAAAACTTCAAATATACAACTTTCAAATATAATATTTAATTGATTTTAATATTACAGCCAAAGGTAGCATTTGAAGTGAACATTGGCAAATGATATGGTAGTCTAGCTAAATGGCAATTGTTGGTGTGAATTGTTACACGAGGCAAGCTTGTGCTAGCTCTGTAGCACAAGTGACAATGACACTAGTTGCTAAAAACCACTAATTAAACTACTAAAAAATGGTAATTAGTCAATACAATATTTTCTTAAGATAACATATTAAATATCTAATTGATGTTAAAAAACTCCCATTCGAAGAACTGTCGACATTTCTTGTCTTAACCTAACTATAAGTATAAGATAGTGTTATTAGTCCACCTTATTACTTTATCTGCCATTATTTAAAAAAAAATAAAAACCAATAAACCAATTTATTCCTTTTTCTTTTAATGGGAGTTGTATGAATTAAAAAACCTTACCGCCACCAAAAATGACATTAAAATTTTTAAAAAAAGTGCTAATAGAATGTTTAATAGGTGATTATTAGTCTCCATATATATAAGTGTATTAAAATTTTGACACTATCTAAGATAACTTAAAGGACTACCATTAAACATCACTCAAAAACGAAAGCATAAGCACCATTATACAATCATATCTACAGAAATAAAAAATAAAAAATAAAGACCCTTAGTTGTTGTTGTTTTTTTTTTTTTTTTAGATAGGAAAAATACCTTACCTAGTTTAACTAAAAACTTTACTTGGTAGTTTAACTAATCTAACTATGGTAGGTAGGTTAATTAGTTAAGGACTATTTAAAGGATGCAACCTACCATACTTAGATTAGTTGATTTAAGCCGTTCATTTTTTAGACTCATGTTTGTAAATTATCCACATACAAAAATTAATTGATTTGACACTAACCATGTTTTTAATTTTATTTTATTTTTTTTGAAAAAAATTATGATACAATTATATAATTATGATTATTGGATTAAATTCTTTTTTTAATGAATGATCTGCACACACGAAGATTTAAAAATGAACATTACACATCTAACATGTGTAGAAGGGGAGAAATTGAGACGCTGACTTAATTATTGAAGTCACCTCAATTAGGCAAATTAATATTATTAAATGAATATGGGTTACAACCCCAGGAGAAGTGAGTCAACCAGAGGATCGAACTAGATCCAATCCGCTTGGGCCAAATGGGCTGTGAGCGAAGTCCAAGAGAACTTGCTAAGGTACTATTTGTTGAGGTCCAGTTGTTGAGGCAGACCCTACCTCAGCACCATCATTTTTATTACGGCTTTGCATTTGTCCACTTGCTAAGGGAAAGGGAGCCGTGGCAACTCCAACCTCTACAACTACTTTCTAAGGCACAACAGCCTTCGAGATAAGCCTCATCCATACAAGATAATGTACAAACACTTGGCGCTGATAGTAGACACCAAGGCACTAATAGCAAAGGGCTGATAGCAAGCCCAAAGGACATATAGCTTGGTGTTGATAGCAGGTCCCAACGCTTACTGGTTAGAGTTGATAGCAGGCACCAAGGATGCCAGTATACCACGGTAACCCCTTGAAGATAGGAGCAGGGTAGCTCAAAAGTAAGGAACTCCCTTTCTATATACCCATGTTAAGGACCTACTTTGATTGCACAGACAAAACTAAGGAAGCCCTTTTGGACTTGGTACGAAGCACAACCCTTGTTATGGCTCACGCCCTGGGAAATTGGGGAGTTTTTGGTTAGGTAGCAAATGGTGGAGAAGTTGCTAAGGTAGACACCAGTATGGCTAATAGTAGGTCATAAGTCCTAAGAGTACATGTTTTGAGAAACCGAGCTGAGAAAGCAAGTACTGTGGCAACTAGGACACCTGCTAAGGTTTGTACCAAAAAGGTATATGCTGAGACTCATGCCAAACAGATAGTACTGTAGCACTCGCTAAAGTTTTATACCAAACAAATAGTATATGTCAAGAGAAACGTGCCTACCTAGGCCTAGTGGTTCATGACGGAATATTTTGCAGCATATGTCGCCGCATTATTTGGCCACTTGGTATATTCTGGTATTAAGGAAAAATCTATAAATAAGGTCCAATTCCCAAGGTTGAAAAAAGAATGTTTTGGGGATTAGGGGAATACTCTACCCATTTTAATTGCACTATCATTTCCTTCTCTTGGACCACTTGCTCCACCCTTACCCGACTACATACTCTCAAACCTTTCCAAAATATTGACCCATTAACATAGTTTTGCCTCTCTAAGTGATGTTATTATTACTGCTCATTTTGGACTCCCTACACCATGCTTTTTTTCTTTTTCTCTTTTTTGAAGAAAAATTATGATACAATTATATAGTTACAATTGTTGGATTAAATTTTTTTTTATATGGATGATCTGCACACAAAGATTTAGAAATGAACAATACATATCATCAAAGTGTCTATGGTTATGATTCATTGGGATGTTTTGGTTACAACTAAAATAGTCTTTAGCTATAACTCAAATTGGTGTTAATTATGATTCAATATGACTATTTATTTTTTAGATTTAATGATTAAAAATGGAATGGCATATAGATGGTATCTTTATTGGAGTGCCTAGAGTATACAATTTTTCTTAAAAAATAACATATATGATTAATTTCATTTGCTTGTTTCTGTTTTCTTTGTTACTTTAGCAAATCCAAACATTGTATTGCATAACTTTTATATAACGTTATTCATTGTCGGTGATACTTACAAATAAAACATCAGAAAATACACAAAATAAAAGTTACAATAATTAATATAAGGGCTGAGGCGCGGGAAATTCGTTCTCTTTAAGGAGATTCAAGCCCTCTGCGGTTAGGCAAAGCCTCACACCAGTGCAGCAGAAAAAACCTTGACTTGTCCTCCCCAGGATACAACAGCCCGACTAAGTCATATGGTTCACCAATACTGCACAATTGGTTGAACCCAAAGCTTTATCACATGATAATCTCATTCAAGACATAACCAAACATCCAAAACTTCTTCACCTCTCGTATGATAAGATATGACACAAGTTTAATATATATAAAAACTTAATAGGCAAGGCTCTAAGGGATAAGGAACGGATGGACTTAACAGGATAAGCAAGGTGGACTTAGAAGACGTAGACTTGAAAGTCTTTGGCAAAGCCTTAGCAAGGAAGGTTTGGATGGAAAGAATGGAGAAAGACCAAGACCTTGACCAAGACATGGATAAGATAAGATTGGTGGATAAGTTATGGAGACTAAGACCAAGACTTGGATAACTAGGAAGCTTAACTAGGAAGAAAAAAAAAAAAAAAAAACAACCTATAACACATTATAATATTAAAATACCTGCTAACATTCCCCTACCTATTTTAATATTATAGGTAACAAAAACTGAGATTATTAGGCAAATAAGGATATTATGCATCATGGTTGGTGTGCTCTGCATTGAACCTCCATTAGTGAAACAATAATATCTACTCCAGAGCCAATAGTATGCTCAGCATTGAACTATGACTACTTAAGGGAAATAAATAATTATTGCACACACATATTATTCCAGGTGTTCACAAAAGCTTTAAAAGCTAGCACGTTACGACCTTGTCCGATCCCAGGATTCATGAGTGTATTTGAGAATTAGCCCAAATCTCATAGGTAGCGGCCCCACTACCACATTCACATAGGTGAATTCTGTCAAGAGTGCTCCTGTAACTATGACACCCCACTCAATAAGAGCTACAGAAATTCATTAAGAGTTTTTTAATAACTCAACCTCTACAACATTACAGGATAAATGCACTTACATCATAGGGATGGGTAAAAGTAATTTGGTGCATTTCTCACGGCCATCATATGATCGTTTTTCTCATTGAACCCAGTTACAGGATCTCTGGTCCCTGGGTTGAGTATCCTCATACATGGCTCCTGCTATATTCAATGGGTTTCAACCCCATCCCCCTCAATGTATTCCAGACTCTATCTCTTGCTAAGGCCTTAGTTAATGGATCTGCAAGATTATCACCAGATTTAATATAATTCACATTTATGATACCATTATTCATATAAGATCTTACAGTACTGTGTTTTCTTCTGATAGGTCTGGATTTACCGTTATAATAACGGTTATTAACTCGACCAATTGCTGCGGTGCTATCACAATGAATCAATATAGGTGGAATCGGTTTTTCCCAACAAGAGATTTCATTTAACAAATCTCTTAACCAATTTGCTTCTTCACTAGCTGTAGCTAAAGCAATAAGCTCAGCCTCCATTGTTGAATTAGCAATAATGGTTTGTTTTTTCGATTTCCAACTTATAGCACCACCTCCCAATGTAAATAAGTAACCAGTGGTTGATAATGAATCACCTGACAAGGTATTCCAATCGGCATCACTGTAACCTTCAAGTACTGCAGGAAATTTATTATAAAACAAGCCATATTTTATGGTACCACATAAATATTTCATAATACGCTCAATGGCTAGCCAGTGATCATTGCCAAGCTTGCTAGTAAACCTGCTAAGTACTCCAACTGCATATGCAATGTCAGGTCTAGTACAGTCAGTCGCATAACGCAAACTGCCAATCATACTAGCATATTCCTTTTGATTTATTATATCCTCATCATTTTCAACAGGAAATAAACGCACATGAGGATCAAAAGGAGTAAGAACATGCTTGCAGTTATAAAAATTATATTTTCTCAAAATTTTCTCAACATAAATGCGACTGATCAAGAAATATACCATCACAAGTTTTGGTAATTTTCATTCCCAAATATAATTAGTCTCACCAAGACCTTTCATATCAAAATGGCTACTAAGCATATTTTTAGTTTTCACGATATATGCAAATTAGAGCCAAATATAAGTAAATCATCCACATAGAGGCTAAAATGACATGTGAATTCTCTTCAGATTTATAGTAAATGCATTTATTCACATTCATTCGTTTTATAGCCATTCTCAATCATGTAGGAATCAAAATTTCTCATGCCACACTGTTTAGGGCCTGTTTTAAGCCATATAGGGATTTAACTAGCTTGCACACTTTGCTTTCTTGACCGGGTTCCACAAAACCCTCCGGTTGATCCATATAGATTTCTTCACCCAGGTCACCATTTAAAAAGGCTGTTTTAACATCCATTTGATGAATCTTTAGATCATGAATTGCAGCCACTTTGCAATTAATAATCTAATGGATGTAACTCTAGTAACAGAGAAAAATGTATCAAAAAAAAGTCAAGATCTGCTTGTTTTTAAAACCTTTTGCAACAAACCTTGCTTATATTTATCAATAGTTCCATCCGGTTTAAGTTTTTTTCTTAAAACCCATTTACAGCCAATAGTTTTACAACCTGGTTGTAAATCTACTAATACCCAAGTTTTATTGGATAATAATGATTCCATCTCATCATTTACAGCACCTCGTTCCAAAAAACAGAGTCAGGAGATGCCAAAGCTTCTTGTAAAGTTAATGGAGTTTCCTCCACATTAAAAACATGATAATCAGGGCCAAAATCTTTTTTTATTCTAGCTCTTTTACTCCTTCTAGGTTCAAAAAACTAAGGATCTTGGTTTTGTAAAAGATGAGTAGAGGAACCAGTTTCAGATAAAATAGTTTCTTGATAATTTTGACCCCCACCATTTTTAGATTTAAAAAGGAAATTTTCTTCATGAAAAATTGCATCTCCTGATTCAAAATTATTTTGTTTTCAATATCAAAAAATCTATAGCTGTACTATTTTTGCATATCCAAGAAAAGCACAAGTGACAGTTTTCACACCTAATTTAGGTCTTTAGGGTCCACAAGTCTAACAAAAGCTAGACAACCCCAAACCCTCAAATATCTCAAATTTGCTTATGCCATTTTCATAACTCAAAAGGTGTAATTTTTATTTTTTTATGTGGCACTCTATTCCTAACATAACATGCAGCTAAAATTGCTTCTCCCCACAAATTTGAAGGAGCACCTGCTTCAATTAGCATAGCATTTGTTAAATCAGTTAAAGTTCTATTTTCCTTTTCTGCTACACCCATTTGATGCAGGTGAATATGGTGAAGTGTTTCATAGATTATTCCCAAAGACTGAGCAAACGAGTTGAATCCAAAAGATTCATACTCCCGGTCTCTATCACTTTTATACCTTTTAATCTTTTTAAACCGAATTGATTTTCAACTTCAAGAAGGAATTCTTTAAATTTTCAAAAGCATCACTTTTATGTTTCAACAAGTATACATAAGTGTATTTTGAAAAAATCATCAATAAAAGTAATAAAATATCTATTTCCACCACGTGTTAAAATTCCTTCAAATTCACATAAATCAGTGTGAATTAACAATTCAGTATTTCTCCCACACTTTTATGAGGCCTTTTAGTTATTTTTGCTTGACACTGCAAACTTCACATTTCTCAAATTTATTGTCAGTCTGGGAATTAATCCTAAACTACTCATGACTCCCACATATCGGCTATTAATATGACATAGACGAGCATGCCAAAATTCATATAAGACAGCATGTAAAACGAAACATGTGTTTTCTTATTCTCAACATTAATTTAAACATTCCATCCATCACAGGCATATCCTTTTTCCCACAAATATGCCTTTTTAGTGATTACATATTGGTCAGATTCAATAGTCTGTTTGAAACCAGCTTTGTTGAACAAATAACTTCACATAAAATTTTTTCTCATGGACGGTGTGTACAACACATCTTTTAAAACAAGCACACGTCCAGAGGTAAAATTCAGCTCAACATCCCCATACCCGAGCACCTTGGTTAAACTGGAGTCACCAAGCATAACAGTCCTCTTCTTATTAAAAGGAGTGAAATTTTTGAACCAATCTTTATCATAGCAGACATGCCTATTGGCACCAGAGTCTGCCCACCACCCTTCCACAGATTGAACCATAAAAATATCTATGATCATAGCCACAAATGGTTCCTCGGTAACATTAGCCTGTGGTCGAGGCTGTTGTTTCCGAAATTTGCAAGTTCGAGCAATATGCCCACTTTTGCCACACACAAAACATGTCACATTTGTCAGATCTTGTGAAGGGGGTTCTTGGTTCCATTTCTTTTGCATCGGGTAATTTTTATTTTGTGGCCTTCCAGTATTTTTCCAAATTTTCTTAACTGGCTTCAAGTGACTATTTTTATAAAATCGACCTTTAGGTAAAGTATTTCCAGAAGTTAAATTTACCTTTATAGTGGAATGCTCTTGTGTCATAAGCGCGTCTTGTCCTCGAGCTTCCTCCTCCACCCGAATCCGGGTGATTAGAGTCTCCAAGGATGTCTCTTCAGTGTCATATTTATTCTGCAAAGCTTTCCAAATTTTCTTGGCAGTGGTGTAAGTAGTATCATAATAATCATAAAATTGATCTGAAAGACAATTCAAAAGATAGTATCGACAATTATACTCATCTGTGTTATATTTCTCGATTTTTTCAAGATGAGCAGCATACTCCTCGTCGGTCATCTCTTCAGTGGGGACTTTGTTCGGATTTTTCTCGATCAGGATATAGGCCACCTTGAGGACACTGAGGTAGAAGAGCACCTTGCCTTTCCATCTCTTGAAGTGGGCTCCCTTGAACCGGAAGGGCTTGTTGAGATTGCCGGTATTCTCGTTAGGGTTTCTCCAGTACTGGCTCCATGGATTTTTGAATCTCCTTAAAATTGTTGGTGATACTTACAAATAAAACACCAGAAAATACACAAAAATAAGTTAAGTTACAACAATTAATATAAGGGCTGAGGCGCGGAAATTCGCTCCTCTTTAAGGAGATTCAAGCCCTCTGCGGTTAGGCAAAGCCTCACACCGGTGCAGCAGAAAAAACCTTGACTTGTCCCCCCCAGGATACAACAGCCCGACTAAGTCGTATGGTTCACCAATACTGCACAATTGGTTGAACCCAAAGCTTTATCACACACACCCTTTTTTATTTGCCTGATAATTTCATTCAAGACATAACCAAACATCCAAAACTTTTTCACCTCTCGTATGATAAGATATGACACAAGTTTAATATATATAAAAACTTAATAGGCAAGGCTCTAAGGGATAAGGAACGGATGGACTTAACAGGATAAGCAAGGTGGACTTAGAAGACTTAGACTTGAAAGTCTTTGGCAAAGCCTTAGCAAGGAAGGCTCGGATGGAAAGAATGGAGAAAGACCAAGACCTTGACCAAGACATGGATAAGATAAGATTGGTGGATAAGTTATGGAGACTAAGACCAAGACTTGGATAACTAGGAAGCTTAACTAGGAAGAAAAGAAAAAAAACCAACCTATAACACATTATAATATTAAAATATCTGCTAACATTCATCAAATAATATATTGTATAATTAAAATAAAAAAAATAAAAAATAAAAGAAAAGGATTGATGACTAGGGCTGGTAATTATAGAATCTACACAATTGTGAATGAGATTTTACTATAAATCTAGTAACATTTTTTTTGTGCTCTAATATGAATTTAAATAACACAACACGAATACGATCAGTATAACATTACGTCCATCTCTAATCATTACCATACTTTTGGAATGCACAAGTGGTCCATTAATTGGTAGGTTGTCCGATGTCATTCCTTAGAGAAAAAAATGATATCCAAATGCTGTCATGCAATTTGTATGCTTTTACATCTGATACGGCTTCACTTATTCATTTGCATGTTACTCAGATATTGACTCAACTTTTCCAATAAATTCTCCCAAATTATGATTGTTTCTTCAAGTCAAATTTTAAAATAAATTTCAAGAAATTCAACTATATTTAACAATAAAGATTATTTATAAAACATGCCAATCAACTGCTTCAAAGAAAAATAATTAATTAGCAACTTAATTAACTATTATTTATTCAATTTTTTTTTAAAGAAAAAAAGAAAGAAGGGCGAAAAAAAATTCACCTTTTCTCACCTACATTTGTGGCCCAACCTATTGGGCTTGTGATTGGGAGGCTAAGTTCATATGTTTGGGATTGGCATGACCAAAGCGCATTTTGTAGTCCCATATGAAAGAAAATGGAAAATCAACAAAATCATATCCTTTTTAAAAAAAATAATAATAATAAAAAAAAAAAATCAACAATTTTTAGAGAATACTCACGTAATTTATTTAAGAAACTCATGATAGGATTGCTTACAATTTTTAGATCAATATTTTTTTTTAATAAAGTATCAATAAATCTCATATAGTAATTTTATGAATTGTTTGGTCATTTCTTTTTTCTTATGGACTCAAAAGTCTCATTTTAGTGTGAATTACATAAAAGTCAAAGTATAAACGTAAGTGTGATATGTACTGGGACACAAATGTAGGTTTTCTCATAATATTGAAATTACTCAACGTAATATTTCAAAAAAACCCCTTAAAGTGTTTTCTAAACGTAATATTCCATTATAACACTCCAATATAACATACTAAAAAATTTATTAATGTACTTTTCTTAAATGTAACAATGTAATATTCCAAAAAAAAAAAAAAAATTTCTTCGTATATTTTTTCCAAACGTAATATTCCAATCAATGTAACATATAAAAATTTCTTAGTGCACTTTTTTCAAACATAACATTCTAATGTAACACTCCAATGTAACACTAGAAAAATCACACCAACAGAAATGTAAATTTTCATACTCAATAAACAACACTTCAGCCACCAATTCCCCCCTAAAAAAAAATCTTTCACACTCATCTTTTCATTCTTATCCCAAAAATGAATCAGAAAATTAAAAAAATAAATCATAAAAAGACATTCACTTAAACTCAAATGATACCAAATCAAATAAATATAATTTTTTAAAATAAAAAAAGAATTAGTTCATAAGAAAACTTTTGAGACTAAAAATGAATTAAAATTCCCTAATATGGGATTTAGGAGTAAATTTTCTCCTTTTTTTTTTTGCCTTTTTTTCTTAAAGTTAAAGGTCAAAATTAGATTAAGCTACTCGACCTGATTTTAGGGTTGTGTTTTTACTAGTCGCCCATTGGGTTTGAGTTGGTCGCTACTCCACTGAGAGAAATTTGTGGGTCACTTGGGCTTGTTTGGGAAATCTAATTGGGTTAATTACCAACTAGCGCTATTAAAGTGCCCGTATAAATCCTAAAAACTTTTTGAATAGAATTTGCTGTGCTGTGGTCACTGTCACTGTTTGTGCCCACAGCACAGCAATGTGACTCTTGTGCTTCTTGTCGGGGCTGTTTTGGATCTTATTCTGATAATTTAAATTGTTTATTTTTTTTATAAAAAATATTAAGTAGAATATGTTTATAAAAAATCAAGTTAATTGGACAATAATAGTACCTCAAATCACATTTGTTTTTAGTTTTACACTTACAATCATATTTACAATTCATTTTTTGTTATCTACAAATGTGATTTGATGGTGTTATTTATATCCAATTAATTTGATATTTTATAGGTTATATTCTATTCAATATTTTCTAAAATATTAATGATTCAAATTATTAAAATAGGACCTAAAACAAGTCACATGAGGCACACAAGCAATGATCTCATATCCTTTTGAATACACTAATAAGTTTTATAATACATTGCCCTCATTAAATTTATGGGTAAAGCACGAATAAATTAAATAGTGATCTTATGAATTGTTTGGTCCTCATTTTTTTCTTATGGACCCAAAAGTCCCATTCTAGTGTGAATTATATAAATAGCCAAAATGTGAGTTTTCTCATAATGTTGAAATTACTAAATATAACACTTCAAAAAACTCTTTAATATACTTTTTTCAAACGTAACACTCTAATATAACACACTAAAAAATTTGTTAGTATATTTTTTTCAAACGTAACAACGTAACATTCTAAAAAAACTCCTTAGTGTATTTTTTTTCAAACATAACACTCCAATCAATGTAACATACAAAAACTCTCTAATATACTTTTTTGAAACATAGCACTTTAATGTAACAGTCCAATGTAACACCAGAAAATCACACTATAAAAATGTAAATTTCCACGCTCGACAACCAACACTTTAGCCAACAATTCCTCAAAAAAGAATCTTCTATACCTCACATTTCCATTTCCATCTCCATCCCAAAAATGAATTGGTGAATCATAAAAAGACATTTACTTAAAGGCAAATGATACCAAATCAAATAAATACAACTTTCTAAAACAAAAAGGAGTAATTGGTTCATAAAAAAAAATCCTTAGAACTAAATAAATCAACATTTCCACATATGGAATTTATGGGTAAATTTTTCAAAATTTATTTCCTCATTCAATCTATCTTTTTTATTACCTTCTCTCTTTTTCTCTCATTTCTTCAGAAAACTTTATCATTTTTTTAATTTATCTCTCTCTACTATTTTTCTAGAGAGTTTCACATCACCACCATTTACCGCCATTATCGTCACATCACCACCATCGCCATGCCATCTACTCACCACCACCACCACCATTGTTTGGCTACCACCACCGTTATCTCCATTGCTATTGACCGATCTATACTCTACTATCACTAATCTACACACCATTGCCTTCCTCTGTCATTGTCAACACCACACAGTTCTCACCATCGTCTTTTTCCTTTGTTGTCATCACCAGTGACTTTCAGATCTAGTTATTTTTCAACTCAAATCTTCACCAGTGACTTTAGATTTGGCCATTTTTGGACACTCAATTGATTATGATATGGTCACCGAAGCTGTTACAAATGAGATAACTTAAGGGAGTCTATTGGGCCCACAACTGGTCTCATTTTGATGATTCAAACCGTTCATTT
Organism: Camellia japonica; assembly: GCA_030407325.1. NCBI lineage: Eukaryota > Viridiplantae > Streptophyta > Magnoliopsida > Ericales > Theaceae > Camellia > Camellia japonica. Next base: position 175,520,032 of record JAPPVO010000036.1, read on the forward strand.
TGTAGAGTTCTCAATATATGTCATTCATGAAAACAATTATATCAATCTGATAATCATAACATTTTCATTTTATCATATTTGTCACTTAAAAAAATAAATGGTTTGTTTTCAAATATATATTCGTCAATAATTTTTTTGAAAACAAATGTAATAAAATGAAAATATTACAATTATCGAATCAAATTAATTTTTTTTTTTATGAATGACATATATTGAGAGCTATATAAAATGAACGGTTCGGATCATCGAAACGGGACCCGTGGTGGGCCCTACAGACCTCTCAAATTCTCGCATGTTGAAATATAAATATGAAAAAAGTTCAACAATCTATGAAAACAACAAATTTACCTTTTATATAATGAGGGATTTTATGTAATATTTAATCACAACCAACTAATACTATTACATTGGTGCACAAACAAACACAATTTATCTTGTATCTCCAACTTAATACCATTATACTCACCATCCCCTTCTCTCAATCTTACTATGCTCATTATATTCTCTAACCTAATCTAACAAACAACCATAGCCTTTATCATAAATCTAAGATTATGATTTCCATTTTATCGACCGTATAGACAACATTACATTTTTTTTTCATGGACAAGTAAACAAAAAGTCTACGCACACATAATTCAGCATATTCAATGCTAAATATAAGATAAAGTAGCTTAACTCTAAATATGAATATTTTAAATTATATTTATGTTTCATTCTGTAAAATTATTTCTGTGTGCGTAACAAAGTAACAAAGTTACAAATTAAAACAGGATAAAAATGTAAAGGATATTGTTTTAAAAAATTTAACTGTATTATTCATTTAGAGTTATAATGACAGGAAATTCTATAATACGACTTTTTTTTGGGGTGTGTAACCTTTGTGGTTTTTTATTATAACTTATTGTGATATTAGTTATAATTTATTGTGATATTAGTTATGATTTTATTATAACCTCTTGTAGTTTTTATTTTATTTATGATCGAAGAGGTTTTTTTTGTTATGCCTCAATTGATATTTGGTTATAACCCATTATAATATTAAATATGACCTATTATGATTGTTATTTTAGTTATGACCGGAAATTTTTTTGATTATACCTTAAGCAATATTTGATTATAACCTATTACGTTTTTTTAATTATGATTAAAATAAATTTAGTTATAACATTTATAATATTAACACCACAAATATTATCACTTATATATATGTATATATTTAAAAAAAAGTATGTAGTGTAAAATGACACGAGAAATAAAGGATAAATATGACAAAGTTTGGTATGAGAATCGAAGTAAGGATTGAACCTTAGAATATCCTCTCAAAACGTAAAATATACAACTTTCAAATATAATATTAATATTAGAGCCAAAGGTAGCATTTGAAGTGAACATTAAATGGCATTGGTTGGTGTGAATTGTTACACGAGGCAAGCTTGTGCTAGCTCTGCAGTACAAGTGACAATGACACTAGTTGCTAAAAACCACTAAAAAAGTGACAATGACACTAGTTGCTAAAAACCACTAATTAAACTACTAAAAAATGGTAATTAGTCAATACAATATTTTCTTAAGATAACATATTAAATATCTAATTGATGTTAAAGAACTCCCAGTCGAAGAACTCCCAACATTTCTTGTCTTAACCTAACTATAAGTATAAGATAGTGTTATTAGTCCACCTTATTACTTTATCTGCCATTATTTAAAAAAAATAAAAACCAATAAACCAATTTATTCCTTTTCTTTTAATGGGAGTTGTATGAATTAAAAAATCGTGCCGCCACAAAAAATGCCATTAAAATTTAAAAGAAAAATGCTAATAGAATGTTTAATAGGTGATTATTAGTCTCCATATATATATATATATAAGTGTATTAAAATTTTGACACTATCTAAGATAACTTAACGGACTACCATTAAACATCACTCAAAAACAAAAGCATAAGCACCATGTATACAATCATATCTACAGGAAGAAACAAAACAAAACAAAATAAAAAATTGTGTGTGTCAATTTCCGACCACATTACCAATCAAGCACTCAGCTGGAGAACACTGGCAGAATAGATTAAGCCCGAACGACCTGTCACAAAAAAAAGAGATTATGGCGGTGGTCCGTCCACCCGGGAGCACTCCGACGATCAAGTCAGTTATCTCTCAAAGATAGCAAAAGAGTTTAACTCACTATTCAGAGTATAAAAAGCATACCTTAAACCCATGAAGGTGCCTCTCTTTTATAGCCAATACAAACTTAGTCCTGATAGAAGCCTAGCTTCAATGGACTTAGGATTACTGCTAATCTTGTACTCTCAGTAAAATTGGGATAAACTCTCTAAGAGTCTTATTTTTACCTAAACTGACGTCCTCTCTCATTCTAGGACTCTTGTCCCTTATCCGCTTATCCCGAATTCCGGTATCCTCGCAGATAATCTCGGCCTAGCCGAAATGATCTCGGCGTCATGACCAGGACACGTGGCACCTCGGCTGGCACTTTGGTGACACATCGGCCACGTGTTGTCATTCAAAAATTATGTCCCTACAAAAATTAAAAAAACAAACAAACAAACAAAAACAAAACAAAACAAAACAAAAACCCTTAATTATTATTATTATTTTTTAGATAGGAAAAATACCTTACCTAGTTTAACTAAAAACTTTACTTGGTAGTTTAACTAGTCTAACTATGGTAGGTAGGTTAATTAGTTAAGGACTATTTAAAGATGTACCATAGTTAGATTAGTTAATGAGTAATGTTAGAGATCATGAAAAAAATATCATGAAAATGATCATGAAATATTCTTCACCTTCGGATTATATATACAATAAAATACCACACACTAATCAAATGATGAAAAATTTTCATGATGCATTTCATGATTTTTTTTCATGATCCCTAATATTATTTTTAGTTAATTTAAGCGGTTCATTTTTAGACTCATGCTTGTAAATAATCCACACAAAAAAATTAATTGATTTGACAATAACCATGCTTTTTAATTTTAATTTTTTTTTTTGAAAAAAATTATGATACAATTATATAATTATGATTGTTGGATTAATTTTTTTTTATTTTTTATTTTTAATGGATGATCTGCACACGAAGATTTAAAAATGAACAATACATATCTACTATGTGTAGAAGGGGAGAAATTGAGACGCTAACTTAATTATTGAAGTCACCTCAATTAGGCAAATTAATATCATTAAATGAATATGGGTTATAGCCCCAGGAGAAGTGAGTCAACCAAAGGATCGAACTAGATCCGACCCGCTCTATCATGACCTAAACCCGCCCTTATAGGTTTTGTGCCATAACCGACCAGTAATCCTGGATTACCAAAGGCCTCTGAACATATTAACACATAATATGGGGCTGCGGAAGCAGAAATATAAAGCATATATAGTCCATAGAGTTGTGCAGACATACATGAGACAAAACTTTAAACTTTAATTACACACATACGTGACATCATATTAACAAGGTCTTACGTCACCATCACATGTACACAAGGTCAAACTGGGACTTAGCCCAAGAAACGGTTATACAAAAACTTGTTCAAATCAAATGAAGAAGGTAGAAAACTTATACATAATTCACAAACTCGACCACATGACTTTTTTTGGAACCTCCTCGGGAGGCACAAGGGTTGGCTAACCAAACAAAATTCCAAGCATTCATTATTGAGCCTAGTTGCACGCCTGATCACTTACATACATAAATCATACTGTGAGCGAGAGCCTAGTGAATAATAACAGAGTAAAGGATTTTAATCGAATGATGTCCCATATCAGATTCGGAAAGCAAATTCATATTCACGTTCTTATTCAAATCATACACAGAAATCAGAGATTCATGCTTAATCATACGTGGTACATCCATCAGCATTAACAGAACAGATACATAACAGATATAGAACAAATACAGAACAGCTAGTGGTTATGAGTAACCATTCCATAAAGGAACCTCGGGATCTGAGTAACAGATAATAGCTATACTGAGCTCCAAGATGGAGCCTCTAGTACAAGTAACAGATTACAAATATAATAAGTTTCATAATGGAACCTCCGGTATCGGGTAACAGCTAACAGATATGCTAAAGATGTCATAAATACATTTCAGAAATTGGATAATCATTCATTGGGCCCGTTTGGTAGGACTTATAAGCTACTTATTTCAGCTTTTAGCTTAATTTAAGCTATTTTGTTATGTTTGGTATAGCTTAAGAATATAGATTATAAATTTTTATAAGTCAAAAATTAACTTTTTCTTGAAGTGGCTATGGGGATGCTTTTCTAAATCAGCTTAAACGGCAAGCTGGGAAAGAAGGGGTAAAATTACTAAAATGCCTCTCACCAACTTCAAGTATTACCAAAACACCAATATATAAACCCCCAATCTCAATCACTGTTCATTTCTTTAAGAGACAAAAACTTGAGAGGCAATTTCCGGCGAGCTCTCTCTCTCTCTCTCTCGATTTGACGATGGGGGCTGCCGGCGAACAAACTAGAGCTCTCTCTCACGAATCGCTATCTCTTCTCTCTCCCTCACCAACCTCCCATCACCACAGCCATCGCGATCACAATCTGCTCCGTGCTCTCTCTTTCTCTTTGCGATCGCGATTGCGATCTGAAACCCTAACAACCGCCATCCCTCTCGCTCTCTCTCTTTCTCTCGATCTGCGTTGTTTGTTGCCGTCACCGTCGAGATCGCGATCTGTGTTGATCTGCGTTGAAACCCCAGCCACTAGCGACTATTCGCCGATGGCGTTAAAACCCTAGAAAAAAAAATGAAAACAAAATTAAAAACAGAATTAATATTTAATATGAAAAAATTAAAAAAAAAAATTACTATTCAGAATTAATATTTAACACAATTTATTTCAATTAATATTGACTTTTCATAATTAAAAAAATTACTTTTCAAAATTAATATTTACTTTTCAAAATAAAATGAAAAACAATTTATTTCAAAAAAAAATTAATTGTAATGAAAAATAATAATAAAAACAGAATTAATTGAAATAAAATAATATGTAATGACAACATTACATAGAATTAAACATAATTAATTTAATATAAAGAAAAATAATATGTAATGACATCACAACATTATTATAAATACATGGATATTAATTGATATTAATTGTAATGAATTAATAAATTCAATAAAAAAAAGTGATGCTAATTAAGCCATTAATTGACACTAATTAATTTATAATGAAAAAATGAAATAATTTTATACTAATTGATACTATTAATAATTTTAGTATTAATTGATACTAATTAAGCCATTAATTTTATACTAATTGATACTATTAATGAAATGATAATTTTTGTAATACTAATTATATTAACTTTATTAATGAGATAATTTTTTTAAATAAAAACTGAAAAAAAAAGACAAAATAATCATTTTTATATCATATAAGGGCAAAAAGGACAATTACACAATAAAAAGTTATTTTACAGTTTATTAACCAAACACTACTCAACTGCTTAAATCCATAATCTCACAGTTGCACCAAACATGTTAACAGCTTATGTTCACAATTATAAGCCATAATCTGTTAAGTTATAATCTATAATCACTTTTCCACAGCTCTATCAAACGGGGCCATTGTACAAAAAACAACATTTCAGAAAACAGATCTTATTTCATCATACAGAAAATAAATAAAGTTGAACATAGCTTTACTAAGTTATTACTCACAGATAGCTCCAGAAATAAACAGACAGAGCTGACAGATCAAATAGTTCACGGTGCATGCCCTACACAAACAGATAACGGATACACACTGAAACACGCGCTCGGAAAATACTTTACTCATTACGTTTTGTTCTTAGTATGTTTCTAAGTCTTATCCTCAATATTATGTCTGAATTAAGGCTTAAGAATGCCTAAAATGCAATGAGGATGCCAAAATGTAACTTGAAACACTTGGTCAAATTTTCAAAAACAGAACAGTCCGCTCAAGTGCAACTTTTGTCGCTCGAGCAGTCCGTAAAGTCTGCAAAAGGACTGGTTACATGATTTTTATGCTCGACGGCCGCTCGACGGTCGCCCAAGCCAAAGGCTGAGCAAAAAGGGTCTCCACTCAAGCGCAACTTCGGTCGCTCGAGCGGTCTGCAAAAGTCTGTAAAACTTCTGGGAGCTCTCATTTTATGCTCGATCGCAACTTCGGTCACTCAAGCGGAAGGTCAAAAATAAGGGTGGTAGCTCAAGTGCGGATTCTGCTGCTCAAGCCAACCCCCAAATTCTGCAAAAATACTGAGAGCTCGCATTCTCCACTCGAGCGCAAACTCCACCGCTCGAGCGAAGTGTGCAAAATTTGGAATTTACAGATTGTTGATTCAAATTCAAAACTCAATTTCAAAGCTTCAAAACACATCCTTTTGGGCCAAAACTTAGTAAAACATTGAGAAACTCATAGTATATGATAAATTACAAACCATTTCACAAAACCAAACCCAAACTTTTTGCCAATTGTATAAAACAAAACTTAAAACTTAGAAAACATAACTTGCATGTAATAAATTGAACTCAAGGCCTCCAGATCATGATCAAATGAGATGGTTAGGTCAAATACATGTTAGATTCTCAAACCTAAGGCCGAAAACAAACATGCATGCATAAATTCTAGTAAGAACAACTTCAAAACTTCATGTTATGCACATGCTTGCATGAATGTTCTTCTTTTCTACCCTCTTAAGCTTACTTTATGCAATACGCTCTAGTTCACCTTGATTTCACATGTAAATGAGCTTAAGGTCACAAAATGTGAGTTAAATTCTTACCTAAGGCTCAAATTCTTCAGGTAGGAGTTTATTTCCTTTTAATTCACTTCAATTTCCTCCAAATTCTAACAATGACAAGCTTGAATCCAATTTTCTTCATTCTCTCTCTCTCTCTCTCTCTCTCTCTCAGTTTGGGCTCATAGAAGATGAATTGAGAGTGTAATGGAAAAGTCTAACAATTAAATTAGCCTTATATAGGCTTGGTTAGGATTAAGCTAAGTAAGTGAAATTAGTTCTAACTAATTTATTCTAATTATTTGGTTCTGAATCGAATTCTAATTGAATCTACCATAATGTTCTAAAAATTCCAAATAACACATAAACTAAGTCAATTCCGTGATCGGATGCCAACAAGGCCTTCAATTCGCATAATGAAACAAAAACACAGGCAGATCTTTCTAAAGCAAACAAATATACACACAAATAATGCAATACAAATGTAATTAATTCAGAATTTCTTCTTAATTACCTATTAGGCATTCTTAATCATATGTTATAGGCTAATCACAGGTCAGGGTTGTTACACGATTGAGCCAAATGGGCTGTGAGCGAAGTCCAAGAGAACTTACCAATGTACTATTTGCCAAGGTCCAGTTGCTGAAGCAGGCCCTACCTTAGCACCGTCATTTTTATTACGGCTTTGCCTTTGTCTACTCGCTAAAGGAAAGGGAGTTGCGACAACTCCAATCTCTGCAACAACTTTCTGAGGCACAATAGCCTTCGAGATAGGCCTCCTCCATACAAGATAATGTACAGACACTTGGCGCTGAGAGCAGACACCAAGGCATTAATAGCCAAGGATTGATAGTAAGCCCAAAGCACATATAGCTTGGTGTTAATAGTAGGTTCGAACGCTTACTGGTTAGAGCTGATAACAGGCACCAAGGATGCCAATATACCACGACGACCCCATGAAGATGGGAGTAGAGTAGCCCGAAAGTAAAGGACTCCTTTTCTATATGCCCATGTTAAGGACTTGTTTTGATTGAACAGGTAAGACCAAGGAAGCCCCCTTGGGCTTGGTACGAAGCACAGCCCTTGTTGTGGCTCGCGTCTTGGGAAACTAGGGAATTTGTGGTTAGATGGCTAATGCTGGAGAAGTCGCCGAGGTAGATACTAGTATGGCTGATAGCAGGTCATAAGTCCTGAGAGTACATGTTTTGGGAAATCGAGCTGAGAAAGCAGGTACCATGGCAACTAGGACTGTGGTATATGTCAAGGCTCGTGCCAAATAGATAGTACAGTAGCACTCGCCAAGGTTTTATACCAAACAAACAGTATATGTCAAGGGATACGTGTCTACTAAGACCTAGTAGTTCAGGACGAAATATCTTGCGAGAAGTGTCGTCGCACTGTTTGGCCACTTGGTATATTCTGGTATCAAGGAAAAACCTATAAATAGGGTCCAATTCCCAAGGTTAAAAAAAGAATGTTTTGGGGATTAGGGGAATACGATACACATTTTGATTGCACTGACATTTCCTTCTCGTAGACCACTTGCTCCACCCTTACCCGGCTACACACTCTCCAACCTTTCCAAATTATTGACTTATTAACATATCTTTGCCTCTCTAAATGATATTATTATTACTGTTCATTTTGGACTCCCTACACCATGCTTTTTGCTTTCTTTTTTTTTGAAAAAAATTATGATACAACTATATAGTTATAATTGTTAGATTATTATTATTGTTATTATTATTTTACATGGATGATCTACACATGAAGATTTAGAAATGAACAATACATATAATCAAAGTGTCTATGGTTATGATTCAATGGGATGTTTTGGTTACAATAACTCAAATTAGTATTAATTATGATTTAATATGACTATTTATTTTTTAGATTTAATGATTAAAAATGGAATGGCATATAGATGATATCTTTCTTGGAGTGCCTAGAGTACAGTTTTTCTAAAAAAATAACATATATAATTAATTTCATTTGCTTGTTTCTGTTTTCTTGTTACTTTAGCAAATCCAAACATTGTATTGCATAACTTTTATATAACGTTATTCATCAAATCATATATATTGTATCAATAAAATAAAAAATAAAAAAATAAGAGGATTAATGACTAGGGCTGGTAATTATAGAATCTACACACAATTGTCAATGAGATTTTACTATAAATCTAGTAACATTTTTTTTGGGTACTCTAATATGAATTTAGATAACACAACACGAATATGATCAATATAACATGACGTCCATCTCTAATCATTTTCAACACGAATGCGATCAAATATAACATGACGTCCATCTCTAATCATTACCATACTTTTGGAATGGGCAAGTGATCCGTTAATTGGTAGGTTCGATATCATTCCCTAGAAGGAAAAAAAAAATGATATCCAAATGCTGTCATGCATTTTGTATGCTTTTACATCTGATACGGCTTCACTTATTCATTTGCATGTTACTCATATTGACTCAACTTTTTCACTAAATTCTCCCAAATTATGATTGTTTCTTGAATTCAAATTTTAAAATAAATTTCAAGAAATTCAACTATATTTAACAAGAAAGATTATTTATAAAACATGCCAATCAACAGCTTCAAAGAAAAATCATTAATTAGCAACTTAATTAACTATCATTTATTCAATTTTTTTTTAAAGAAAAAAGAAAGAAGGGTGAAAAAAAAATTCACCCTCTCTCACCTACATTTGTGGCCCAATCTATTGGGCTTGTGATTGGGGGCTAAGTACATATGTTTGGGATTGGCATGACCAAAGCCCATTTTGTTGTCCCACATGAAAGAAAATGGAAAATCAACAAAATCATATCTATTTTTTTTATAAATAAAATAAAATAAAATTGAAAGCGAACAATTTTTAGAGAATACTCGCGTAATTTATTTAGGAAACTCATGATAGGATTGCTTTCAATTTCTAGATCAATATTTTTTTGGGTAGCATAGTAATTTTATGAATTGTTTGGCCATTTCTTTTTTCTTGTGGACTCAAAGGTCCCATTCTAGTGTGAATTACATAAAGGCCCAAGTACAAACGGGCGTGTGTTATGTGCTGGGACACAAATGCAGGTTTTCTCATAATATTGAAATTACTCAACGTAATATTTCAAAAAAACTCCTTAATGTATTTTTCTAAACGTAATACTTCATTATAACACTCTAATGTAGCACACTAAAAAACTTATTAATATACTTTTCTCAGATGTAATAATGTAATATTCTAAAAAAAAAACTTCTTCGTATATTTTTCTCAAATGTAATACTCCAATCAATGTAGCATACAAAAATTTTTTAGTATACTTTTTTCAAACGTAACACTCTAATGTAACACTCCAATATAACACCAGAAAAATCACACCAACAGAAATGTAAATTTTCATGCTCAATAAACAACACTTCAACCACCAATCCTCCCTAAAAAAAATATTTCACACCTCACATTTTCATTCTTATCCCAAAAATGAATCAGAAAATTGAAAAAATAAATCACAAAAAGACATTTACTTAAACTCAAATGGTACCAAATCAAATAAATGTAACTTTTTAAAACAAAAAAGGAATTGGTTCATAAAAAAAACTTTTGGGGCTAAATGAATTAATATTCCCTAATATGGGATTTAGGAGTAAATTTTCTCCGTGTTTTTTTCTTTTTTTCTTATAGTTAAAGGTCAAAATTAGATTAAGCAACTCGACTTGATTTTGGGGTTGGGTTTACTAGTCGCTCGTTGGGTTTGAGTTGGTCTCTACTCCACTGAGAGAAATTTGTTGGGCCAAAGGTCACTTGGGCTTTTTTGGGAAAACTAATTGGGTTAATTACCAACTAGCGCTATTAAAGTGCACTTATAAATCCTAAAAACTTTTTGAATGGGATATGGGTCACTGTTTGTGCCCACAGCACAGCAATGTGACTCTTGTGCTTCTTGTCGGGTCTGTTTTGGTTTTAAACCGTTCATTTTTTTATAAAAAAATATTGAGTGGAATATGTCAATAAAAATTAAGTTAACTGGACAATAATAGTACCTCAAATCACATTTTATTTTCAGTTTTACATTTACAATCATATTTACAATTCATTTTTTGTTATCTACAAATGTGATTTGATGAATGTGTTATTTATATCCAATTAATTTGATATTTTATAAATATATTCTACTCGATATTTTTTTTAAAATTAATGATTCAGGTTATTAAAATAAGACCTAAAACAAGTCCCATGAGGCACACAGGCAATGATCTCATATCCTTTTGAATACACTAATAAGTCTTATAATACATTGCCCTCATTAAATTTATGGGTAAAGCACGAATAAATCCTAAGTAGTGATCTTATGAATCGTTTGGTTCTCATTTTTTTCTTATGGACCCAAGTCCCATTCTAGTGTGAATTAGATAAATAGCCAAAATGTGAGTTTTCTTATAATGTTGAAATTACTAAACGTAACACTTCAAAAAAACTCTCTAGTGTATTTTTTTCAAACGTAACACTCCAATATAACACACTAAAAAAAAAAAAAAATTAGTGTACTTTTTTTTTCAAACGTAACACTCCAATTAATGTAACACACAAAAACTTGTTACCCAAACGTAACACTCCAATGTAACACACTAAAGAACTCTTTAGTGCACTTTTCCCAAACGTAACACTTCAATCAATGCAACGCTAAAAAACTCCTTAATATATTTTTCTCAAACCTAATAACGTAACATTCTATAAAATTCTTTAGTGTATTGTTTCCAAACGTAACATTCTAATCAATGTAACACACAAAAATTCTTTAGTGTACTTTTTTCAAACGTAACACTCTAATATAACACACTAAAAAATTTGTTAGTATATTTTTTCCAAACGTAACAACGTAACATTCTAAAAAAACTCCTTAATGTATTTTTTCAAACGTAACACTCCAATTAATGTAACACACAAAAACTCCCTAATATACTTTTTGAAAACGTAGCACTCTAATGTAACACTCCAATGTAACACCAGAAAACCACACTATTGAAATATAAATTTCCACGCTCGACAACCAACACTTTAGCCAACAATTCCTCCAAAAGGAATTTTTCATACCTTACATTTCTATTTCCATTTCCATCCCAAAAATGAATTAGTAAATCATAAAAAGATATTCGCTTAAAGTCAAATGATACCAAATCAAATAAACACAACTTTCTAAAACAAAAAGGAGTAATTGGTTCATGAAAAAAAACTCTTAGAACTAAATAGATCGACATTTCCTCATATGGAATTTATGGGTAAATTATTCAAAATTTATTTCCTCATTCAATCTATCTTTTTTATTACCTTCTCTCTCTTTCTCTCATTTCTCCGTAAAACTTATCATTTTTTTTATTCTTATCTCTCTCTACGATTTTTCTAGATAGTTTCACACCACCACCATTTACCGTCATTGTCGTCACATTACCACAATCGCCATGTCATCTACTCGCCGCCGCCGCCACCATTGTTTGGCTGCCACTACCGTCATTGTCACGACCCAAACCCGCCCCTATGGTTTAGCACCGTAACCGGCCAGTAATCCGAGATTACCGAAGGCCTGCTTAACAGTAATACAGTAATACAGAGTACAGGGGCTTGGCGGAAGCCAATACAGTAAATAAACAATGTCCAATGAGCTGTGACAGTCTGTATGCAAAAAGATTTTTCATACATATATGCTGTCAGTGACAAAACAGTATGTATAATATTTACAACCATTCAGAAGAGGGACCTAATCCTTATTAAACAGTACAGTAACAGTCTATACAGTCATTACAAAACAGAACAGAAGGGGGAAAACTAAAACACCCCATAGCCTTTGCTAGACAGGCTCGGAACCTCGCAGTGAGGCATAGTGGTTGGCTTGAAAAAACTGAAATTTACCCTGACGCTCCTAGCCGCGGTCTGGTGCCTGTACACCTATATATATATATGAGCAGTGAGCTAAAGCCCAGTGAATAACATAATGCGTAAAGGGTTTAGAATGAATGTCCTTACAGTAATGAAAACTGTTCATTAAACCAGTATTTCAGTCGTTCAGTCAGTACAGTCATATGTGGTACATCCCTTAGCATAACAGTACAGTAAACGGTAGGTCTTAAAAGACCGAACAGTCAATGATGGCCATCAATCAGTAAACAGTAGTGGTTCCAATAAGGGAACCGACAGAGATTTCTGTAACAGTAACAGTAAACAGTAATTGCTAAGGATGCCACAATACAGTTCAGAATATAGGACATGCATTCATTCAATTAACAGTATCGATTCAGAAAACAGTTCAGTTAAACAGTCAGAAAACATTCTCAGTTGAACATATCTTTACACAATTGTTACTCACAGAGTTCTGGGCTACAATAAAGCTAGAGCGCGTCTCCAGTCGCCAACCCTACACAGTTTACAGAACGAACACACACTAAGCTACACAGTTGGGAAAGATAATAACTTAATCCCTAATTGCCTCGGTGTGTTCTACATCTATATCCTCATTAAGATGTCTTAAACTAGGCCTAAGAATGCTTAGAATGGGATGAGGATGCAAAGATGCACTCAGAAAACAGTTTCAGAATTTTCAGAAAACAGGGGTCTCGCTCAAGCGTGGCTTTCTACGCTCAAGCGGACATGCAGACAAAGGATCTCCGCTCGAGCGTGACTTCCGTCGCTCGAGCGGACTGTAAGCTACAGTGAAAATATTAGATGCTCAAAATCCACGCTCGACGGGCGCTCGACCCTCGCTCGAGCGTGAGACACAAGTCCTCGCTCGAGCGTGAATTCTTTCGCTCGAGCGGTACGCTCGAGCGGACTGTAAGCCCATGCAAAGTACTGGATGCACACATTTCACGCTCCAGCGTCACTTTACTCGCTCGAGCGGAAGGCATGATCACAGAGTGTACGCTCGAGCGTGGAGTTCCACGCTCGAGCGTGGGTCCAAAATCTGGAAAACCCAGATTTGAACCTCAAGCTCAAAACCAAGTTTTAATGCATCAAATTCGATCCTCATGGGCTAATTTTCTGGAAAACACTTCAAAACCCATAATATTACATGTTTCAAAGATCAATTTGATAAATCAAAGCCCAATGGTGTTTCAATTAAATCTAATTTCAAACCAAATTTCATGAACATGATGAACATGGAACATGCATGGATTTAAACCAATTCAAAGCTTCAATGCTAGCTCAAAAGAGCCAATTCTTTTCAAAATAAGATAAAATCATGGACTATCACACTATTATGAACATGTATGCACCAATTGCCATGAAATCAACATCAAAATGCAAGGACAAACACATGCATGCATGATACAAGCTTTAATCCAACACTACAAGACCAATTCTTGACTTAGCTCATTAAACTATCATGGTCCATGCTAGATAGAGCTTAAATATACAATTTAAAGGATGAAATTCATACCTAGGTTCCTCAATGACAAGTCTAGAGGTTCAATTTGCCAATCTACACTTCAATTTCTTCAAGTTCCCAAGCAATACACAAGATGAGGCCAAAATCTCTCTTAATTCTCTCTCTCTCTCTCTCTCTCTCTCTCTCTCTCTCTATTTCGGTGGGAACTCAAGGAAATGGTTGAGGAAAATGTTTTGTTTGAGTGTAAGGAGGCTCAAATATGTTTAAGATAGTGGGCCACTAGGATGGCAAAAATGTAAATAAGTGCAACAATGCAATTTAACTTATTTTAATATAATTTAATCATACTAAATCACTTGTTAACTGAATATGCCATAAAATCACATAAATTATGATGGTCTTAAAACATCAATCAATTTCTGGTTCGACCGCCGATAAGGCCTTCAATTTGCAGTTCAAACATAAAAACATGAACAGATAATCAAACAGGCAACAGATAGAAATGCAATATGACTGATATGCTTTAATCAATTCAGTTTCAGATTCCGGTCAGTCAGTCCAGTATTTCAATCAATTTAATTATCAATCTTAATCAGTCTCAGTTTAGTGGTAGGTAATCAGTGATCAGTGATGAGGTTGTTACAGTCATCTCCATTATTGTTGATTGATCTATACTCTACTGTCACTAATCTACACGCCATTGCCTTCCTCTGTCATCGCCTTTTTCTTTTGTTGTTGTCACCAATGACTTTCAGATCTAGTTATTTTTCAACTCAAATCTTCACCGGTGACTTTAGATTTGGCCATTTTTGGACACTCATTTGATTATGATATGGTCACCGAAGCTCTTACCAATGAGATCGTCTGTCTGTCTATCTGTCTGTCTGTCTCTCTACGTGTGTGTGTGTCTACATATTGATGGATTTAGTAAAATTTGGGTATTAATGAATAAATTTAGAGTGAATAAGCGAATGAGTGTGAGTGCAAGAGTGAGTGAGAGATAGTAATTGATTAAATAGTCAGAAAACATTTGATGAATGTTATCAGTGATAAATTTATCATTGATATTTATCATCTTCCTTTTGTTCCTTCTATTCTCTTGTCACCACCCAGTCTGAAAAAGTGGTGGGAGGAATGACATAGTAGAGAATGATGTTGTTTTGCCTAAAAAAATTGTCAGATAATCATCAAAAATCATTTTCAAAAAAATATCGTTAAAGGTTGAAGACGACGGTCGGAGATTCGCTGATGGTTGGAAACGGTAGCCGGCGATGGTCGTTGGTGATCGGAGCCTACGACAGGACATGGTTGTTGGATGAAAAGGTGGACTTATTGTCATATTAATAATTGGAGATGAAGGAGAGGGCATTTTACATATATTAATAGGTTAACAAAAAAGGAGTACGCCTTATAGGCAAATTTGAGGATAAGTTATTTTAATATTTTTTTGACTTTATGATAAAAATATGAGGTGAAAAAAATTAGTATGTTTAGTAGGATGATTTTTATTTTTATACTGAAAAACATACAAAAAGTAAAGGGGATACACTCACCAAATAAATGCATTTATTTAGTGCATTCCCAAATAAATATATATAAAATTTCTAAAATATTATTTTCATTAAGTTTAATAACTAAAATATATTTATTTTATTAATAAATAGATATATGGTTTTGATTTAAACAAATCAAAAAAATTAAACTTCAAATTGAAATAATTAAAATTTTAAAATTTATTTTATTATAGTTTTCTTTATAATTTTCGCAAATAAATTTCATAAGAGCCTCCTTATTAATATTCAATCACAAAATCAAATGAATTAATGGTAGCTTGAATCTTATCTTATTTCAAATGGTTTGAATTTTGACTTATTGATTGATCGATCGATCATCCGATAAAAAAGCTGATAGTCGTGGTCGATAAAGTGACAACCATAATAAATAAGTATTACATTGGTCATCCAAATAATCGTTGAGATGATCGCTTGGGCGATCTACTAGCAAGCTTAATTCCAACTACTAGGTTTCGTTTGGGATGTAAGTTGACTTTTTAATTTTTTAATTTTTTGGCTATTTTAGCCTAAGGCTAAAAAGCCTCGGATAAATTTTTTGACTTTTGTAAGAAAAAAAAATGAAATAATTATAATTTAAATATGATATTTTATCTTATTAATTTTTTAATCTATTTATTTATTTATTTATTTTAACTATTTCAACCAAAAAAAACCTCAAGCTTCTTCCTGCCAAACGAGCACTAAGAATAATTATTCTGAATTAATTTGCAAAATCGTCCTTCAAAATCAAAAGCAGTAGAAATACGACGGCGTAACGGCCTGAGTCTATTATCGTCATCGGAAGTCGAGGAAGTGGTCTTGCAAAGGAAACGGTAACCCTAACCCTAACCCTAACCCTAACTTGAATGTTTGCTTACAGAGCTTCATCATATTTTCATTTACTTTTGGCTAGGATGACTCTTTCTTTCTTCAATTATGGCATCAATTTGGACCTTCCAACTTCATGCCTCTTCGTTTCCGGTAAGTTTAACAATGAATTTTCAATTTCAATTTCAATTTTGCTCTCTCACACACACACTCGTCTTCTGATTTGTAATGTATGTAATCAATACTTGCAATCGATTTTGGAATTGTAGCCTTCAATCTGTGTTTCGAATCATCAAATTTCGTCAAATGTGCTGGAAATTAGAACCAAATTGGGGTTTAATTACGGTTGCCTGGATTGGAATCGAAAGAGGACTTGTCGAAAGTTTGTGTTGCGAGCTTTGAGCGATTCTGGGAGCTCTGTTGACGACAACAAGCGCATTCAAAATGAGGTTGTTGATGCCAAGAGAGGGAGGGTGCTGCTGGAAGATTTGAAATTTCAAGCTGCAAGATTGCAAGAAACGGTTTCTTCTCTTCCTCCCGTAGTTTTCGTGGTAATTTCTTGCTTCGTTTTGTGACTTTCATGTTAGTGTTTTGGTAATGAAATTAAATTACTAATGATTTTTTTTTGAATGCGGTGATTGATGCATTCAAATGGAGTTCGATATTTCTTGTATTTGAAGTTCGTAGGGATTCGGCAATTGTACACAATAGTTAAAACCGTCCACTGCTAAGTGCTTACTGTTAGAACATTATACTGGTTGTCTATTCGACCATAAAAAGAGCTAGTTTTTGTTTGTTTACCATGAAACTATGCACCAAAACAAATCGGACATGCACCAAACAAATATGTTCAAGAACTAGTCTTTACTATGAAACTATGCACAAGACTCCCATTTTATGCATAAAAATATTTATATTAATTTTTAAACACCATTATGTCTTCTTCTTCTTTTTTCTTTTTCTTTTTTTAAATGTTAGAAATGTTAAATTTTGCCATGTTGTGGTGTCCTCGGGCAGGGCCAGAACCAGAAATTGAGTTAATTTTGACACATTAATAATTGAAGATCATTTTTTATATAAGAGTTCTGAAATAAGTATTTAATTAGAAAAATTAATAAATCTAACAAGTCATTTTTTTATTCTTTTCTAAAATTTTGAATTAGTAATTATATCTCAAAATAATCGATTTAATCAAGCTTTTAAGCCATTTTGTTGGTTGACATAAGCTAGTAAATAAATTATATACAGACCTCTTTGACTTTTTAAAATAAAAAAGGTTGTATGTACCTCTTGTATAAATAAAATCGATTCGATGAAATTATTGCTATTTACTAACATGTGAAATAATTGAAGATTATCTCATTATACATTGTGAAAAACTAATAAAATCAAGAGTTACTAAGGTAATTTTCATAAAATTAGAGGCTATCCCGTTACACATTTTACAAAGATTCATGAAATATAGAGGTAATGCTGTAATTTTGAAAAACGTTTTCTTTTTTCTTTGTTTTTTCCCCTTGGGCATGAGATGTAGATAAATTCGACACTTGGACGCATACTTGCACCTGGTGCACATATCCAAACCATGTAACGTTGGTAGAAAGAAATTTACATGAAAATTCTTCCGCCATTCTATTCATTTGGAGGCAAAAGGCAAGACTCAGTGAACATCATTTAATGGGTGCAGAGTTTGTGTCAAATTATCAATCTAAGGTGTTGCATCTGCATTAACTGATTGATGGAAGCAGATTTGGGTTTCTGCTCATGGACACATGCATGAAATCATGTTATGTTTGGTTCCGTTTGGTGTGCTTCCTTGGTTCAGAATATCCTGTCTAAAATTCTAGATATTAAATTAAACATTGGTTGTTTATGATCACATTGTTTTATTCTTTTTTGATAGATGTAGTTATTTTATTTTATTTTATGGTGAGCTATTTCTTTTTTGTCTCAGATGAAAAGACAGTCTGGAACTAATTTTGCAATTGGGCTGTGTATTTTGGCAACAATATTGGTTATTGCGGTGAGAGTTTATGTGGTGAAGAAGTCAAGGTATAGCCATCCTGGCTCTGTAGCTGATCTTGTTAGGCGTGGCCAGCTAAGATCTGATAGAAGAGGCATGTACGATCCCAATCTTTACTCCCTGAACTTGTCCATATTTTTGGGATTTGACAGATCTATAGATTTTTTAGACTTTTGATTGCAAAGGAATTAACATTGCACATTTTTTGAAGTTAAAATGCTAGTCCATCTACTTTATTTTAACCAAGGACCCATTCTTAAGGGAATCGATTTTCTAGAACTTCATGTTTTAGGAAAATGCCAACTAGTACCCCTGGAGCACTAGTTTGCAAGGCTAAAAAGTTTTCTGAAGTTGTTGAAAATGTATTGAAATTGATGGAAGGGTGTCTGGTGTTCTTTTTCTAGTGCCCTAGGGCACTTTTCAGCAAGACCCTATGTTTTAATATGCTGATGTGCTGTTGAAGTTTAACTTGTTACATGCCAGACTTTCACTTGTTGAATAATTGTGTTTTGGTTTTCCTTTTCCATATGGAACTTGTTCACAGCTCAGCACCTCTCAAATATGAAGATCCATTCAATAACCCATTGGTGAAGGTTGGTAAGAGCACTTCAACTATTGAGATGTGTGGAAAGGTTTATCGCTTAGCACCAGTGACTCTCACAAAAGAGCAACAAACCATCCATCAAAAGAGGAGATCACATGCATATCAGTGGAAAAGACCAACAATATTTCTTAGAGAGGGTGATCCAATACCCCCTGATGTGGACCCTGATACAATTAGGTGGATTCCTGCAAATCATCCTTTTGCAACTACTGCCAGTGACATTGATGAAGATTTGGCTCAAAACAATATGTACCAGAAACATGGTGTTCCATTCCGTATTCAGGCTGAGCATGAGGCACTGCAGAGAAAGCTTGAAGCACTACAGAGTGTAAGCACTTCTTGCACCCTCTAGTTCCTTTACCAGAAAGGGAAAGAACATACCTATGTTTTATATTTTTTTAGCATGCATTGTCAATAGGTGAAGCATATAAATATGTTTAAATAATTAAGGCAGTGCAATGAGGATGTGGCACTGTGCTGGTGGAGGGGGCCACCATTCATGCACTTTTGTTTGGGGGACCTAGCTGAAAAATATATGGACTAAAGAAATCCACAAACACCCCTAATGAAAAATAAATAGGTGAAGCCTATGTTGAGCTTATGGTTTTTGACAGAGCAGAATGCCAAAAAGAGATTCGTGTAGCTGATTTGGATATGCACTATGAATGCACGTCTAAGCATTTCTATAGATTTTGTTTTTTATGATTTGATTAGTAGTCTTATTAGGAGGTTCTTGGAATGATACTGCTGAACTTTTATGTTTTAAGAGTTTTAGTTATTTTTTTGGGACTTTAGGTTATCATATGGGGAGTATGATGAATGTTGTAGTCTTTTTTTTTTTTTTTGTGGCTTCGTGATCCTATGAGTACAAATAAAAAACTTTGAAGATGCATAGTTGAAATATGGGAATCTTCCCTTTGTTTCCCTATTTATCTCTATCTCTTACCATAAGGCAAAAGAAAAAAATATTTATGTCCCCATTATGTGTTCGAAACAATACTAGTTGAGAATTGGTTTACATCGGTTCTCCCCCAAAATCCTCATGAATCCCCTAACTAGAGTGCAAAATGTCCTGGGCCTGCATAGTTAACCTATATACACACTCAATTTTCTTGTGGTTATAATCCCCTATTTTATATTTGAAGTTACGCTTAAAATTCCTTTTGTAGGACTTTTGTTTTAACCGGTGATCACAGTGTCACTGTGTCAGCGTGGACAACATCTTTGGTCACTAAAATATGGCATTTAATGATTGTAACTGTAAATTGGTAGAAA
The DNA here is from genome assembly GCA_030407325.1 of Camellia japonica. Lineage (NCBI taxonomy): Eukaryota > Viridiplantae > Streptophyta > Magnoliopsida > Ericales > Theaceae > Camellia > Camellia japonica. Next base: position 175,540,451 of record JAPPVO010000036.1, read on the forward strand.
TGAACAGAGACATTACACCAAGGTAGTGGCTGCCACCCAAAAACAAAAATCTAATTCTATTTCATTTGACTAATCTTTACAGTTTGCTCTTTCTATTTGATGATTATTGCATGTTCATGGTATCCATCACAGTGCCTTTCCTTGATATGATTTGTTTCGTGTGTTTGCAGGGACAAAAACTTAATAAGTTAGTTGTAGATCCTGGTGCTGCCAAAGATTTTGAAAGACCATTCAAATCCCATCTGAAGCCAGATGAGCGTGTAGAACAAAGCTTACCTTCTAATCATTTGGGCGCCAACCCTTTTAAATCAAAGCAAGTCCCCAACTCCGTTGGAAGCAATTCAAACTCTGAAGAAATGCCAAAAGCCTAGGGTACATCTGTGTTGCAGCAATATTCTTCCCACCTCTCGAATTGCTGCAACCACCAATCTTTGGAATTTTGTGAAGAAAGAGTCGAACTATTTGAAGTTGACACCAGAGGCACTGTGTCGTCCTGTTGCAAGTCCAAAGATCTAATTCAAACTGGCAAAGGGTCACAAGTGTAAATAGAATTCCTGTGTTCTCTAATTTTCATATTGCTATATATTTCTTTGGAGAGCCTTCTATGTACAATACAATCATTATATCCCTCTATTACAGCCTTGAACATCAGCATCGCCACTAATAGTAGCAAATAATAAGATGGTTACTATTAGTACTACCTGATTTCTTTGATTTCCCAATTCTCACTCTTCTTCTTCTTCCTTTTTTTTTTTTTTTTATTATTTCGATTATATCCTAAAGTAAAATTACATTAAAGGACAATCTTTAATGGAACACCCAATAATTGTACAATATTGTAGACCCACCTCCCTCACCTAAACATATTCCTTACCTAAACTTGACATATTCTTCTTCATATATTCCTTGCCTAAACTTGACATATTCTTCTTCATCAAGGTTCCTCCTTAGCACTATCCTTAAACCTAACGTCCTCTTTATTACCATCCTACATTCAACATATTCCTCTTCATTATTATCTTAAATCCTAAACGTATTCTTTTTCAACACAATCTTAAACCTTGAACCAGAAATCAGTGACTGAATTGGAATGGATGTTTGTTATTTTGTTTGTTATATTGTATTGGAATGGAGAAGAGTGAATTGAGGGTTAAGTTAAGCGGTGCTGAACAATTATTGTTCGGCAAAATAGTGTTGAAAAAATTGTTTATATTCAGCAACACAATGCTAAACAGATGTTGTTCGGCGACATAGTGTTGAACAAATAAATTATGTTCGCCAACACAATACTGAAAAAATTGTTTATGTCCGGCAACATAGTGCTGAACAAATAATTATATTCGACAACACAGTGTTGACAAAATTGTTTATGTTCGGCAACATAATACTGAACCAACCCTTGGGCGATCAACCGGCTGGATGACCAGCTGATCGATCGATGGTGTGATTTTGATGCAGTTTTACAACAATGCATGATGCAATGGTTTGGATAAAAAAGACACCATCGTTCACTGATTTTGAATAAATCAAAGAGAGGGATCGTCGTCGTTGTTCTTCAATAGAATAGGGAATGAGAAGGACCGTCTCCAACCATGATGGAGAGGGTGTACAAAATTAGGTAGGTGTGCACTTGGGTGTGATGATATTATAAATAGGGGTAAAAATTTTATTGAAATTTAGAGTTTAAGGTCAGAGTTTAAAGAAATGGAAGGTCCAAAAAATTAAGGTAGGTGTTAATAGCAGCCCTCAATAATAATAGTCTCCTTGCCTCATTTCCTTGTGCTTCTTGTTGGGTTCATTTATCTGAGATGATTTGAATATGAGAAACCGGGGATATTTTTCAGAATGTTAGTGAGCATGTGGTGTAGTCAGAAATTTATCTGAGTGGGGTAATTTGATAAGTATTATCAATGTCACTCTGTATAAGATTTTTTTATTTTTTTATTTTGGTAAACACATTATGATTTTAGTTCTACATAGCCAATCAAAATCACCTTTCACACAATATTGTAATTTTATATATTCTCAAAACACATTAATAAAGTAATTAAAACTTGTCAAATTATATGTAAAAATAAAACTGGCACATTAATTCTATTACTTCAACTAAAAATAAAATAATAATCATTCATCTAACCATCACTTATTTGATTATGCAATTTTCTCAGTTGTATTTGTCACTAGTTGAATCAATGACAATTAATAATAACAATTGGCATTGCTCCTTTCTTTATAAATACATTTTAAAATTTGTATTTAAATGTACACTAAAATCATGTGTAATCTTAGACACTAAAGATAAATTTTGAAGTGTTATTAGAACAAGGTAGAATGAGAACACCAGTTCTCTTTTTTCTTTCTTCTTTTCACTGGTTCAATTTGTAAAATCTTAAAAAAAAAATAGCTTAATTCCATTGAGTCAATTGGCAAAATATCAAACATTTGGGACAAAATCCAAAATTTATTAAAAAATACATAAGTAATAGGTTAAAAAATGATATAGACCTGCAGGTACAGCAGCTGTCCTAACTTCGCATTGGCCGCAAATATATATATATATATATATGAACTTAGCTTGGCATCATATTTTTCTGCTTATGGGTTGCATGGCAATAGACCAGTCATGGACATAGATGCTGTTGAAGTCATAATAAACTCACAACCTCTTAATGGTCAGGGGTTGAATAAGAAAGAACATTGCCACTTCAAGTGCACACTTGATTTAAAAGAAAAATTCAAACATATCCATACAAATAACAAAATGGTAGAAACAAATCCATACAAATTACAAAATGGTAGGCTAGATATATAAATTGTTTTTTGGCTCCTAAAAAACAAAACTAAATATTGGTTGGCCTCTTACTCTTAAATGCTGGAACCTGTAAAATTTAGTCCAAAGTTGCTGAATATATATCTGTCCATCCGGCAGCGCGAGACCCCCAGGACCTGTAAGTGTGTCGGTAAGGTTCAGTAGAAATCTTCGGTGCACCTTGCAGGATTGATTTATTTTCAATTCCATTTTCCCACTCTTACGTACCCTGCTAATCACGTATCGGGCACATAAAACATGGCAAATAGTGACCACCATTATTATTATTGAAATCAAACTAGATGGCTCCTAGCAATTTAAATTTTTTTTTTTTCCCCCAAAATGTGAAATTTTATCTTAACAAAGACTAAGACATCTAATTCCCCAATTCAATCACAATGCACAAGAAAACTCTCCGGCACCTTTAAGTAATGTTGCCGAAGGACAGACAGATAGTTCAAAGTAATCCAAATCACTCAGTCTTGGCAGCTTCAGCCTGCCTTCGCACCAACAGCGAAGAACTCTGTAATGACTTCAAGAGGCATGCCCTTTGTTTCTGGAACCTTCAGGTAGATGAAGATCCAGGAGATGACGCACACAATAGCGTAAATGCCAAAGACACCATCTAGCCCAATTGAAGTGAGCAGAACAGGAAGAGTGTAGGTAACAATAATGTCCCCAATCCAGTAAACTAGAGCACATATTGCGATGCATAGGCCACGGACCCGTGTAGGGAATATCTCTGCACAGAGGATGTTTGGGACTGGCCCATAGCCCGTGACAAAGCAGCAGAAGTAGACCACAACACAGACGGTTGAGATTACCGCTTCAGGAACTGAGCCCAGGTCAATGAGTTCGCTAATAACTAAGATGACAAGTGAAACTACCAGCACAGGAATTGTAGTGAGCAGCAGCGTCCTGCAGTGAGGGATTTTGAATAGCAAATGTAAGTGAAAAATGAAAGGAAAGGGGAGGAAACGAATCTCGTGAAGGAAACAACATGAGAGTTTTCACCCTATCCTCTCATTAAGACATGACAAAGAACAGCTTGAATCCCACAGCTCCAACTAAAAAGATGTAAAATAAAAATTGGGGCCATAGATGCATCAAAAGTCAAATATTTAAGTCCAAAATAAAACTGGTATAGTCGTACAAAGTTGAGTGGAGAACTAACATCCGAATGTCAAACCGATCATATAACCATACATCACCAAGACTCAGATCAAACACATTAAAATTGGAAAAGGCAAGTGCTGTGTATTGGGTGATCTCTAAGCAACAAATGTTGGACAGAAATCCTAGCTGTGACCAATCAAAGCTACAAAATGAAGGGGGGAAAAAAAAAATTAGGATTACCTTCTGCCGGCGATATCCATGAGCCTCATCGCGACACCTATACAAGGAAGCATCAACAAGGTTGTAAATGCACTAATAAGGAAAGACGCAGACTCTGTACCAAGGCCAAGGCTGGCAAGAAGAACTTCAACTCCTGCCTCCTCAAGGATTTGAGGGGTGTAATACAAAACCCCATTTATGCCAGAAAGCTGCACAATACATTAATTAAACACGTAAGACGCAACGACAAAGTTCAGTAGTCGAACGACAAGTGGCAGCAAAGCAGAATTAGACATCACATCCTATGAAAACTAGACTGTCCGATAGATGCTTAACCATGAGCTATTGTATTCTCACCAAAAACTTCCCAGCCCACTGGAGATCAGTGTGCTTCCCAAGAGGCCTCGCTTTTGAGTTAGGAGTTCAAACCACTGAGTTAGTCAGCAGTTGGGGGTAAGGGGATTGCCAACTTTCATATTAAAAAAAATAGACGAAAAAAAAAGGAACAAAAATGGAACAAGAGACGTCATTGAAAGAAGGCATATCCTACCTGCTGAAGTATTTGAATTCCCATCCCAACAATTAATGCACGTTTGACTCCCGGTTCACGAAGAGCAGTCCATATAGGCCCTTTTGAAGCCGTTTCAGATGGGTGAACCATTGCTGGTCCAACCGGATGCTGATTCATGAGTTCCTTGGAATAAAGAGCGGGCTGGCTTACCAAAGCAGCGGCCTGAATAAACTCACCTTCCGCGGGAACATCACCACCGGGAAGAGAAACAAGAGATCCACGCCTAGACCCTGGAACTCCCTCCTGGTGCAAATAAATCCTTTTAAACCCTCCTTCCTTATTTCTGTCTTCACCTTCTTTCTCGGACCATTTCCACGCCAACTGCCAACCGCCACCAATGCCCATAGCACCAACCGCCTCTCCAGCAGTTCCTTGCAATAGACTACTACCACGTCTCACGCCTAGAGTGCTGCCATGGGAAGCAGGAGGGGGAGGCATATCTTTTTCGAGGCTCGTCGTTTGTCGTGAAATCAATGGACTATGCAAATTGTCGTCAGAGTCAGCCCCGCCGCCCTCTGACCCATAATCCTCACCTTGCAGGCTCTCTTCGTCCCACTGTTCATTTTTGACCTGAGGGTCCCGCTGTGCTGAACATGCTGCCGAAATTAGGAAATAGCATGCTTCGCATACTTCCTGATGCCTCAGGGAGCTTTTCATGGACACTGCCAAAAAGAGTCACAAGTGGATCCATAAGAGGCTGGTTCACCATGCTTCCCTGGCGGGAAACAAGACCAATACTACTTTGACGACCAGTAACGGGTTTAGCAACCCAAGAGAGGCCCTCTTCGCTCCGTACAACTTAATCTGGTCTTTCTCAGTAGCCAGTTCTTGATCATCAGCTGGGCCTATAATATACTCTTCTATAGATGTTTCACCGCCAATAGCTAGACCTTCAACAAGTAAAGCCATCTCTCCTGAAGACCAAGAAGCATCAACATCCACACGGTAAATAGGTTGTAAAGATTTCGTCAAAATGGAAAGGAAGAGAGAGGTCAATGTCAACCGCATTAAACAACTAATAATTGCCATCTTTAAAAAATAGTTCAGAAAATTAAGCAAGCAAGAGGTCTTTCACATTGATACAAACACAGACAAAATAAGTCCTCTAAGTTCTGAAAATATTCATATTCTTTAGAAATTTGGGAATAGACTATTTTGATCGTATTTTAAGGAGAAAAAAAAAAGAGTGAAAATTTAACAGGCCAATTACTTAGAAGTTAGAAATACATTTTGTGGAATAAAATGAAAAGAACTCCATTAGTGTACTAGAATTGGAAGTATTCTATGTCATCCAATAGTATGATGATAGAAAGAAATATATGAATCCAACGCATGGTGGATTCACAATCCACTTGCTTAACCCATTTGGCTACACCTGCCCCCTTAACAAAACACAAACTGAATTAAGTAGGTTAAACAAAATAAAATACAACTGATAATCTTCTTATTAAAGACCATAACATAGTGTCATCTATATTACATCGTGAACTACGGAATACTAGGACAAGTAATTTCAAGCGATTGGCGAGTCCATTACTCTAATGTGCTCTGGTATAATATTTTGACAGCAAATAAATGATGATGTTCTTTTATATGTTAATAGAAGATATTTGTCACATAGAATACAATGAGAAAGATATAATTTGATATCATATCATTGCTCAAGAACTATATATTCAATAACTCACAATTGAACAACTGCATTTTGCATATCATTGGTCAAGTGAAAAACCAAAAATGTAGTGTCCTAGGGAATGTCGGACATCTCTAGCTCAAGATGGTACAAATAATAAAAATTTCCCAAAAGGAAAGCAAATCTTAAGGAAAAATTGAGTCATGTACTAATTCCAACACGCACATTCATTTGGGATTATGTAGCGCACAATTTAAAATCTGAATCAAAATATGGATACCAAAGTAGATCCATCAAACCAAGAAAAGATACTGATATGTTGGTTCAACATGTTAGACATGGCATCAGAGAATGCACCTGAAACATCTTCCCTGCCCCGTAACCTCTGCAAAACTTGTTTCGCCTCAAGCATCCTTCCTTTACTCACAAGCCACCGCGGAGATTCAGGTAAGTAAAATATTGCCAATGCAAAATAAACAAGAGAGGGAATAGAAAGAACTCCGAGCATCACCCGCCAGCTAGGCGAGGTCATCAATGACATTCCAAAAATCATGCAATAAGCCAAAAACATTGCAAAAGAACCGGCGAACTGTGGAAAAGTATTTAACAACCCCCTTATATCTGCCGGAGCAGTCTCAGATATATAGACCGGGACAAGAGTAACAGCCAAACCAATTCCAAATCCATCTATTAGCCTCGCTACAAGTAGAACATAGACGTTAGGAGACCACAACATTACCAAACCACTAACAAAGTAGAACATTGATGACATTATTAGCATTGGACGCCGACCAATCAAATCTGATATGGGACCCGAGCAAGTTGTGACAAGTGTGGCTCCAATGAGTGACATGGCCACAACAAGCCCTTCTATAGTAGTTTCCAAACTCAGGTCCTCCTTTATGTACACTATAGCTCCTGTAATGTTAAAAAAATAATAATAAATCATTATTTTCCAGTAATGAAACATCTACACTATTATATAAAGCATACAACTCAGAGGGATTTGAAGCTTTGCACCACTTTTTTCTTTTCTCCAAAAATACCCATATTGTTAACTACTTCAGAAAAAAAAAACTTCTAGCAATTATCAAATTCAACCTATCTTCTTCATTTATCAAATCATCAAAAACTTTAGATTGATGCGTTTGCACTCTATGCTAATTTACTCAATATCAAGCTATCAATGGGGCTTTCCCTCCTGTCTTTACAAGGAGGGGAAGCAAACTAAGAAACAAAGAAAAGATCATAGAAAATTAAGCATCTATAGTTGAATCCACAAATCAAATTTGACTGCACAAAAATCCTACTAATTTGATTTCCATTTCATTAGATCCATTAAATAGGGAATTCGGGAACAACGATATCAATCAACTCAGGCAAATACTAAATCTACATCATTTCCATGAGTGAATTCAAAAATGAAGAATTAGATTATTAAAATGACAAGTACCTGCAATAGTGGCATTATCCCAACCTTGCAAGAAGTTACCAATTGCAGCAGCAATAGCCACAAACGCAGCGCTCTTCATCTTTTCGATGAATTTTCCAACTAAGATAACAAATCAACCACTCTTCCAACTCTAACCCAGATCCGATGCTCTTATCAGCAACCCAAATCACTGCAGAGATTAAAGTTCATGAGTTTGCATCATCAAGTCTAGTGTGTAAAATGATTAAACTTTGATCATAGTACAGAAACAACTAAAATGGGAATTCAATGACACTACGAGCACATACTCACTGATTACCATTAATAGCTAAAGAATTTCCCACTAAGAAGGAACTAAGAAAACCAATCAACATCCACAAAAATAAAAAAACAAAAAAGAAAACTAAAAACAGAGGAAAATTGGGAGATCTTAAAAAAGAAAAAATTGCTTACCTTTTGAGAACCAGAAAGGTCAGTGTAAGTAGGAAAATCCGACTACCTAAAATGAGGAAACTTTGAGAGAGAGAGAGAGAGAGAGAGAGAGAGAGAGAGAGAGAGAGAGAGAGAGACCGTTAAAAACTATTGCTGAAACCGTTAAAACTATTGCTGAATGATATAATTGAAGAGAACATACAACATAAATATATGAGAACGAAGAGGCGAGTTGGCTTTACGGAATATTCAGTGCACAGACAAAACTAAAAATAAAAATAAAATAAAATAAGCATTCAAAAAACTACCCAAGAAAGATGTAGAACCCAACAACCATTTATGAAAACACCAACAACCCTTCAAACATTAGTCAAACACTCACTCAAAAGTTCAGTGAACTCTGTGAGAACATCTCTCAAAAAAGACTACTCATCATCATCATCATCATCATCATCACCATCACCATCGTCGTCAAACTTCAGCTCCAGCAACTATGTCAATCCTGTTCTTGTGGGTTCGTCAGAATCAAAGAAAAGAAACTGAGAAGTTTGTGTACAGAGATTGTGAGAGTGTGTTTCCAAGAAACTAGATAGAGAGTAGAGAGTGAGTGTGTGTGTGTGTGTGTGTGTTGTGTTTTCTAATAAGAAAATGAAATGAAATAAAAGATTACTATGAAAGAATGAATGAAATAGAAGAGAAGAGAATAAAATAGAGAAGGGAAAAATTAGAGAGGGATGACAATGCCAACCCACTACTACCTTCCAACCGGTCTAATTTCATCCAGAACCGTCTTGTCCTCTCTCCAGTTAGATCCTCCTTTTTCTATTTTATAGGTAATTATAGAATTTCAGATTTGATTAAAATACGAATTTTTTTTATAATTTTAAAAATTATATTTTATTTTTGAGGTTTTTAATTTCAAATAAATTATATTTTTTATTAATAAATTATCAAGTTAATTAATAATTTTTAATAATATTAAAATTATATTTTAATTAATAATTTAAGTAATTTTATTATTGTATAGGAAAGTAATTATAAATTTTATTTTTTTAGTTAATTCTGTTAAATAAAAAATACTAACAATGAGGTATTTATAATTTTCTAAATCACATGGGACATCTATACTTTAAGCAAATTTTAGAAAATGTATTTGTAATTTATCCTTTTATTTACTAGTATTTTATTTTGTTTTATTTTTTATTTATTAATTGTCTTTTATACTTTGTTTATGTCTATTGTTTGTTTGTTTGTTTTTTTTTTTTTAATTGAAAAATGTTGACATGGTGACCAAACACAGACTTATTTTGGAAAGCAGGTTAAAAATTATTATTATTTTTTTTTAAAAAAATATGTAAAAAAATAAAAAATGATGTAACTTAAAAAATAAAAAAATCTTCTTTAACCGAGTTGCCAAGCCTAATTAAACTATTTTAATTTTAATATTTTTATATATAAATCTTGTTAACAATGTGTGTATTATATGTACCTTATTATATATTTTTATACTGTATGTTAGTTTTTTTATTTTTTATATTTTATAAGAGTTGCGATAATTTGTGACTCAAAAATGATATTTTTTTTTTGTGATTTTTATTACACATTTTTTGCATTGTGGTTGTTAAGTGAATAAATTATTTTAATTAAAAAAGTGTAACATTACCAAAAAATATGTAACACTACCACATATTGCCTTCATTTTTTTTTTGAATAAAAAATTGTCATAACTCTTATCAGAAAATACATAATATTTATCACAAAATACGTAAGATATATATGATAAACAATTTTTGAAGCATGTGTATCATAGCATTACCCTTTAAAGGTAAATTTTTTTAAAAAAAAAAAAAAAAAACTTCTTCAAACATATCTATTATTTAAAAAAAGAATTAGACTTCTCTCAAATTCAAAACTAAATTTGATGAATTTGAGATAAGGGGTTTGCGGAGTTCATCACAAGTCTCGTATCAATTGTTCAAATAATTGATTTTGTAAAATCCTCCTTGTATATATCATTCATAAAAAAAATTAGATCAATTTAATAATCGTAACATTTTTTATTTTATTATGTTAGTCTCTGAAAAAATAGATGACAAGTATATTTTTTAAAACATATCATCTACATTTTTAAAGACAAATACGATAAAACAAAAATGTTTCGATTTTTAGATCAACCTAATTTTATTTAGGGGAATCATTATTCACTGGTAATTGTAACAAATTATTTGTAAAATTTATCATTTATTTGTAATGTTTTTTAAAATTTATCCTGCACTCAAATTTATCCTTTTATTTATAGATGATATACATAAAGGGTCTTACAAAATAAATGATTCGAATTATCGAGACAGAACTTATAATGAATATTACGAGCTTTTCAAATTTGTCAAATTTAAATTTACATTTAAGAGAAATCTGACATTTTAAAAAATATTGTACATAATTTTTATTTATTTATTAAATAATGATCAGGTATTTTTTTTATTTATTCATAAAATGAATATATAGATAAACTACTCCAATATATCTGTCAAGAAGTATTGTCCTTTACCACCTACAATATATCTGCATAATAATCCGATATACCCAGTAACATTTGCTTATTAAAAATGTTAAATTACTATTTACTCCCTGCTTGTGTTTTTTTAGTCCACAGGATTGGATTATCAATCATATGGTCCCACAAGGAACATATTTGTTTGGTAAAATGGTTAGTCCATGAGATTAGAAATACACACTACTCAAGGGATTAGCAATTCCATAGTCAAATCAAATCCAATGAAATTAGAGATAAAGTGATTATTTTGATGAAATAATTATCAAAGTGATAAATACAAGGAAATATACACATTCGGACATGTCCGAAGGCCAGAATTAGGCAAAGTTTGGGAAGACTAAATAAGTGTATTTTTTGACTTTTTATAAAATATGGGTTGGGTTTTGGTTGGGTTTGAAGTGATGTGTTAGAGAGGTGACGTGACTTAAATAAGATGATGTAACTTAAATAGGATAGTGACTTTTTGACTTTTTCTAAACATCCCAAACTTGGCCTTAGTCTTTGATGATGCATGATGTCGGGTGATGATGACATTAAGACTGGTCAGGTGAGGGCCTGAATTAGAGAGATGTTGGTACAAGTATTGTGCCCATGACCATGACATGTAACTATAATGGTTGGTTTGTGTCGTGAGTTGATATTTTAGTTTGTAGTTAAAAAATTTTGTTTGAGATAAGTTTTTTAATTTTTTTGATTTTTATAAGAGAAAAAATAAAATGATTATAGATTGGATGTAATATTTTATCTTATTTGATTAAAATAACCTATTTTATCCTATATAGTTATTTTAGTCCAAACACTCCTCCCAAATGAGGCCTAAGACAAAGGTCCATTTTGGAAACATAGATTAAAAGTTAAAAGTTAAAAGTCAACTTTTTAACCTATTTTGAATTACGTCACCTCTCACATAAAATAATAAAAAAATTAAAAAATTAATTTTTAACCATCTTATCAAAATACCATGAGAAAGTGATGTACGTGTTCTTTGATGGAGAAATCCAAATGTGATCTGCCAATGAATATGTGCCAAAAATAAATTTGTAAAAATAGATCTTAACAAAATGGCTTACGCATATAATTGGTAACTGATTTAAAATTGGTTGAAAAGGCATTCAAACAAATTAGTTAGTAATTTTTTTTTTTTAACTAATTTGTAACAAATTTTAGTGAATTTCTTGTAAAAAAATTGTCAGTTTGATAATAATTTGTAAACTGTTAATAATTTCTTGTAAACAAATTATGTTTGTTACAAAAAAATTTAAAAAAAATAAAATAAAAATGGTGAAATACTAATAAATCTCAAAATGCGATCTTGTGGACTTTTTAATCCTTTATTTTTTCTTATGAATCCAAAGATCTCATTAAAGTGAAAATTATATAAAAAAGATAATCACTTACACGTTTGAGTTTAATTTTTGAGTGATAAAAGTAAGTTTTACCAAATGTGAAATTACACATTTGAATAATCCACACTATAGAGGTTTTGAATTTTTCTTCCTCTGAAACAAATTCCACATTATGAATAAATACGTAACACTTCAATGTAATATTTCAATAACGTAACACTTTAATATAACACATAAAAAAAATTCTTAGTATATTTTTTTCCAAACGTAACCACGTAACATTCCAAAAAACTCCTTAATGTATTTTTTTCAAACGTAACACTTCAATATAACACACAAAAAACTTCTTAGTGTGTTTTTTTCCAAACATAACACTCTAATGTAATACACACAAAAACATTAAAAAAATTCTTAATATATTTTTTTTAAACGTAACACTCACAATTTGAAATTATACATTTATTCCAACTTAGTAATTTTTGTACTTATTTTGGAATGATTTGAAGAATCCCATATTCTTCTTTTGGAGTGTTACGTTTGAAAAAATACATTAAGTTTTTTTTTTTTTTCCTTGTTGTGTTACATTGCAATGTTACACTAAGGGTGTGTTTTTTCGGACAGACTGGATAAGGGGCGATTGTGATCTGCTGGACCGTTAGTCCTAAAATACATTATCCCTGGACTATTTAGTTCAAAACGATGTGTATCCTATATTTGTTTAGTCATGGAATTAGATGTCTGGATTGAACTATTCTATTGAAACTTATGAATATCTTATTTTATTTAATTTTTTTATTAGAACTTTTAAAAAAATAAAATAAATAAAACATCAATAAAAATAACATGAATTTATTTTAATTTTTAGTTGAGATTTTTAAATTTATTTTACATTACTAAGTATAATTAATTTTATTCTACTTCATTTTAAATTTTAAATTTACTTTATTTCAGCAAAACTGGGCACAAAAGCATTCACTGGTATTCCCTCCAGTCAACCGGGTGGTCGACTGGCCAAAAATTGTAATCCTATAGACGAGCTATCTTGGGTTTTTTGTCCCACACCCTCTCCTAAGACAGAACAGTCCAACGTATTTGGGACTAATAGTTCAGTGCAAAATTTCTGAATCAAACAATGGACTATTCCATCCACTGGACATGAAGTCCTATCCCATGCCCCTATCCCTCCAAACAAATGTGCTCTAAGGAGTTTTTTTAGAGTGTTACGTTTAAAAAAAGTACACTAAGATTTTTTTGAAGTGTTACATTGGAGTGTTACGTTTGAGTGTTACATTAGAATATTACAGTTTGAAATTACACATTTATCCAAAACTTATTGAGGAGTTTTTGTACTCCTTTTAAAATGTTTGAAGAATCTCACATTCTTTTAAATGTTTGAAAAATCCCATATTTCAAGTCATTTTTGTACTTCTTTTAAAATACTTTTAAGATAAAAAAGATTCTCATATAAAAATCCATCCCAAATTTGATTCCATAGATTGTGTATCCTACATTTCTAACACAAAAGAAAGAGAAAAAAAAAAAAAAAAAAAAAAAAGAATGAAACATAATAGAAATAATAGTATAATCGTAAATTCAATTTCCAAATAATATATTAAATTTACATTTCTAAAATCAATAAGGCTAATTGATTTATAAAAAAGTCCTCGGTACTAAATAAATCACCATTCTTCAATATGGGATTTATAGGAAAATTTTCCTTTAAAAAAATTTAATAAACACAAAATTGTTTTAAAAAATCTGTTAATAGAATTTGTTCAAAATTTTTGAGAAAATTATTGAAAAGTCCAAACTAAAAATGGTATAAGACATTAGGTCCAGTGAATATTTTTTGTCGGTAAGAGGTCCATCTTTTATGAAATAGTTTGGTGATAAGTCATTTCGTTGATTTTGGAGGATAATTTATTTTTAATTTTACCCTTTAAATTTTTTTTTCTTATTTGTTCAAATTTATATCTATTTGTTCAAATTTTTTGACTATCTGTTCATTGTTTTTCTCTTATTTGTTTAATTTTTTGACTATCTGTTTAATTTTTTTTTACTATATTTTCAAATTTATATCTATTTGTTAAAATTTATCAAGCCTATTTTTTTTTTTTCTATCTGTTGAAATTTACAAAGCCTATATTTTTCTATATGTTCAAATTTTTATTTTAATTTATCTAAATCTGTTTGAAATAGTGAGCTACTACTCCTTCCGGCACGGCGGCGGAGTTTCCGAGCAGCCTCATGAGTGCCCTCTCCATCTCCTTCCCCCTGGGGTCTTGGTCCAACTCATGAACAGTTGGGTGCACACCCATTCCACAGAACAGCCTCTTCACAGCGTGGCACATGCAACACGTGCTCACACTGAATATCACCACCGCGCTCTCCGCCGCCAGCCTCGCCACCCTCTCTAATGGATTCACCATCATGGTCTGCCTCACCGGACCCACATAATCCATTGTAGCTGCCATATCTAATACCAAAAATTTACAAAGAACCAAAAACAATAAAATCAACCTGTTTCTTAACCAAAACCAAAGAACAGATCAAGATTTTAAAGAAAACAAGAAAAATTCAGAAAATAACTACAATAACACTCTTTTTTGAGGGGATTTTGTTCAAATACAAAAGGATCAAAAGAGGTTTGCAAATAAATCAGCCTCTTTAGCCCAAATGTAAGAACACACCATAACAGGTTTTTTTGTAATTACGCAAGTATTTTTGTCCAATTATGAAATATAAATATTTTATTTTTTAACAAATTACAAATACACCATAAGATTTGTTTAAAATATGAATCGGTCCTATAATACTAGAAATTACAACTGCCGTTTGTTATAAATTTTCATTTTTTTTTTGGATACATCGGAAACAGAATACTCAAATTTAACACAATACTCATTTTTTTGTTATAAATTTTCATTTAACACAATATTCAAGGGAAAAAAAAACCAATTCTCTATGTAATAATAAATTATCAAAATTGTTTATTGAAAAATATTTCTCATATCATCAAAAATTGTTAATTGACTTAATGATTTATTTATTAACAAAATGGTTAACTGAAAAATATTTTTCATATCATTAAAATTTATTAATTTACTTAATGATTTACTTATTAATAAAATTGGTCATTTGTTATGTGAGCATGATATATGTATTAATAAAATTAGTTATTTGTGTATATATATATGTATTTTCTTTTACTTCTTTATTAGTTTAATGAATTATCTTAATATTTTTTTTAAATGATAGAATTATCTTAATATTTGTTTTATATTTATCTGTTGAGAAAAGCTACACACCGTAATTTTATTTTATTTTTTATAAATTCGGAAGAAATATTAAAGACTCATAAATTCACTCAAAATTATATGGTAATAGAATTGAAGTCTACATCATTACGTGTATAACAAATCAAAAAATGAAACATATCATACCACATAATTCTATTATATATATAATGATTTACTCTATTCAATTTCATAGAATAATATTTTAATTTTTAAAGAATTATCAAAATACAAAACTTAAATATACTGTAATACGGGCCTTCTTAAACTAGTATGTATATATATAAGGATTGTTTGGTCATTTTATAGGAGCTTTTATTTATGGACAAAGTATTTTAGATTGTGAATTTTGAATAAAAAAAAATTAAGATTGAATTTTTAAACAGAGTGCCCAAAAAATTTTAATATAAAATAGGAAAACCATAAAAATAACGTGACAATTGTTTAAAAAAAAATAAAAACCTAACAATTGCTACAAAAAAAAGGTGATAAAACGGTGCATATAGTTCGAGGTAATTTTCATAATTTTGGCCAAATTTAACGATGTCGGTAATATGCAGAAAAAATGTTATAGAAAAAAGGAGTTTGGGATTGACTGTTGCGCATGGTGCGCGGTAGTAATTGTTGCGCATTATATTGGATCCATTTTAGGGTCTAATTCGATAAGTTGAACTGTTCACATTTTAGAAAATATCAAATAAATTATATCAGTAAAAAATTACGTCAATCGTATATCGTTGGCCTTTTCATCAAATCACATTTGTATTTAAAAAAATAAATAAATAAAATTTAAAATATAAAACTCAATGTAAATGTGATTTGATAAAAGAGATAACGATATTTGATTGACATGATTTTTTACAGGTATATTCTAATTGATACATTTTAAAATGTGAATGGTTTAGATTATCGAATTAGGTCCTGAAATGGGCCGAATAAGACATGCGACAGTAACCCCAAGCTCAAAAAAAACACCACATTTTTTAATTTACAGAATATTTGACTGGATAAAAAATTGTGTCATATTACGATAACAATATATAATATTATCATAAAATGTGTAATTTTAATATTAAATCACAAATTATAATAATTCCATAAAAAATTTATATAATAACTATAAAAAAATACATGACATATACTATAAAAAAAATACATAATAAAATACATGTGGTGTGTACCATACAATTTTTCCATAGTACCTTATGTACATCCTCATGTCACGTGCATGAAGTGCTGTATGCCTAAGAGCATTCCATCTTTCCCCTAAATCATTTATTTACCTATTTTAGAGGATTGGGACTCTCTTAGAGCATCTCCAACGGCGAATTTCTTTTTTCACCAAATTTAAGTAAAAAATGACCCATTTCACCAAATCTCAAACCAGTCACTCCAACGGTGCATCAAATTTCGTATCAAATTTCGTGGGTCAACCGGTTGGTCGACCGGTAAGCGTAAACAATTGCAGGTTTCATAGACAGACTACACAATTGTTAAACAATTGCAGGTGCATTGGTTAAACAATTGTTAAACAATTGCAACAATTGCAGCTGCAGCTTCAATGAAAACCACCAAATCTATGATTAAATAATTGTTCCTTCAATTTGATAACAACGGTGCATCATATTTGCAGCTTTCATGCTTTCATTCTCTTTCACTGTTTGGGTCGCCCGGTTGGTTGACCGGCCGGTCGACCGGTAAAGGGAAACATTTTTTTTTTTTTTTTTTTTTGAACTTTTTGAACCCACCAATTGTAAAGGAAACCGGTCGACTGGTTGGTCAATCGGGTGGGCAACCGGTTGGTCGACCCGGTCCCCTTCCGACGGTCCGCAACAGTGTTTTGGTGAATTCATTTCTTCGTCGTCCATCTGATGAAATTTGGTGAAATCTCATTTTGGTGTCAGCTTTGGTGAACGGTTGGAGCCCTCAACAGTACCATTTTCATCAAAATTCAAATTTGATATCAGATTGCTCACACCGTTGGAGATGGTCTTATATCATTTCATCAGCTCTCTTATATCATACCTAAACTAATATTTGTTATAGTGTAGCTTCCTTATATATATATATATATATATATTAGTATATATCCGTACCTGAAGGTACGGTGTAATAATGTTACGGATTAGAATATAATTGTAATTTTAATACTATTTAAATATTTTTTAATTTGATAAAATTATAAATTATTTAAAATTTTTGAATTCTCACAAAACTCCTCATGAAAACTCGTTTTGGTTATATAATATATATAGCTAGACAGATAGATGTGCCTGACATACATACAATTTCCACGAGCATACATACAATATTGCTTTTGCTTATATAATTATATAAAAATTGTATGTATGCCCGTAATATCCTAGCGTATTACGGAGCATACATACATTGTATGGAAATATGTATAAAATATATTGAACAAAAAGGAAAAAATAAAAAAAATAAACAAATAGAGAGAAAAATAAAAACGGAAGAAAATAAAAAAAATAAAAAAAAAGTAAATAGGGAGGAAGGTAGGATCATGGAATCATGGAAGTATGGGTGAGAAAAAAAAAAAGTAAGAGAGAGAAGTGAGAAAGTAAAAAATGTACATGTAAGATATTTTTTGAAAAATATATCTCAGCTATTGTTTTATAATTTGAACAGATCTGAACTATCCAGATGTCCTAGTAGGACAAAAATATGTTGAGGATTTAAAAACCGTCCTACTTTATTATATAGATGTTGAAGATTCATAAGAGGTTTAAATTTATTAAGTCTATCAAGTATTCAATATATTTAAAAATAATAATTAATTATTCAAATTCATTTAATTTGTGGACTATAAAATTCATTAATTTAATCTCCACTACACACAGTAAAATCTGGCTCCTACTTCTGGTATCGTAGATTTTTTCATATAATATGAATAAAAATAAGTTAACAAAAAGGAGAAAATAAAAAAAATAAATAAATAGAGAGAAAAATAAAAAGGGGAGAAAATAAAAAAAATAAAAAGAGAAGAGGGAGGAATGTTGGATCATGGAAGGATGGGTGAGAAAACGAAAAAAGTAAGAGAGAGAAGCGGGAAAGTAGAAAATGTACATGTAGAACATTTTTTGAAAAATATATCTCAGCCACTATTTTATAATTTGATCAGATCTGAGCCATTCAAATGTCCTAATAAAACAAAAATATGTTGAAGATTCAAAAATTGTCCTGCTTTACTATATAGATGTTGAAAATTCATATGAGGTCTAAATTTATAAAATCTATCAAGTATTCAATATATTTAAAAATAATAATTAATTGTTCAAATTTATTTTATTTGTGAACTATAAAATTCATTAATTTAATCTCCATTACACACAGTAAAATCTAGCTCCTAATTCTGGAATCGTAGACTTTTCCATATAAATATGAATAAAAATAAGTGAACAAAAAGGAGAAATTAAAAAAATAAACAAATAGAGAGAAAAATAAAAATGGGAGGAAAAAAAAAATGAAAAGAGAGATGAATGTGAGATCATGGGATTATAGAAGGTTGGGTAAGAAAATGAAAAAGTAAAAGAGAGAAGCGAGAAAATAGAAAATGTACATGTAGGATATTTTTTGAAAAATATATCTCAGCCATTGTTTTATAACTTGAATAGATTTAAGCCATCTAAACGTCCTAGTAGGACAAATGTGTGTAGGACAAATTTAAAAACCATCATACTTTATTATATAGATATGAAAATTGTATGTAAGCCCGTAATGTCCTAGTGTATTACAGGCATGAAAACATTATATGGAAATATGTGTAAAATATATTGAACAAAAAGAAGAAAATAAAAAAAACAAATAAGGAGAAAAATAAAAACGGAAGAAAATAAAAAAAAAATGAAAAAGAAAAGAGAGATGAAGGTGGGATCGTAGAATGACGGATGAGAAAAGAAAAAGTAAGAGAGAGAAGTGGAAAAATAGAAAATGTACATATAGGACATTTTTTGAAAATTATATCTCAGCCGTTGTTTTATAATTTGAATAGATCTAAAATGTCCTAGTAGGACAAATGTGTATAAGAAAAAGATTTGTGCTTCGAATTTCTTTCCCCCGTATGCCCCGAATGCCCAAAACGACGTCGTTTTGGGCATTCTATTTTTTTTTTCCCCTTCTTCTTCTTCACGCAGTCGACTGAGCAGAGGGAGAGGAGAGGGAGAGAAAGAGGGAGAGGGAGAGAGGAGCAGAGTCGTCTGCTCACCACCGCCGTCGCCTCGCCGCCACCGATCGTCTGCTCACCACCGCCGATCGTCGCAGCACCACGCCGTCGCCTCCTCCTCCCACTGGTATGGCCCCTCCAGTCCACTCCTCATTCTCCTCCTCCTCTTCTTTTTTCTTCTGCTCTCAAAAAAAAAAAAAAAAAAAAAAATGGAATTTGGGGCATTCGGGGAGCTCAAATTCGAGCACCCAATCGCGATTGTTTTTGAAAATTATATCTCAGCCGTTGTTTTATAATTTGAATAGATCTAAAATGTCCAAATGTCCTATAGAACAAATGTGTATATGAAAAATTCAAAACCATCCTGCTTAATTATATAAATACTGAATATTCATATAAGGTCTAAATTTTTGAAGTCTATCAGGTATTTAATATATTTGAAAATAATAATTAATTGTTCAAATTCATTTAATTTGTGGACTATAAAATTCATTAATTTAATCTTCACTACACACAGTAAAATCTAGCTCCTAATCCTAGGATCGTAGACTTTTCCGTATAATATGAAAAAAAAAAATAAGTGAACAAAAAGGAGAAAAATAAAAAAAACAAATAGAGAGAAAAATAAAAATGGGAGAAAATAAAAAAAATAAAAAATAAAAGAGAGAGGAAGGTGTGATCATGGGATCATGGAAGGATATGTGAGAAAAAAAAAAGTAAGAAAGAGAAGCGGGAAAATAGAAAATGTACATGTAAGATATTTTTTAAAAAATATATCTTAGCGGTTGTTTTATAATTTGAATATATCTAATCCGTCCAAATGTCCTAGTAGACAAATGTGTGTAGGATAAATTAAAAAACCATCATGCTTTATTATATAGATATATTGGCTTTGTTTTGTTTAGAGACTGCAATACATATTTATAATTTTTATGTCTTTTAAATTTATTATTAAAAAATAATTTTAATAGAAAGAAAAAAATTGAGAATTTGTTAATAGAATAAAAAAAGAATAAGAAGTTGGTTAGAAGAAGCAAATAAAAAAGTAATTTTTAAGATAGAAAATAAATTTTTTAATAATATTTTAAGATAAAATTTATTTAATCTAGGAAGGATGCTCTAATACCTGTTTCGAAAGCAAAGCAATACAGGAATCTATGCATCGGCTTTTGTGTACAACAGATAGCCAAGTCCCAGTTCACACCAAAAAAAAAAAAAAAAAAAAAAAAAAAAAAAAAAAAAACAGAGTTTGCCAATTCCTGTCAAGGATAACAATTAACGGATAATTAAGTAAACGTTTACGTTTTCAATTTATATTTATAAAAATTTTATAAATTGATTTTTATTTATTTTTTATTTATTTTTAGAAAAAATATAAACTACAAACACGTTTGGTAATTGACAAAATATTTTAAAAATTTTAAAAAATATAAAAAAGAGTGAGAAATGACAAGTGGTGGTAAGTGGCGGCGGAAGACGGTGGTGGAGAGTGGTGACGGTGGGTGGTGGGTAGCTGGTGGTGGTGATGGTGGGTGGTTGGCGGGTGGGTGGGTGGGTGATGGTGGTGGGTGGTAGCAAGTGGGTGGTGGTGGTAGTGGTGGAGGGTGGTGGTGGCAGGTGGGTGGCAGATGGCGGGTGGTGGTGGATGGTGGCGGGTGGTGGTGGTAGCGGGTGGTGGGAGGTGGCGGGTGGGTGGTGATGGTGATGGTGATGGTGGTGGTGGTGGTGGTGGCGGCAGGTGGTGGGTGGTGGTGGCAGGTGGGTGGGGATGGCGGGTGGTGGTGGGTGGTGGCGGGTGGGTGGTGGATGGTGATGGGGGTGGGTGGGTGGGTGACGGTGGCGGGTGGTTGGGGTGTACCGAGTGGGTGGTGGTGGTGGTGGTGGCGGGTGGTGGTGGCGGTGATGGGTGACGGTGACGGTGGTAGGTGGTAGCGAGTGGGTGGTGGTGTGGTGAGTGGTGGGTGGTGGTGGCAGGTGGGTGATGGTGGTGGTGGTGGTGGTGGTGGGTGGTGGTAGTGGTGGTGGTGGGTGATGGGTGGTGGTGCGGGTGGGTGGCAGGTGGCTGGTGATTGATGAGTGGCTGGTAATGGTGGGTGGTCGGTGGTGGCAGGTGGTGATGGTGGTGGTAGGTGGGTGGTGGGTGGTGAGTGGTGGTGGCAAATAGATGGCGGGTAGTACGTGGCGGGTGGCGGGTGGTGGCGGGTGGATGGCAGGTGGGTGGTGGTGGTGGTGGTGGTGGTGGTGAGTGGGTGGCAGGTGAGTGGTGGGTGGTGGGTGGTGGGTGGTGGTGGTGGTGGATGGTGGGTGGTGGTGGCAGGTAGGTGGTAAGTGGTGGTGGCAGGTGGTGGTGGAGGGTGGGTGGTGGTGGCGGAAGACGGTGGTGGAAAATGGTGGCGGGTGATGGCTAGTGTTGGGTGGTAAAAAAAACAAAAACTCAAAACTCAAAACGGAAACACATTTTTTGTGTTTTTATTTTTTGGCCAAATTTATAAACTGAGACCACTGATTTATAAATCAAAATTTTTACCAAACAAGTTTTTATTTGAGTTTTTAAAATTTTTGTAAATATAAACAGAAAATTGAAAACGTAAGTGTTACCAAACGGCACCTTATATTTTTACACATTAATTTTATTTAGTTCACACACTTAATAAAAAAATTAATTAATATAATTTTGTCTTAAAATAAAAATATCATAATATCCTTATCTTCTTCTACTCAAACCTTATTTCTAGAACACTACAACCATCTTCTATCACTAGCGTCACCTTTTTCATCATCTTCTGTCGCCTATTTTTCTATCCATCCGTGATCACTTTTCGTCGTGAACCATACACTCCCACAAGTTTCTCACTGCAAATCACTCAATGTTAACTGTAGAGGTCTAGGATGCAGGGAGATGAGGTAGAAGTGGCAATGGTAGTGGCGATGGAAGGTTAAAAGTGGCGGCAACAACTGGATGAATGAAAAAAAAAAAAAATTAGACTCTATTTGGTATAATTTTAGAATATTTTCAAAAATAAATATAAAAAATTCTTATTTCAATATGTTTCATCTTTTCAGGGGCAAGAAACTTTAAAAATATTTATTTGGTAGTTATTTTTGTCAAATTAATTTATATTTTTCTAAAAAAAAATTCAAAAAATTGATTCAAAAGTTGAAACCAAACATAACCTTAGAGTTTTAAAATTTAAAATGTGCGTAATATTGGAATATAGAGATGAGTACAGAGAATTTATATTTTTATAATTTGTGTATTAAGAAAGTGTTCATGTGAATGTATTAAGGGGAATTAGTGTGTGAAAATAGAATTACCCGCAATTCACCTTTTTTTTAGTAAAAAATAAAAAATTTATTCACAAACATACACACCTTGTTGTGTTTTGATTTATTTTCGTTTTTTTTCTTGTTTTTAGTAATTTTTTTTATTTATTTTCTAAATATACATAACTTAGATACACCTAAAAAGTAAATATATTTATAAAAAAAACTAAAAATTTAATATTTGATTAATTTTTAAATATTTTTTTTATTTTTTAATATTTGATTAATTTTTAAATATTTTTTTTTATAAATATTATAAAGTGTATCTAGGTTAGGTGTATTTAAAAAATTAAAAAAATAAATTCTTAAAATATTAAAATTTTTGACTAAAAAAAAAATAAAAATTTCAATTTTCTAAAAAGTTGCCCATTTTGACAATTAGATTGAAAGCCAAAAAATGACTTTTTAACTTTTTAAAGTCATGTCACCCTTCTATTTTTTTACAAAAATGTTTTGCCTTCGAAATTTTTGGCCCCGAATCACCCGAAATTGAATTTTTTTTTTCTTCTTCTTCTTCCTCAGTCGTTTACAGGGGGAGGGAGAGGGAGAGGGGAGGGAGAGAGAGAGAAAGAGAGGGAGAGGGAGATTACCGATCGCGTCGCCAATCGCGTCGCCTCCGCCTCCGCCGCGGATCGCCATGCTCTGCCGCGCCTCCGCCTTCTCCTCCTCCTCCTCCTCCTCCTCCGCGCCTCCTCCTCCGTCGCCTCCTCCCCATTTTTTAGGCCCTCTCCAGTCCCTCTCCTCCCTCTCCCTCTCCCCCTCCCCCTCCCCTCCTCCTTCTTCGTCTTCGTCTGGTTCTACTGAAAAAAAAAAAAAAAAATTCAAACCACGAAACGACGTCGTTTCATGGTTCGGGGCATTAGGGGCGGACAGATTCGAGGTCCGAATCACAGCTCATTTTTTTATACGTTTTTTTTCGAAAAACAAAGAAAGCTAAAAAAAATCAAAACAATTGACTCTTATTACCCAAAATAGGCCAAGGTGACTAGTTTTTTTCAGGGGGCAATCTATTAGATACGGTGACTAGTTATAAACCATCTTATAGTTTTTTTCATCCCAAAAAGTCTTGTTTTGACTTTTTTTTTTGCGTTTTTTCAATGGCTATAGCTTGTCTTTATCTAATATTATATGTCAGATTTTATTTATAATTTTTAAAGGATTATTTTTAAGTTTTTGGTTAAGTTCTTTTTTATAAGTTAATTAATGTATTATTTTGTTCATTATTATTTGTAGCGAAATATTATTATTTAAATTATCTCACTCTATTTCTTCAATATATATAATATTTATATAATTTTATTGATAATACTGAGAAACTGGATTCTAATACTAATTTAACACACAATGAAATAAAATACTTTTTAAAGATAAAATAAGAATTTAAGATTTTTCTGTAATAAAATCTTAATTAGATATGGTTTTTTACTAATTTATAATAATTTTGGGTATATATTTTATTTTTGTAATCTTTTTATGGCCTAAATAGTTTTGAATTAAATATTTTAGGGATTTAATAGAGTCAACTGATAGTCTAAGGACTAAATAGATTTTGAATTATATATTTTAGGGACTGAGTAGACTCAATCGATAGTTCAAAAACTAGGTAAATAAAGGTTAGAAAGTGGAATAAACTCTTTATTTATTTACAACAAATTTAATGAATTCACGTAATTTCAGTTACCACATTTTGTTTTTGGCCAATTGCTCAAGATCTTTCTTGCAGCTTTTCTTGGCTGCTTATGATTTCTAAATTTAAATTATTCAACTATCCCAAATGATTAATTTTTTAAGAAGCCCATAAAATTTGATTTTTCAACTATTCATGAATGAATGATATCACGTTTACATTAAGGGTGTGTTTGTTTGGACAGACTGAATAAGGTGAGATTGGAATTTATTGAACTGTTAGTCTTAGCATACATTGTCTTTAGACTATTTGGTTGGACTGGATTTGTATCCCATGTTTGTTTAGTCATGAGATTATATGTCAGGACTATTTGGTTGGATATAATATGAATCCTATGTTTGTTTGGAATATTATGAAGAAGGATAAAATGCTCAAATGATTATTTAACCCTTTTCAATTATTTACTAAGTAATAGCAACATTAAACATATCTTTAATATTTTAATTATTTTTAGCTAGATTAAATAAAAGTTTATTTTATTTTATTTTATTTTTTACACAATTAAATAAATTAAATATCAATAAAAATATATGTTATTTTTTTAATTTAAAATTTTAAATAAAATTATTTTAAAAAAATAATAATTAAATAATTAAATTAATATAAACAAAATTTTAAAATAAAAACATCAATAAAATATCTATAAAAAAATATCTTAAAAAATTAATAAATAAAACATCAATAAAAATTTAAAAAAATAATTTTATTTTTAAATTGAGACATTTAAATTTTATTGAATTTTACTAAATATAATACATAATTAAATAATAGAGGGTCAAAATGGTCACTTCACTACCTAATCCCGTATCCCCCCTTTGTGTCCCACCCCCCGGGACACAATAGTCCAATAGATTTGGGACTAATAGTCTGGATGGACTATATTATTAGTCTAGATAGACTATTAGTCAAATCTCATGACTCAATCTCTTAAAACAACAAAGAGTAAACTACTAATAGGTCCTACTTTGGAGATTTATTACCAATAGGTCCTACTTTGGAGACTTATTACCCATTAAGTCCTATTGATAAATTTATTAAGTGATAAAGATAAATTTATCAGTCTTTTATTTTTATGAATAAATTTATAGCGATAAATTTATCAGTCTCTTTGTTTTTATGAATAAATTTTTAGTGATAAATTTATCACTCTCTTATTTTTATAATGTTAAATTTATTAGTTAGGACCTGTAGGTAAATAAGTCTAGTTAATAGGACTAATTGGTAAGTACCCCTAAAACAAACACCACCTAAGAATACCATCTCATCTTGTAGCTATGTAAACCACCAACCAATTGAATAATTTATCAAGAGAGGAAATCATCATATGATGTATGGTCAATCTATATGTGAATGCATTAGATTCTATTTCTAATAGTAGATTTTAAAGTGAATATAAAGAATTTTCTTCTTCTTGTGATTGATTTAGACAATTTGGAAGACAATATGAAAAGATGATGATTTGTAAAATTAATTGACGAAGGGCAGTAGCACATGACATTATGTGGCACGTTATAGTCTTTATCATTGGAGAAGAGGTAGTACAATAAAAATAGATCTACCCTTCAAAGGGGAGGACAAAGATTGTGTTGCTATTCAAACTCTCACTTCTAAATTGGAATGGGGAGACCATTAGATATTCCCACATGGATGAAGTGGGGTTTCGTATGGCTCTTTCTTTTCTTTTTTCTTTTTTTAAAATTTTAATTTTATGTATAAAAATTTTAAGTTTCTTGAATAAAATATCAGGGTTATAAAATTTGTAAAAATAATTTAATGTGGTAAGTAACAAAATAAGAAAAAGAAGCTTACCTTAATGTAAGTATATTTTAATTTTGAAATCTTTGTTCATAAATAGTATAAATTTTGTTTTGTCCTATAATGTATGTGATTGATTGATAAGTTATAACTTAGTATAAGGGATTGCATAAAATACAATAAAACACCATAAACTAATCTTGAGGGTGAAGAATCTTCATGACTATCTTCTTGAAATTTTTTCTTAAAGTGTGGCATTGCTCTTTTATTTATTTATTTATTTATTTTCACTTTGCCTATCAATAATATAAGTCAATCACTGCCCACCCAAAAATTAAAATTTAAATTGATCTAAAAATTATATATTATTGATTTTGATTTTTAATGATGTATTTCAAATTTATACATGGGATGGAGATTTTCATTCTAATCTTAATCCTGTAATGGAGAGAATTGAAATCTCATGTTATTTTATAGATTTGAAGTGCATTTTCGACACCGTATAAACCACCTTTTAATCCGGTAATGGAGAGAATTCGCAATGGTAAATTACATTAAAGAGGTTTGAAGAAAATATATTAGACATTTTAACAATGATCTACAAATAAAGACTTTAAAATTTGATCAAATCAAATCATTGGAATGGGTCATGCAATGAACCTAGTGTTAGAAAAATAGTACCAAACTATATGGAAAATATAATTTAAAAAATATGTTAACGGTTTTTGGGTAATACCAAAATTGAAATAAATCGACATAATAACGTAACAAAACTTATAGTACATAAATAGATAAAACCTGATCGAGTCGAGTGTGTGACACTTTTTCTTTAAGACAGATTCGTCCTCCCACCGGTGTTTAGGACTCAATGGATGTCTATCTCTCAAGATACAACAATCAATGTCTTGCACTAGCAGCACTACTATTGCAAGCCTAGCGAACTTCGCTGTATATGTACTCTCTTTATCAAAAAATTAGACTCAGAAAATATGAAGAATAAATGCAAAGTGAAAAAGAAAATTGCAATTCTCCATTAAAATTGAAGTGATGGGGATAGAATTTATAGATTCCTCCATGACTCTTTAGAAATGTTGTAACCCTTCAAAAGGACACACCATTCCATGTCAAGAGACACAACCATTGGAGTAAATTCAATTCAAATTTTCCAACACCCAGTAAAGTGCTGAGAGAGAGAGATCCAATTTTTCTACAATTCAAAGCTCACTCTTTTTATTAACCAATGTATATTGTGATTGGAATCTTGTGCACTAAGATTATCTTTTATAGGCATTGTAGAAAATTTATCATATAGTATGGTTTTGAATTTTCTTAAAACAGTTTTCGAGTTTTCAATTTTTATTTTTGTGATTTTTAATGAATTTTTTAAATATTTTAATTTCTTATACACTTAAATATAAAATTTGAGATTTTTTTTAAAAATCATTAAATACGAAAATTCAATAGATTTTCGTTAAAAAAATTGACAACTCATATAATACGCATAAAAAAATAAAAAAATACCCAAACAAAATACAAAAAGAAAAAAGAAAAAAAGAAAAGAGATTCATCTAAGAAATTAAACAAAAATAACTAAAAAATTTATTTTCAAGTTTTAAGCACATTTAAATTAGGTACATCTCAAAAACAAATAAAAAAAATTCACTAAAAATAACAAAGTATAAAAAATTCAAAATTCAAAATTCAAAACTCAAAAATTATTTTTTTGAAAACTCAAAAACAAACAGACATTCATATTTGATTTCCTCAATCAAACTAGAATATGCCATAGATAGCTCTCCATCTTGCACCCACCATGCATCTTTTTGGGGTTGATTTAATTGTTACTATATTTTCATCTTCAATTTTAATTTTAATTTTTTTTATACTATTTAATGACATTGACCTATGGTTGCATGTCGGCACGCTACCTCTTACCAACAAAGACCTCTAGCTCTCCCTTTCCTTTCACCAAGTAAACTGCCCAATTTATTTATTTTTTTTATTTTCAAAGAACTGTACTTATAAAAAGTGTATGGTTGATATTCATGTGGATTCTGTTATTCAAATCCTAGTCATACTCTACTTATCAAATACAATTAAAAATACTTTTTTGGGGGGTACTTTAGATTGCGATTTTTGTTTTTGGTCAATTCACTACAACATGTGTGGATTTGTAATTAACGTTTACATTATAAAAATTATAAGAAGTTATCAAATTCAACACTTCATTATGAAAAAATGTCCAACTCATGGTTATAGGCAGTAGCGGAGGAACGTTGGGGCGAGGGGGGTTACGTGCCCCTGACTTTTCAATTTTTTTTTTTGGTGGTGTCTTGCTTACACTTATATACACTGTCATTTTCTATACATAATACAAACACACACCACACCACACCACACCACACACACCCACGCTTTTTTTTTTTTTTATTTGAATCCCAATCCCAACCAAACACTCAACACAATTTTTTTTTTGGATGAGTGCACACAACTTCAATTACAGTAGGTCTAAAATCTAAAACTCTAAAAGTGTATGAAATTTTTATCTTTTTATTTATTTACAGTACTTGTTAAGTGTCCTCGTTTTTTCTTCATCTTCTTTGTCTCCTTTTGTTGCTTTGCTATTTACCGACTTGCAATTTACCAGATTAGGATCACACAACATAGATTTGGAACCACACTACAACTTTGGTATCTTTTCTTCATTGTTTATAGGTAACTTTATTTTTTTTTTTTTTACTTTTAAATAAAAATTATGAGTATTAATTTATAGTTATTTGTTAAGTTTTCATTTGTAATTTTTTTTTATTTGTTATTATTTATGTTAAAATAAGAGATTTTGATATGCTAAAATTATAAATCTTAATTGGTGGTGATTTATATTAAATTTAAGAATTTTGGTTTGTTGTTGTTTGTGCTAAAATTAGTGATTTGATTTTTGCTAAAATTCAAAATATTAATTTGCAGTGATTAATATTTAAATTAGGGATTTTGATTTGTTATAATTTGTGCTAAAATTAGAAATTTTGATTTGTTGTGATTTGTGCTAAATTTAAAATTTTTGATTTGTATTAAAATTGGAAATTTTGATTTGTGGGGGTTTGTGATTTTGATTATGAATTTTGATTTTGATTTTTAGTTTTTTTAAACAGTCATAGAGAAATATTTTAAAAGAAAATCAAAGTTGGAATCATCTTTTCCTCAAGAAAAAGATGATAATTATTCTTTCGCAAAACAAAATCCTATAGAAATCAACAGGTGTCCCTATATTAAATTCCTGATTCTACCACTTATTATAGGCATACAATAAATCTAACAAACATAATAAATAAATAAAGACTATAAGCAAATATAAGGAGAAATAATGGAGATCATCGGCATAATTTTTTTCATAAATTATATATACAAAAATTTTTATAAAATAAATGATTCATACAATTGAAATGTGCCATTATTTCATATTGTTCAAAAGAATATCTCATCTTACAATGTTATTTTGATTATTTTAATTGGCTGGTGTCATGGATGTAATTAACCTAGTTGCCTTTTGGATGTCAAATAAAAATGTGTCCTCTAAGCTTTCTAGTTTTATTTTAGTTTCAAGTAGAATATTGTTGTCTAGACTCTGTTGTCTTTTCCGAAGGAGGGGGGAGTTGAACAAAGAACTTCCCCTTCTGCCCTTGTGCGTGTGCCATTAGGCTGCAGTAGGGGTGTACTTTTGGGCCGGCTCGGCTCGGGCCCATATCGGGCCTTGCGGGTTCCTGCCAAAAAATCGGGACGGGCCAGAAAACTAGCCCCAGGCCCAAGCCCAGGCCCAGGGGTATTCGGGCTTTGGGCGGGCCAGTGGGCCGGGTCTCGGGTCGGGCCCTTGGGCTTGGGCCTAGGCTCGGGCTTTGGGCGGGCCTAAACAAATTTTTTAAATTTTTTTCACCAAAATTTTATTATTTTGCATTAAAAATAACACTGAGCATCGGATGGGCCGGGTGGGCCGGACCTCGGGTAGGGCTTTTGGACACGCCTTGAGCGGGCCAATGGGTCGGGCTGGGCTTCAAAACGATGGCCCAGGCCCTGTCCTAAGGCCTCGGGCTGGGCTTGGGCTCGGGTCTAAACAGGCCTTAACGGGCCGGGGCCACCTCAGGCGGCAGACAGGCTTCGGGCCGCCCGCGGGTCACGGGTCAAAATTACACCCCTAGGCTGCAGCTAAACCCATCCTGTTTTTGAAGTTGTCCTTGTCATTTTTTCTCTTAATTGGATGTTCAGGTAATTTAATGGCACGTCAATTAATTTTGGAGACTTGAAGTTAACGGTCAGGCAAATTTGTAGTGACCTTAGGATAACTCAAATTCGAGACGGGTCTTATTTTCAAATCTTTACCACTCAGTCAATCATTTTTAAAGTAAAAATTCCATTTTTCCATATTATGGGAAAATAAGTGGTTGGAATTCTCTCCCTTGTCTTTTTTAGTGCTATTATGTCATTACAATTTTAATTTAATATAATTTTAAAAAATATTAATAACAAACTTTCAAATTATAATAAATTAGTGAAAATATGTACTATGCATGGGATGTGAAAAATTAATAAAATATGTTTATATAAAATAATATAAATAGTTAGATTTTTGTATGTAAATTATGAAAACAAAAGAAATATTGAAACTTACAATTTAAGTTTTACAAATTTATCACAATTTATGTATTAATTTTTAATTTGTCACAATTCCAATAATGTAATTTTCAAGCCCCTTTACTAAAGTTATAAATTTAGATGAGTTGAACCCAAACAACTCGAGTCAAGCCTGTAAATTATTAAAGATTGAACAACATAATTTTTTAATTCGGTGAGAACCTATGTGAAATTCAAAAATTTGAATAAATCTGAATGGACTTGGGCAGAGACACCAAATAACCTGAGCAATCAAAACGAAATTGTATATATAAATATATAAAATTATCTGCAAATTTATTTTTTTAATAATAAATAAGATTAATTAAAAATTTAATATTAATGAACAAAAACAAATACATCTTTTAGAAAGGGATTATCGAATAAGTTGATATTAAAAAAAAATTACATTTTATAATGGCATAAAATAATTTAAATATGATTTTTCAAAAATTATTTTTAATTTAAAAATTAAAATAAAGTATTTAAATATAATAAAATTAAGTTTCTTACAAAATAAAAGTATTTGGATAAAAAAAAAGGTAAGAAGAAAATTTAAAATAATATTCTCATTTGATCTGAAAATAATTTTATATGACAAATAATTTATTACCTATAACTCTCATTTCTTTTAAATAAAAGAAAGATATTTCACAAACTATTACTTTTTTTAGAAAAATAACATTCACTTTTTAGTGATTTGAGCCAAAATTTTTCCATTTTTTTTTTAGTTTGTGTAATTGACAATTGAGATTAGAAGAAAAAAAAAAAAAAAAAAAAAAGATTCACCATATTTCACAAATTCCAAAAGAGTCTAGATGAACAATAAGAAAAATATTTGAGACGTACAAAAAAACACTCACAATTATATCCATAATGATGTAGTATTATATCTATCAACTCTTGATTTGCTATACACTCAATGACATGTGGTCCAACTCTCTTACCACATCATTGTGGGTGAAAGTTTTGGTCTGTAGCATTGGTGGAATAATAAATTATCACATGTAACTAGGGTTGCAAACGAACCGAGCCGAGTTTTGCTGAGCTCGAGCTCAACTCTTTTACTTATTGAGCTCGAGCTTGACTCGATAAGGAACTGGGCTTGAACTCGGCTCAGCTTGGCTCGGCTCGACTCATTAATATTAATGAAACTCGAGCTCGGCTCGATATTATTTGTATGATGTAATGTATAAATAATGTATTTATACTAATTTAATATATAAATAATATATTTATTATATAATTTAAATAATGATAAACGAGCCAAACTTGATGAGTAGAGCTTATGCAAGCTCGAGCTCGGCTCGTTTACTAAACGAGCCTAATATTCGAGCTCGAACTCAACTCATTTACTAAACGAATCGAGTCAAGCTGAACCCTTAATGAGCCAAGCCGAGTTTGTTCATGAACAACTCAGTTCATTTGTAGCCCTACATATGACTTCTATTTTCTTTTTCTTTTGTTTTATTATATATATAAAAAAAAGTTTCCATTTGATTTTAGCAAAAGTCATTTCTTAACTATTTAAGCCAAAAAAATTTATGTTTTTATTTTAATTTGTTTAATTGACAATTGAGATTAAAAAAAAAAAATTAATAGAATTCATTATGTTTCGCAATTGTTAAAAAATGCATTCATTTTCTTAATATTTTTGTCTTTTGTTAAAAAATAAATATTTGTATTAAAAAAATTTATTGTTTAAATCCTTGTAGTTTAGTAGGATATAATTTTTTTTATATAAAATTTAAAACATAAAATGACAAAAAATAGAAATATAAACTTTTAATAGCGATTATTAATTTAAATACGTGTATTTAATAACATATTATGTTTAGACCAATAATATTATGACACATGTGAATATTGATCTCATTCTAATTGCAGTAACATAATTTAAATAGAATTTAAATTTAAAATTTTATTTTATAATTTAATAAAAGATGCATAAATTAAGGAATAAATATTGATCTTATTCTGGTAACATAATTTAAGGAAGATGTGAATTTAAAATTTTATTTTAAGAATATAAAATTAATTTATAGACCAATCATATTATGATACATATTAAAAAAAAAATTAAAACTTTAAATTTTAATAAGATGACAACGTTTATAATTATAATAGTATATGAATTTTGTATGAGATTTTGAAACTCTAATAATATCTCTTCTTAAAAGCATTCTTTTGTAAAATATATAAATAATCTCAACGTCACTCTTATTGCTCCTAATTACAAAAATTATGAGCTAATTATGATAATTTTAAATTTGTATTTAAAACTTATAAATCATGGGATAGATCATTATAATTTTAAATTTATACAGTGCCAATTTTAAATTTAAATTAATAGATTACTTTCCATATATAATGATCCTCAAATTTGAATTTTGAAATGGATTAATATACTTTTCATTTTTTTTTAAAGATTTGATATACTTTCCATTTGAAAGTCATAAATCAAGAGATATTAATTTTTATTTTATTTTTTACTTGAACAAGAGCTAGCCAATAGAAGATTTTTTTAATTTGTAAAAATCAATAAATTATGAAATTTAGATTGAGAATTTGAACCTCTTAAAAGTTTTATGGGTTAGAAACTTCTTTTTATTTATATAATATATATAGATAGAGTTAGTTTGAATTAAAATTATAATAACATAACAACACTTCAAGAATAGAGGTTGTGGGAGGTACAATTATACACACTGAACTTGTGGCTTGATTAATATTGAATAAGAAACCAAGTCATGTAATCCTTTATAATTGACACTCATTTTTTCTTTTCAATACTATTCCAAATTCTTGAATCAAACATAGCCTTAGTGTTTACAAATCTTGCATTTTGGTATTGTGGTGGTGGGTCAAGATTCAGTTTGGACAGTGGTAATGATGATGATGTATGTTTCTTAGTATTTGTCTGTAAGAAATCTGGAAATTATAATAAATTCAGAGCGATGATGGATCCTTTTAAGGGCTCCGGCGGACCATGCCACCACGAAAGATGGACAGTGAAAGGCTCCAATCATGGGTCTTTCGTAACAGCTTTGCTTGTGTTCTTTTATCTCTATTCTTTTGTCGTCTCCTCCATCTTTACCCTCTTTGTTAATCTACTTGCTTCTTCTTCTTTTTATTCTTCTATGCTCCTCTCTTTCTCTCTCTCTCTCTCTCTCTTGTTATCTTGTTTTTGAAACATATATATATATATATATATATATATATGAGTAATGATACATAGCTCTGATTTGAGAGCTCTAAATGGAGTTCTCGTGAGGTGGAAGAGAGAGAGAGAGAGAGAGAGAGTAGAGAAAGATAGAGAGAGGAGTGTGGGCCCATCTTCACATGAGTACTTTTCACATCATTAAAGTTGTATTGAGCTCTTAAATTAGAGCTCTCAAACATTATTGATATATATATAGTTTTTCTTCACCAAAACGACCCAAAACGATGACGTCGTTTTGGTGAAGGGAGATCCCAGTCGTTGACGCCTCTAGTGGTACACGTGTTGTTCTTTCCTTGTTTTACTTCACGGATCACTCTATCTATTTCACTCTAGAGGATCTGAACATGCTGTGGAATGATTTTGTATCTATACATATATAGTCTTTGGTTGATCTTATGATCAATGGGGACTTGTACACAAACTAAGTTTTACTCATGTGATGAAAGAATAGTTTTAGTATATTTTATCTATTTTGAATAACTTTGGTTTGTGGTTTAGTTCAAATTTTCTGGTTATCATAAATACTGAACAAATGACACTGAGCAATTTGGATTTTATCTTTAAACTGATTCACTCTGAGTGTACCTTCACAAGGGGAGGAAAAACAATTTTAGGACAGTGATAACGCAACTCCTAAAGTATCACAACTATTTTCCGTAACTCTTATTTTTGTCTATATTATTATTTAGTATCATTACTATTATAATAATTTTGCTAAATATCTTATTTATTATTTTGCTGGACTAACAATCAACAATTGAAAAGTGAAAGCATGATGCACTTCTAGTGATTAAACCCATGTTGATACTTGAAGAGTGTAGAGGGTCCAAAATGAATATTAATAATAATATCACTTAGAGAGGCAAAACTATATCAATGAGTCAATAATTTGGGAAGGTTAGAGAATGAGTAACTAGTGAGAGTGGATCAAGTGATTCGGGGAATGAACGTAACAATGAAACTAGGCAACATATCCTCCAAAATCCCAAGAAATTCTCTCTTTAGACCTTGGGAATTGGGTCATATTTATAGGTTTTTCCTTGGTACTAGAATATATCAAGTGGCCAAATGGTGCAATGACACGTGTTGTAGGATATTCTGTCCTGAACCACTAGGCCTTGGTCATGTGTCCTTTGACATGTACTATTTATTTGGCATAAAACATCAGCAAGTGCCACTGTACTATCTGTTTGGCATGAGCCTCAGCGTATTCCTTTTTGGTATGAACCTTAGTAAGTGTCATTGTTGCTGTGGCACCTGCCTTCTTAGTTCGGTCTCCTAAGACATACTGTAGACACCCCATTTTTGACCGTTCTTAAGACTTGGGCGTTTTATTCCAAATACCTGATGATGAAAGTTATATTGTGCAATCTTTTGAATTCTTAGCGAAGAAATTTGGATTCAAGCTCTAATCTCAAACCTTGCACCCCATTTTAGCCAAATTATTTTAGACCTTAAAACCCTCATTTCAAAATATTTTTCTAAATGCTTCTACGATGTTCTGAGGCTCGTATTTCATTTAAAACATTGCACTTTTCGGTAAACCGAGTGAGGAAAAAGTGGAGATACATGGAAGGGAGGTGAACTCTTTGAAAAATCTTTCAAAACATCTTCTTTATAGGTTTGGAGTTGAAAAAAATAGGAGGGAAGGGAAGAAAACTAGTTCGGGGAAGTTAGGCATCAATCCAATTAAGATAGAAATGAGCAACCTTTACTAAAATAGTCATATCTCATTGCACACTTAGAATTTAGATGTGAGGCCACTACCGTTGGAAATTAGATTTTTGGGGCTTTAATGTAGACTCAAGAATCACCTAAAACCGAGTCTGGATGAGGGAGATATGCCCATTTGAAGTCGGGCCTAAAGTGTAGTCATTGAGACCCGACCGGGTCCATTGAGAACCGGCCGTGCCTCATTGAGGCCCGGTCGGGCCTCAATGAAAATTTCTCCAGAGTGTTTTTTTTAGACCTTGCCTTGTATTTTGAGGCCCGACCGTGCATTTTTGAGGGCCGGCCAGGCCTCGATGGCGCCAAAAGACATCTGGCAAGAATTGAACAAATATCTTTGTTTAAAGATATTTTGGACCAAATTAGCTCAAATTCTATAAATAAGACCTCTTCCTTTGATCTTGAAACCTTTTTTGAACTATACATACACAATACATACACCATTGGAGCTTGTTCTTGAAGCTTTTTGCTAGAGTTTCAAACCATATTTCATAAGCTTGAGGGTGCTTTGGAATTAAGTTTGTTTAACCAAAGCTTTCTCTCTTCAAAAGGTATAAGCTTGTCACCTTTTTCCTTGTTTTCATTTCCATATTTTTCTATCTTTTTCTTATGTTTATACACTGTTTTGGATCCATTCCAAGTGCTGAAACTTGGGGTTAAAGGGCTACCAAAGGTAGAGAGGTTTAACAACATTTCTTGCACCTTATCCCATAACTCATACCCCTCCACTCTTTTCTTTGGTTTTTTACACTGATTTTCAGAGTTTTAAAAGGCTGAAAAACATGGTTTAAAAGTCTCAAAAGTGGAGAGGTTAGCCACCTCTCCTTGATTTTGCTTATTAGCTTTATATCTTTTGCTTTTTGTCTATCTTTTTTGTGCTCTTTAAACACACTTTTAGCCACTGTTTTTGGACTGTTTTGGGACTGTTCTTGGACTATTTTGGGGCTGAAACATGTGATTTAAAATTACAAAGAGTGGAGGGGTTAGCCACCCCTCCTTAGGCTTTGTTCCATAACTTTTTCTCTACTCTTTTTACTTACTTTCTCTTGCTTTTAGCTACTGTTTTTCACCTATTAGAGGCTGTTTTAGGGCTGTTTTAATTTATTTAAATAGCTTATGCTTTGATTAGTTTGCTTGTTGTCTCATATATTCATATATATAGCTCATTGCATGTTTGTTCTAGCTTTTCTTTAAGTAATTTCTTTGTTTAAGAGCCTCATTTTAATAATCAACTTACCATTTATTTCTTTCATTTGAGAGTTGTTTTAAATGGTTGATGGTTATTCAACACATGAACTAAAGTTTTGCGCTTAATGGCTTAATCTCTACGGAGATTTATTGTCAACGGTGTAATCTCTCTTTCATGTTGAGAATTACTTCCCATTTGACGCTTCTCTTCTTTTAGAGGACTTAATCACCATAGACAAATGGACTAATGAACGGCAATGACTAAACAAATTGGTTTAAAATTGGATCAACGCACATAAAGAAAATAGATTTAATTGCTTAGACTTGGCCGGACGTTATGCCAAGTTTGTCGAGTCAAGAGTCATCATGCGCCAATTCATGGTGTTTTGATGATTCTTGAAGCGTCTTTACCACCATCTTTGAGT
This sequence comes from Camellia japonica, assembly GCA_030407325.1. Taxonomy (NCBI): domain Eukaryota; kingdom Viridiplantae; phylum Streptophyta; class Magnoliopsida; order Ericales; family Theaceae; genus Camellia; species Camellia japonica. The sequence continues at coordinate 175,578,037 of JAPPVO010000036.1, forward strand.
TCATTCCATGACAAGAGGGAGGGGTGGTCATATCCATTGCATTTCATTGATTTTTGTCCAAAGTTGTATCCGAGATTATCAAGCAATCAATTTGCTCATTGATGGCTTTGGAATCAATTTCAACCTTCTCTTGAGACTTTCCCATGACAGAGAAGGAAGAAAGGGACAAACAGAGCTTGAACAACTCTGTCTGTACTGTTTTCACTTTAGAACACAAAATAGAGTTTTGCACAAAACCGAGGCACGACCGGCCTTCTCTATGCTCGGCTGGGCTTGAATGAGGGTCGGTCGGCCCTTAAAGTTTGGACAGTAGTGCTTTTTTTTTTTTTTTTTCCAGAAAACAGAGGGAAGTGGTTGAGGTGAAACAGGGCAGGTTTGGGACAGACAGGGCTGTTCTCGAACATTGTGCATGTGCATGCATGCAATTCTTGTTAACTACTAATTGTAATTAATTTACAATTAATTACTATTATGATTATTGTAATTAATTTATATTTTTTATCTTAATTAGTCTCGTTAACTACTAATTGTTGTAATTATTTTATTCATAATTGTTGTAACTATTTAGCTAAGATAGCTAGTTTGTTTACCTTGATTATCCCTGTTGCAATAGCATAGATAGCCTAATTAGCTAGTTAATTAGCTTAGCCTATTTTATTCATTCATTCGGTTTTGTAATAGTTAGTTTAAATTTGGACTTTCAGACATTAATTCGCACCGTCCTGCGTGTGGGATCATATGTTGTAATAATGTGTATGTCTTCCAACTCCATGTCTTTCTTCCTTTTATTTATTCGCTTACGATGGTTGGTGTAGACACCCAATTTTTGATCGTCCTCAAGACTTGGATATGCTTGCAGGTACATCCAATGACAAGTTCGATTGCTCGTCGAGTACTTGAATTTCACGGCGAAGCGTCACAGGTTTGAGCTTTCCAATCTCTGTATCATTTCTGCCCCATTTTTGGACCATGTGTTGGTCCTTTCAGCATGCTTCTTGTAGTGCATTGTCGGCCACTTTTTGGCATTGCCGGCTATGCATTTATCCCTGCCGACCATTGATAAGGCCTACCGGCCATCAATGAGGCACTGCTGGCCACCAATGATGGCTGGCAAAACACCTTGTTTCAGCAGATTTTGTGCTAGATCTTTTGAGCCAGCTGGTTTTCACTGAGCCATCCTTCATACACGTGTATGGAGGGATGGAGGCCATTTCAAGCTTGTTAAACAAGCTTTGCATTGCATTGCTCTATATAAGGGGAGGCTCCTCTCCCTTTCCAGAGGTTGAGTAGTTTTAGAGACAAAAACATCTCTCTCTCTCTGGAATTCTCAATCTCTCTCTCTATATTGTGCTAAATAGTGTCCTAAAGTGTGTTTTCTCTTCACTTTTGCAAAGGAACACCTAGTCAAACACTACTACCTTGGAGCTAAGGTCCTTGAGGGTTTGTTTGGAGTTCAAAAGACTGGTTTTTGGGCTCAGAAATTGTCCTTTTGCTGCTGTGCTTCAAGGGTGAGTATATTCCCCTTTTAACCCTTTGTTTGTATACCATATTAGCCACCTTTGCATATTGTTTTAGGTTTGGTTGTTAACTACAAAAAGCTCTGATTTTAAGTGTTAAAAATGGTTGTTTGAGGCCTCTTTGGTGATGAGGGTGTTCTACCCTCTTGTGTGCCTTATTTGCTTAAGCTTTGTACCATTTCTTAAGGCCTTTGAAATCATCTTTGTTTGGCCTTTTAGCCACTGAAATCCAGTGGATTTTCAGTGGTAAAAATGTGGTTTTGAGGTCTAAAATGAGAGGGGGTTGTAGACACCCCATTTTTGACCAACCTTAAGACTCAGACGTCACCGATTGAGCGATCGGTGATGATACATATTGTGCTCGTTCTGAGGTTGCGGAGTCTCGGCTGAGAGCCTTGCCTCCGGACTTTGGGACTCTTTTGTGCTTTGTCTCGGTTTGTGAACCAGGTCCTGTTTTCTCTTCCCGAAGGGAGGGAGAGGTCTCGAAGACCATCTCTCAGTGGCCGTAGGCTACGTTTCGTGGTCGTAGGCCACTATTCCCATTTGGAGATCAGTTGGTTTTCGGAGCCGTCGGCCGTGTGCCTCGGTTTGGGACCGCTTAACTTTCTCTGTTTGCTCCGGTTTTTGGCACACACCTTGTTTCCTTGCCTTAGAGGGACACTGTGGCCCGGGAGACCACCTTTGTGGTCGCATGCCACCTCCGGTGGCCTAACAGCCTGTTTTCGGGCACCGGCTGCGTGTTTTGCCCCCGAACCTTCGTTTTGCATCGGTGTGGGTTCATTTTTGGCATGGACCTCTAGTTTCTTTGTTAAGAAGGTGGTACTATGGTGGGAGACCACCTTTTCTTCTTGGAGACCACCTTTCTCTTCGCTGCCTGGTTTTCTTGTTAGAGAGCTGGTCTCCCACACTTTTGGGCCACAATTTCTGGTCTCCCATACCACCACTGTGTTGCATTCACCTGGGAGACCACCAATCTTGGTAGGCCGACCACCTTTTCTGCTTGACCCCTTTGACCCCTTGGTCTCTCTCACTTTTGAGCCACAATTTCGGGTCTCCCATACCACCACTGAGCTGCATTCACCTGGGAGACCACCAATCTGGGATGGTTGACCACCTTTTTTGCTTGAACCTTTTGACCCCTGGTCGGCTGACCAGGGGGAGTGGTCGGCCGACCACCTTAACTGGTCGGCCAGCCTTCTGCTTTTTTGTCTCATTGAGCTGAAGCCAGCTGGAAGCCTCAGAATGCATCCTCCATACACGTGTATGGAGGATGTTTAAGCTTGGTTTTAAGCTTCTCAAGGAAGCTTTAGCCCCTCTCCTCTATAAAGGGAAGGGCCCTCTTCCATTGCTAGGGTTCACAATTTTGTTTAAGGCTCATGTATACACATCTCTTTGTATCTCTCTCATTTAGCTTCAAAGGTTGAAGTTCTTGGCCCCATTGCCCTACACCTCCAAGAACAACACCTACACTACCATCCTAAGTAACTTGGAGTTGTTTTTCAGAGGTTAAGAGCTCACTTTCTTGGTCCAGAGCTTGCTGCATTGCTGTGCTACAAGGGTAAGTCACCATTTCTCTCTTTGTAGCTTTATTTTGCTTTATTCTTTAGCCTTATTTGAAAGCATTTTTGGACTTCATCATAAACTAAGAAAAGTCTTATTTTGAGCTCCTCTTCAAGTTTGATTAAGGTCATTTTTCTGTTGGGGGTCATCTACCCCTTGCATGCTTCATTTCCTCATGTTTTGAGCTATGCATTAGAGCATTTGTGTTGGCTTTGGTTTGACCTTTTAGCCACTGAAATCCAGTGGATTTTTAGTGCTAACATGTGTCTTTGAGCTTCAAAATTAGAGAGGGGTGACCCTCTCACCCCTTGTTCTCTTTACTAGCTTTGTTGGCCTTACAAAGGAGCCCCTATTTGCATGTTTCAAAGCCATGCTCCAGGCCATTTTTGATGAGTTTTGTGACCTTCATGACCTCTTTCCAGAGGTGGTTTGGCCATATTAAGTGTCCATTATGCATGTGTAGAGTAATTTTCCTCAAGGCCTTCCAAAGGGGCTTTCACTTGCATGCTTCCTAGACTAATTTCAGGCCATTTTCAGTGAGTTTCAGGGCCCTCATAATCTCTTTCCAGAGGTGATTTTTCCATTTTGTATGTCTATCTTGCATGTGTAGAACTACCCTCTTATTGGCCCTCCAAAGGAGCACATCATTCTTGCATGCATTGACTGAGTTTCAGTGGGTTTTTGGGCATATTTTGGCATGGCATACTTCTATTTTTGGCTGGTTTGGTGAGCTCTCATATGCTTCATATAGTTGTAGTACAACTCATGGTTCGCTAGCTTTCTTTGCATGCTTTGTTGACCCTTGATTCTAGCACATTTTGACTATGCCTTGAACTGATTTTGTGCATATTTTGGACTGCCCTAGCTCTGTTTTTGGGTTTCATGGTCGAATGATGCTTGTTTTGCATGCTTGTAGTTCAATACCCATGCTTAGCCTTGAGTTTCGAGGTCCATTGCATGCATATACTAAGGTGTTTTCATGCTTTGGGGTCATTTTACATCATATTTCAGAGCCTATGTGAATGCCATATCCTCATGTTTTCTCCTCTTTAAGTGTGCATGAGAGTTGTGCGTGAATGCCTTGTTTTCGGACCATTGAATGAGCTCCATTTCTTTGCATTCCGAGCCATCATTTTAGGCCATTTTCCCACTGTTTCAGACCTGCCTAGGGTCTGTTTGGGGTTGGTTTTACCATTTGTGCATTACTTTGTGTACCTCTAGTGTAACGCACTTCACTAGTTTCGGTATTCGAGCCATCTTTCATGCATTGTGTGACATATTCGCATGATTCGGGACCATTGTGCATCATGTTTCAGAGCTGGAGAATGTGTGTTTCCATGCCATACTTCATCCTTTGCCATGCTTAGTTAGAGTTGCATGTTGTACCTTAGGATCGGTCCATTGCATTCGTGCATGTTTGCATGTATTTCGGTTGTCTCATTTTCATTATATGGCCACTAATGTGAGTGTGGCTGAGGTCCACTCATATTGGTGTAAGTCCATCTTGCATTGTGTATGCCATTTTATTCCATAGCATTGCGTATGCTAGGTTGCATGTAAGTGCATTGTGCATGCCATGTTACGTCACGTGCATTATGTATGCCATTTTAATCCATAGCATTGCATATGCTAGGTTGCATGTTAGTCGCATTGTGTATGCCATCTCATTGCATTGTGTTTGGGATAGGAGTTAGCCCAAACACGGGAAACGAGGGACATTTCGTACCCCAAATGACGAAACGTGTCTCAATTCTCGGTCGTCGACACTCCGGATTACCCATGATAGAGTCTAGGCCTTGTTGTGTTGTCATGTGCGTTCATTCCCATTGAGTTGTGCAATCCCGAGCGAGGGCACAATTGTAAAGTGTGCGTGTGTGTGATGTATGTCTTCCAACCCCACGTCTTTCTCCCTTTTATTTACCAGCTTATGATGGTTAGATTAGGGCATGTTTCAATTAGCATACTTATGCTCGCATGTTTGCATCATTCATCTGTCTTGCATGCACCGGGCTCGGCGCATCATACTAACTGCATTGTATTTCAATTCCGAGTTGAATACTGTTAGTTGTAGCATTTCATATGCCATCTTTAGAATAGCCGAGCCTATTTAGTTGCATTTGCATGTGTTGCATTAGGCATTTCAGCATAGTTAGGATCATGCATTGATTTCTAACATAGCTTCTGTTTTGGCTTGGAGTACTCGGTAAGTGTTATGCTTTAGCATCCTTGCATGTGTGTGAGTGACTGCCATGATAGCATGCTTACCATGAGGCTATGTGCTTATGTGATATACCTGCCTGAATGCCTGTGGGTGAAGGTTGGATTATCTGAATTGGAATAATGCATTGACTGGAGTTTTAAGCCCACTTGAGAGTGGCAAATCATGTTTTCTAAGCCCACCTGAGGGTGGCAAATCCATTTTAGCCTACTTGCGAGTAGCAAACCGTTTTCAAAACAAACATGAGATGTTTTGTTCCAATTCAGGCGATCCAGTCTATACTTGTATGCTGTGTGCATCACATAGTAAATCTAGGCTAATAACCGGAATAAGAGCATAATGTTTTCAAAACTCGATATCATGGTTAGTAGAGGCCGATCTTTGATCGGGCGAGCGGGGGTGCTCGAAGTGACCTTCCCCAATCGTACCCAAGTTCCCGAGCCGAGGCAACTTTGGTGATGACGGACACGTGGCCTTAGGCAACGAGTCAGGGTTTCCTAAATTCCCCAAAATAAATATTTAGGTGGCGACTCTGTATCTGGCAAAGCAGTCCATGTTTGGCACTTCTTTCAAAAAATCTGTTTTCAAAAACGATTTGCCGGATTTGGACTCTTTGATGATTCATCGGTCTTGCATTGCACTCTGCGAGATTAGATACAGGACCGTGACATTGAGTCCTGAACTGTAGTGAGCCCAATGAACAAAACGGGATTCCCTCCCGGACGTTCGGGGACGTCTACAGTTTCTGTCGACTCCGCTGGGGAGTTAGAGAACTTGACTCGAACTCATGATATCTGGTTTTGACTACACTTATGTGTTTCTTTGCATTGCATTTGCATTGGTGCGCCTAGGACACCGTGTTTGCCGTATGCTATTCCTGAACGGTTTGCCGGAGGCTCGCTTTGCGAAGCGTGCCATAAGGCTGACCGGTTGCGGGCTCTGCCACGACGGGAACACAAACCCCGGTTTTTACCGGGGCACCCTTTTTGACCATTCGACCTAGTGCATATTCGGAATCCATAGTGACCATTCCAAGCTAGGACAGGTTGCTTACCCGATTATAGGTTGTTTGAAACCGCTGCGTGCGTAGTGAAACCCTAGCTCCTGACAAAATAGGACAGGGAAACCTTACCCCAACATAGGGGTGTTTTGGCTCTCACTTGTTTGCTATGTGCTTTTAGAGTGCGTCTCTACAGGAATGCATGTATCAGTTTACAAGTTTGGGTATCAGGCCTGCGGGCACCAGTTCAGTATTTTGGGAATCAGTTATCTGCGGGTATCGGATTCAGTTTTGGGGGCAGTGATTTGGGAACAATGATCAGTACTTGAGAACAGTGTATTTCAGCTTATCAACTGTGTGTTGTGATGCCCAACTGTGTGTTGTGTGTTTATTTAAGCCGTTATGCTGTCCGTTTGTCTGGTTGTTTATTTCCTTATTATTGCTTTATTTATCTTTTTGCTAGGTAGTTTAGCACAATTGCTTCAGACCAAGCAGATATTCCCCAAGCACTCTGGACAAGAGGTCGCCGACTCAATCGATCTGAGGATCTGGTCGACGGACAACCAGTGTATTGTTCCTTACCCCCGGTTATCAGACGGAGGTCGAGAAACGCAGTGTATCCGAGCAGAGGTTGCCAGATCAGTGGACTTTGAACAGTCAGGTGAGCTCCCGAGGCTACTCCAGAGATAGACCTACCGGTAGTTCAGATAGATCAGGGCAGTATGGCAGGAACGACAGGAGTTGAGGAAATGATGCGTCAGATGCAGGAGACCATGAGAGCCATGCAGCAGGACGCTGTTCGTCGAGATGAGTTTGCCAAACAACAGGCCGAGATCATGGCCCAGCAGGCAGAGTTAATTGCCAGGCTGCAACAACAAACCGGGGCATCTGCTTCACACCAAGCTCCTCCCCACCAGGAGTTCCAGCGCCCGGGGAGGCACCAAATGTCCAGGGAGATACGGATATTCCGACAGGGCCGGCTCCGCCCCCGATTCTACCTCAACTATCTAAGGCACCTACGCCTGTCAATCAACCGGACTCTCCCTTTGAGTTCGAGGTGGACCATACAGCGTTAAAGTTGAGCAAGCTTGAGAAGTTGTTCAAGAAATCCCAAGGGGTAAAGTCCATCCCAGACATTGAGGACGGGTACACTGACGTGGCTGTGACGCTGCCAGATAGGTTCAAAATGCCACAAATCGACCGCTTTGACGGATCTGGGGATCCCATGGTGCATCTCCGGTTGTTCTCAGATATACTACGGCCGATGGGCCTCACCAGACCGCAGAAGCTTTCATTATTCGGCCGGACCTTGTCGGGTGTGGCCGCTATCTGGTACGCAAAATTAGAAGACGATGTTAAGCGGAACTGGGATGAGATGGCCGAGGCTTTCATTGCACAGTACTCCTATAACACGCAAATCGAGATTACAACCCGTGATCTTGAGACAACAAGGCAGGAGCCTAAGGAGAGCTTTTCGGAGTTCGTAGCCAGGTGGAGGGCGAAGGCCTCAATGATGACCCTAAGGCCTACTGATAAAGATCAAATCCGGATGATTGTGCGCAATCTCCAGCCTAAGCTGATGCAGAAAATGATCGTGCTCCCTTCCCTACCTTTTCAGATTTGCATGAGATGGGAGTACAGATTGAGGATGCCTTGAAGCAGGGCTTGATTGATAATGACAGAGAGCAACCCAGAAGAACCTTCAACCGCAACAACAATACAGGCACCAGCAATGCCGCAAATGCTAGAGCTTCAGAAGTAAGCATGGTCACCACCATTCCCCCTCCAAGACCCATGGCAGCTACACCTTTCTCCGGCGCGTCCGGAAGCAACACACAAACCACCAAATACCAACCTCGAGGCCAAGAACCTTCACCCTTATATATGCCCCTGTCCAAGGCTCTGGGGGTATTAATCAGGAAAGGGCACTTAAAGCCCCTGGAGCCGAGGCCATTGCCAAATCCACTCCCTCCCTCTCATAACCCAGCAAAATACTGCGCATATCACCAACAACATGGTCACGACACTGACCAATGTTTTAGATTGCGTCATGAGATTCAAGATCTCGTTGACAAGCAGGTGATTGTGCCTCCAGAAAAACCCAATGTCACAACAAACCCTCTCCCACCGCACAACCAAGCTCCACCCCCAAACGTATCAACTTTATCCAGACTGGGGTCGTGTCTTACGATCCTAGCATATATATCACCCCGTCCCACCTACCCAAGCCGGAGGTGCTCCTTCCTGACTGCACTGACTTGTGCATGTTGGACATCTCCAGAACCCAACCCGAACCAATGGTGGTGACTGTCGAAGACAGAACAGGGAGATTTCAGGGGAGAATGGGATTGTTGAGTCAGAATCTGAGGAATCTGGGAGTTTTGCTGAGGAGGTATACAGTCCGAGTGACTACATTCTATCAGTAGGCCAGGTTGGGCCAAATGTGGAATTGCCGGCAGGGGCAGAGCTTTGTGTGATACAGGGGGATGAATCTGGTCAGAGGATAGATGACTTGGCAGCTGTGGAAGGGGACTTTGCTAACCTCCAATTTTTCAATGAACAAGATCCAGAGGGCATGGTAGTCAACTGGTCAGATTTTGAGGAGTCAGCAGAGGTCACCGGGTGGCTTGATGACCTACCAGATGTTGTCGACGAAACTCAGTTGGAACGGGGCCCGGCAGGGGCAAGAACATCAGTTGTGGCCGGAAGGGCCGGAAATCAGAATGCATCGCCGGAGAGCGCCGGTGCTAAGAATTTCGCTCAGGACTTGGGCATTGTGAATGCGGGAAGTGTTGAACAGCCAGCTGTACTGACGCAGTTGGAACAAGAAAGGTTCGGGGATTCTGAGAGAATCAGGAAAGCTAAGGCCCCTGAGGGGACTGAAAGTGCTGTGTGCACGAGGATAGAGAATGCTGCGAGCATGTGGACGGAAAGTACTGCGAGTACAATTGTACCGGAGCCGGACAGGTGTCTGTTGGCTGCCGACGGAATGTGGTGGGAAGACGATGATCTATGTCTTGCCCACACGGATGAGGATTGGGGGAGCAACCAGCCAGACGATACCTGGTACATCGGCGAAGTCGATCATATGACTAGAAGCGGGCGGTATTTCAAGCCCCCACATCTAGATCAGCCAGAGGCGTCTGGGAAAGATAAGGAGGCGGAGAAACAGAAAGAGAAGCAACTCGAAGAAGAGGCTGTACTGAAGCAGTTGAAAAAGATACAGGCAGACATCTCCATCTGGGGACTGCTTATGGCATCGCGAGTGCATCGACAAGCTGTCTTATCAGCCATGGACAAGGCCAAGCTTTCAATAGACACCACGCCCGAACAGTTGGTGGGCTTTGTTTTTCCGGGAGGGGCTACCCCGATGTTGACTTTCTCTGACAAAGAATTGCCATTTGAGGGTGCGAACCATAACAAGCCACTCTACATCTCTGTGGAGTGCAGAAACAAATGGATACCCGTGGAGCTTGTCGACACAGGGTCCGCCATCAATGTGTGCCTGGCAAGGACTGCATATGCAATCGGTTTAAGACCGCGGACTTTGTGCCGACAGCCCAGGTGATTCGGGCATATGATAACACAAGCAGATAAGTAATAGGGACAGTGAAAATTCAGACCAAGGTTGGGCCGGGACAGCATGAGGTAGACTTTCACGTCTTAGAAGTTCCTGTGACCTTCAATCTACTTTTGGGGCGGCCGTGTGTTGCACCAAGTAAAGGCAGTTTTGTCCACCTTGCATCAGATGGTGAAAATACCCCCATGGGAAGGGAGTAGCCATCGTTTTTGGAAATTCGAGCAAGACGTTGTTGAAAAAAGTAGCCGCGAGCTGAGAATGATGGGCAAGACTCCACAATCTTAACTTGTCCATCAACCACACCTGGGAGGGATGAAAAATGAGAGAATAAAGAATTGAGAGATGTACGATGAGAGAAAAGTAAGAAAAGGGTTTTGTGAGAAAAACCGAGCCTGATGGCCGAGTGATGTGGCAATACATATGTGAGATTGGGTGGGAAACATTACCTGCAATAGTAGTGGGCCCCTGCAAGTAGCCATCTCCCGGCGATGGAAAGCATCCAAGCCCATCAATGTCTCAGCCAATGTCAGGCAATACAGCTCTTGCCCTCCTTTAAGCCTTGGGCGACCTCGATCAACCGGACACTGAATCATCCGGAACTGAGGCACGCAAGAAGAGAATGAGATAGCAAGCATAGGCAAAGCGCACGTGCCGATAGTCCTGCCAATGATGGTCGCCGCGGTCACCAAGCATTAAAAACCAGCGAACCAAGCTTGGGATGTCCAGCTCCCCATCATGAATCAATGATCGAGCGTCATGCGAAGTGAGGCCGCACATTTGTCCTAAGGCTTGGACGTGGCCAAATCGGAGTTGAGGCAAGATTTCCTCGTTGCGCTCAGACTCCATCAAAGCTTGGAAATCCTCGAAAGTAGGACACATCTCTTGCCTGCTAAAGCTAAAGAAGTGTGTTACCGGATTCCAAAACCTTGCTGCGGCATGGAGGAAAGGAAGATACAGCGGAGTACGGCCCAGCGTGAATAGTGCATTCAAGCCGAAGCCTCGGAAGTTCAACTTTTCCGAGCCATCCAGAGAAGCAATCCAAGCTGTGAGATTTTGGATGAGGAACGCCTCCATTTTGATGCAAAACTGAGATGAAATAAATGAACCACGAGGTTAGAACTTTTAAAGAGGATAAGGCACTGTTCGGGGGACACGTGTCAACAATTTGGTGGTTGCCAAGCCAGGTGGTCGGCCGACCACCTTTTCTGGTAGGCCAACCACCCCTTTGGTCTCTAATGGAAATAGTTGGTCGGCCAGCTCCCTCTGATGGTCGGCCATGGAGAGAAGTGTGGCTCAGGTCTTGTCCTAGTCTCTAGAAGAAAGTTCCTAGCATTTCCATGCATTGAGGGTGTTGAAGGTGCGAGTTTTCCTCTGTTTCGGATGTGTTCCGTCACCCCGATCGTCCAAGATACGTCTGTTTATCGAGTTGTTGTTGAGTTTTGTTTATCGAGTTGTTATTGAGTTTTGTTTATCGAGTTGTTGTTGAGTTTTGCTTATCAAGTCGAGTTGTTAAGTTTATCGAGTTGTTAAGTTTTATCGAGTTGTCGAGTATTGTCCGTTGAAATTGTTGTTCTTTGTTTATCAACATTTTCGGGATTTGCTTATCGAGTTGTAAGCTTGCTAAGGTCTCGTTGTTTCTTAGTAAGATAAGTTGTTTTGTTCGTTGTGTCGTTTCACTACCTGACTTGGCAAATTTTTGATGCTCAATTTTTATTCAATCTCATTTTTGTGCAAAATGATGCGATGCGATACTAAGAACATAAAATACAACACTTTTTGAACAAAAGCTGTTTCATTCCATCATGCTTCCTTTGTTACAACATTTTACAACAAGGGTACAAGTTTTACAGAAAATAAAACTGCCTAATAATGTACAATGTGCTACAACTACTAGTAAAAAAGGCATATAAAGAAGGAACATCTGCATCAGTGCTCTCAAGTGCAAGAATAAGAGGCCCTCTTCGTCCTCTTCGGCTGAGAAGTCCATGCACCATCTCCACCAGCACCACCATCTGAATCGGAGCTGCTGTCCTCGGAACCCTCCTCGACATCACCTCCGCCCTCAGAACCGGACTCAGAGTCATTCTCTCTGCCTGCAGATGTCTCTGACTGAGAATGCGCAGACTCCTCCTCCTCGCTGGACTCCTCCTCTATGACAGGTGCTCTGCGCCTGCCTCATCTGCGAGACGAGTCCCCTCTCCCAGCTCCCCGAGAAGGCCTAGATGGCCCGGCCTGTGGCCCAGTATGTAGCGGAGGCATCTGAAAAAAAGAGCGCAATTTGAATACATCAGCCAGAGTATGTATATCAAATGCAGATGCAAGAAAACTACATAGAGTGGGTGTATGCAGATACAGTACATGAATGTGGTGTGTGTCAGATGTGCTCTACACATACAGTCAATCAATGCAGTGAAATGTTCAAGTTCAGCATGTCATCAGAAGTATGATAAATGCAAGAAAACTAAAGAGTACCGGGACACCGACGATGGACAACTACGTCTCTCTCCTCAGGACCATGCCCTCGAGTGAGGCCACTAACCCGAGCAACCCCTCAGTATACTCGATGGGAGGCTGCAGATGCAAGTGTAAGTTATCAGTGAATGAATAAATGTCCAAATATCTGAGTAATAAATCAAAACTGTAAAGCATACCGGTGGCGAGTCAGGGTCTCTGACGTATGGGTGACCAGGCATAGGAGGCTCTATCGGAATCGGGTAGGAAGTCCCGTATTGCCATCCTGTCAACTCAGTCGGAATATCTGGCCATCCGGCGTGATGATAAGTCGGGGGAATCGGGGGGACCAGTCCAGCCCCACCTCTCGATGTGCCGGCCTTGCTAGTAGAAGGGACACCTGTAGCCTGAGCTCGACTCGATGATGGCATGCCAGCAGACCTCCTCGTGGGAGTACGGACACCTGTCAATGGAGGCATCAAGTATGTATGACGGTAAGTCGCGTACTCCCCCTCCTCCAAATGTAGAAATACGTCGGTACCCAACATGGCGCTATTGACACTGGGGAGTGAGCCCTCAGTGGATCGCATATCGTCCGGAGGTGCTGCGGGGACACTCTGCTCGGGGAAGCCCATAGTCTGGCGCATGAAGCGGTCCCCCAGAAACCAGGCCCTACCAGCTGGCCCCTCAAATAGGATCCTGTACCGAGAAGCGGCCCATCCTCCAGCAAACTGAAATCGGGTGTCTCCACCCAAGGGCACCCAGGGCTGCCATGTGATCTGCGGATAACCAATGCATAAGCCGATTAGAAATCGTAAATGTGCAAGATGAATCAAAGATGAAAGCATGAAGAACTGAGAGTTTTGAATTACCTCGGTCGGCCGCACTGTATCAAAAAACTGCAGGTAGGGCAGAGTCTCCCGAGCTCTCGGCCGGTACTGGCCCTCAAATACGAGCGAATAAGGAATCATGAGAGGCACCTCCACCTCAAGCTCCGGGGCTAGCGTCGGAAAGTACACGAAAACCTATAGCTGTGGAAAACAGGGCAAAAGCCATCAGAATACAGAATGCTGAGTGCAAAATGTGAATATAGAATGTATAGAGAATGCAAAATGCTGAGAGCGGAATGCAAAGTACAGAATGTAAAGTGTGTCGTGTGTGCAATGTACAGATAATGAAAAGCAGAAATGTAAACCAAGAGGGCCGAGAGTACCTCCCAGGCTCTTCAATAGCCGCCAACTATGTTCCCCCGTCCGAGGGAGGTTGCACTCATGTAGCAGTAGAGGGTAGCTAAGCCGGCGCCACCCCAGTCATACTGACTGACCTGCGAGAGGTCTACCAGAGCACTCAGCAGATAAAGTCCAACGGTGTTCCCCCTATCGGAGAACAAAGTGGTCCCGAGGAGGAACATCAAAAACCCTCGAGTATACTGCTCTATCTCCTCGGGAGTCTCGGGCACCCTCTCTCTGAAATGTGAGGAAAACCAAGTGTACTGGACTCTGCCCGAAGATCTGTCAACCGGTGGGCGAGCTCCCAACAGATAGATCCAGGCAGCCTCCCACTCGCCCATGTCCTCGTCGTAGGGGATCGGCCAGCCTCCCATGTCAAGGCCCGTCAGCACGGCAAAATCGAATGGGGTCATAGTCATGTCCCCGGTAGCTGAGAAATGGAAGGAGTTGGTGGTGTCCCACCATCTCTCTACGAGGGCACCCATCAGGGTCCTGCTCGCTGGATAACGTGATATCCCCGTACAGAAGGGTCTGAACCCTACCTGGTCAACCAGGTCGCGAACAGCCTCTGGGAGCTCCGCGTACCACTCCCTGGCGATGATCGATCCATATCCTCATGTAATACGGGAAGATACCTGCATTCAGAATGAACACATGTATTCAATTTCAAAATAAAGTATATGAGCTGTGTGCAAATTAAATCAGATACAATGCCATGAGCTGCGTGTTCAACATAAAGTATATGAGCTGTGTGTTTAGAATTGAAGTGTGTGCGTTGCATGTTCAAATTTCAAAACAGTGGGCTGTGTGTCCATCTCAAAGTTGGAGCTGCATGTTCAACATCAAAATTTGGGCTGCGTGTTCAGAAATACAACAGTTTAGGCCGCGTGTTCAGAATTGAAGTGTGTGCTACGTGTTCACATTTGAAAATGGGCTGCGTGTTCAGAAATTCAACAGTGGGCTGTGTGTTCATCTCAAAGTTCGAGCTGTGTGTTCAAACTTCAAAAACAGTGGGCTGCGTGTTCGTAAAACAAGTTTGGGCTGTGTTCGTTTCAGAAAATAGTGGACTGTGTGTTCGCCGTCAAATAGTGGGCTGTGTGTTCATCTCAAAGTTCGAGCTGTGTGTTCAACATCAAGTGTTTGAGCTGTGTGTTCAGACTTCAAAAACAGTGGGCTGCGTGTTCATAATCAACAAGTTTGGGCTGTGTGTTCAGATTTCAGAAAATAGTGGACTGTGTGTTCGCCGTCAATAGTGGGCTGTGTGTTCATCATCAAAGTGTGAGCTGTGTGTTCTGAAATTCGAGTGCTTGGGCTGCGTGTCAACTTAACAAAATACTGTGCTGTGAGCTGTGTGCTAGAATAAGCAGAAGTATGGTGTGTGAACGCATTCAGAATGAGCAGATAAAAAATACATAGCAAAAGCATGAAATGCACGGGAAATGCAGAATGCATTGCAGAAAATGTAAAAGTGAAGTACATACCTCTCGTGCCTGATGAGAGAGGTGGGACTCTGGCTCCCGTAGTAATAGATCTACAGGTGCTCGCTCGTCAAAGTCGGTGAAGTGGTAGAAAACGGCCCGAGGAAGGATGTGCGCCGGAGGGTCATACCTCTCGGGAATAAATGGCCGAATCCTCGGAGGTAAAGACATAATGTCTGGCTCACCTCCGGCACCTGGAGGACCTCCGCCCTGAGGAAAATGACCTGCCATCTCAAGAAATCTGCAAAAAGGAGCAAAAATGAGCAAAATGAGCCAAAATTGGAAAAAGTCAACAAAAGTCAACTCTCGGAAAATGAAAAAGTCAACAAAAGTCAACTCCCGAGAAAATGTTCCAAATATTGAGACAAACTTACCTCAAGTGGTGAAAATGGGAAAAGAAGCTCCGAAATCAAATTTTAATCGGTCCAAAGTGAAGAAAACCGAAAGATTTCGCGAAACAACTTTGCGTGGGGCGTTGGAAAACGCGTATAAAGAGCAGATCTGAGGGAAAAAGTGGTCTAGGAAGAAAGGAGCACTGATTTCGGACTTGGAGTTATGAGCAAAAAGTGTTTGGCCATGTGTATTTAAAGAAACAAGGGCAAAAGGACAAAACTGCCCCTGTTTTTGGCTAGGTGGTCGGCCGACCACCTTTTCTGGTAGGCCGACCACCCCCTCTCACCAAACCTGGTCGGTGGCCCTCTAACCTGGTCGGTGGCCCTCCTGAGTGGTCTCCAATGCCTCTTCGAGCTCCCTGCAAATTTTGGTGGTGATCGGAGTCCCCGGCACTCGAGAAAGTACAAGGAAAGTGCACTTTTCGGTGCGAAATCCCTCCGCGGGAACTTCAATTCCAACTTTCGATGCGTGTTTCATCGTTACTCGCCGAGAGTGAGGTGTATCCTTTTGAATACGTTGTGACCCCTTCCGGGAGGTAAACCGGAGGTTGCGATTGAGTTGTCCTTGTCGACGCCTGCATTTCTTTGCTCAATGTTTCGTTTTAAACATGCTCGTAAAGTCGCACTTATCTTGCTGTTATGCATGCCACTCCCATTGTTGTGAACATTGCTTGCATTGTTGTACATGTTTCACCGGTATTGTCATATCTCCATGCTTAACTTGCGTTGTCACGCGCGCTTCTCTCGCATTGCGATGCACTTTCTTATCAGCACCATGTTTGTCTACATTCGATGTAGTGTTGAACATGTGTTGATAACTATGTTGTGCTTGTTAAGTTTCTCTCTTTTGCAGGCACGATATTGTATGTACGGTTCATTTGAAACTGGTGCGACCAGACGAATCGCACAGGTATCGTATCTTCTCCGTGTGAGACGTGGCGAGAATTGAATAATTCTCTGCATTCTTACTGCATGAAATGTAGTTGCTGCTTTGCATTCTTGCTTAAAACTGTTGCATCTATTGTGAATACTTGCTTCATTACAGCTTGCTGCTTTGCATGATCATGAGTTACATTCGGCTTGGTGCATCTTTATTTTGCATTTCGCCCCCTGCCTACGGGCATGCCTGCGGGCACATCTCTTTGTTTATCTTGCCTGTTTGTCTAAGTCTTCGGCCTTGTCAAAAATGGGTCGTCTCTGGGCTTTGACATTCACTCCCGTCACTTATGACTTCCGAGTTCAGTTCTGTCAAAGAGGGCAACTGTAGACACCCCATTTTTGACCGACCTTAAGACTCAGACGTCACCGATTGAGCGCTCGGTGATGATGCATATTGTGCTCGTTCTGAGTTGTGGAGTCTCGGCTGAGAGCCTTGCCTCCGGACTTGGGACTCTTTTGTGCTTTGCCTCGGTTTGCGAACCAGGTCCTTTTCTCTGTTTTCTCTTCCCGAAGGGAGGGAGAGGTCTCGAAGACCATCTTAGTGGCCGTAGGCTACGTTTCGTGGTCGTAGGCCACTATTCCCATTTGGAGATCAGTTTCGGTTTTCGGAGCCATCAGTCGTGTGCCTCGGTTCGGGACCGCTTAACTTTCTCCGTTTGCTTCTGTTTTTGGCACACACCTTGTTTCCTCTCCTTAGAGGGACACTGTGGCTCGGGAGACCACCTTTGTGGTCGCACGCCACCTCCGGTGCCTAACAGCCTGTTTTCGGGGCACCCGACTGCGCGTTTTGGCCCCCAAACCTTCGTTTTGCATCGGTGTGGGTTCATTTTTGGCATGGACCCTAGTTTCTTTGTTAGGAAGGTGGTACTATGGTGGGAGACCACCTTTTCTTCTTGGAGACCACCTTTCTCTTCGCCGCCCGGTTTTCTTGTCAGAGAGCTGGTCTCCCTCACTTTTGGGCCACAATTTCTGGTCTCCCATACCACCACTGTGTTGCATTCACCTGGGAGACCACCAATCTTGGTAGGCCGACCACCTTTTCTGCTTGACCCTTTTGACCCCTTGGTCTCCCTCACTTTTGAGCCACAATTTCGGGTCTCCCATACCACCACTGAGCTGCATTCACCTGGGAGACCACCAATCTAGGATGGCCGACCACCTTTTTTGCTTGAACCTTTTGGCCCCTGGTCGGCCGACCAGGGGGAGTGGTCGGCCGACCACCTTAACTGGTCGGCCAGCCTTTGCTTTTTTGTCTCATTGAGCTGAAGCCAGTTAGAAGCCTTAGAATGCATCCTCCATACACGGTATGGAGGATGTTTAAGCTTGGTTTTAAGCTTCTCAAGGAAGCTTTAGCCCCTTCCTTATAAAGGGAAGGGCCCTCTTCCATTGCTAGGGTTCACAATTTGTTTAAGGCTCATGCATACACATCTCTTTGTATCTCTCTCATTTAGCTTCAAAGGTTGAAGTTCTTGGCCCCATTGCCCTACACCTCCAAGCACAACACCTACACTACCATCCTAAGTACCTTGGAGCTGTTTTTCAGAGGTTGAGAGCTCACTTTCTTGGTCCAGAGCTTGCTCCATTTCTGTGCTACAAGGGTAAGTCACCATTTCCTCTTTGTAGCTTTATTTTGCTTATTCTTTAGCCTTATTTCAAGCATTTTTGGACTTCATCATAAACTAAGAAAAGTCTTATTTTGAGCTCCGCTTCAAGTTTGATTAAGGTCATTTTTCTGTTGGGGGTCATCTACCCCCTTGTATGCTTCATTTCCTCATGTTTTGAGCTATGCATTAGAGCATTTGTGTTGGCCTTGGTTTGGCATTTTAGCCACTGAAATCCATGGATTTTAGTGGCTAAAATGTGTCTTTGAGCTTCAAAATCAGAGAGGGGTGACCCTCTACCCCTTGTTCTCTTTACTAGCTTTGTTGGCCTTACAAAGGAGCCCCTATTTGCATGTTTCAAAGCCATGCTCCAGGCCATTTTTGATGAGTTTTATGACCTGCATGACCTCTGTCTAGAGGTGGTTTGGCCATATTAAGTGTCCATTATGGATGTGTAGAGTAATCTTCCTCAAGGCGTTCCAAAGGGGCTTTCACTTGCATGCTTCCTAGACTAATTTCAGGCCCTTTTCAGTGAGTTTTAGGGCCTTCATAACCTCTTTACGGAGGTGGTTTTTCCATTTTGTATGTCTAGCTTGCATGTGTAGAACTACCCTCTTATTGGCCCTCCAAAGGAGCACATCATTCTTGCATGCATTGACTGAGTTTCAGTGGGTTTTTGGGCATATTTTGGCATGACATACTTTTATTTTTAGCTGGTTTGGTGAGCTCTCATATGCTTCATATAGTTGTAGTACAACTCATGGTTCACTAGCTTTCTTTGCATGCTTTGTTGACCTTGATTCTAGCACATTTTGACTATGCTTGAACTGATTTTGTGCATATTTTGGACTGCCCTAGCTCTGTTTTTGGGTCTCATGGTCGAATGATGCTTGTTTTGCATGCTTGTAGTTCAATACCCATGCTTAGCCTTGAGTTTTGAGGTCCATTGCATGCATATACTAAGGTGTTTTCATGCTTTGGGGTCATTTTGCATCATATTTCAGAGCCTATGTGAATGCCATATCCTCATGTTTTCTCCTCTTTAAGTGTGCTTGAGAGTTGTGCATGAATGCCTTGTTTTCGGACCATTGAATGAGCTCCATTTCTTTGCATTCTGAGCCATCATTTTAGGCCATTTTCCCACTATTTCAGACCTGCCTCGGGTCTGTTTAGGGTTGGTTTTACCATTTGTGCATTGCTTTGTGTACCTCTAGTGTAACGCACTTCACTAGTTTTGGTATTCGAGCCATCTTTCATGCATTGTGTGACATATTCGCATGATTCGGGACCATTGTGCATCATGTTTCAGAGCTGGAGAATGTGTGTTTCCATGCCATACTTCATCCTTTGCCATGCTTAGTTAGAGTTGCATGTTGTGCCTTAGGATCGGTCTATTGCATTCGTGCATGTTTGCATGTATTTCGGTTGTCTCATTTTCATCATATGGCCACTGATGTGAGTGTGGCTGAGGTCCACTCATATTGGTGTAAGTCCATCTTGTATTGTGTATGCCATTTTAGTCCATAGCATTGCGTATGCTAGGTTGCATGTTAGTGCATTGTGCATGCCATGTTACGTCACGTGCATTGTGTATGCCATTTTAATCCATAGCATTGCGTATGCTAGGTTGCATGTTAGTCGCATTGTGTATGCCATTTCATTGCATTGTGTTTGGGATAGGAGTTAGCCCAAACACGGGAAACGAGGGACATTTTGTACTCCAAGTGACGATCAATTCCCGGTCGCCAACACTCCGGATTACCCATGATGGAGTCTAGGCCTTGTGTTGTTATGTGCATTCATTCCACATTGAGTCGTACAATTCGACTCCTCGGCCATCATGCATCGGGATGCGTGATTGGTGGCACGAGGATCGAGGTGTGCATACATATGTGAAAATACTTTGCCATGCCCCTTTCTTGCTATTTGTTGCAGCAAACTAGAAATCAGCAGCCTTCTAGAGCTTTGCACAACATCCGGGATTAATTAAAAAGAGGCAAATCGGGGCATCGCAAGGAATTTCCCGACGAGGCGATTCGGCATGCATTTTTCATCATTCGGAACAAGAGCTGAGGCAGTCCATTTGATAGCTTGCATGCTAATTTATCCGCTTCCCTAGTTAATTGGTTAATTAATTAGGGTTTTGTAATATTTAATTATTTATTCGGACTGTATTATTTATTCGGACCCTTCGAGCGAGGGCACAATTGTAAGAAGTGTGCGTGTGTGTGATGTATGTCTTCCAATCCCACGTCTTTCTCCCTTTTATTTATCAACTTATGATGGTTAGATTAGGGCATGTTTTAATTAGCATACTTATGCTCGCATGTTTGCATCCATTCATCTGTCTTGCATGCACCGGGCTCGGCGCATCATACTAACTGCATTGTATTTCAATTCCGAGTTGAATACTTGTTAGTTGTAGCATTTCACATGCCATCTTTAGAATAGCCGAGCCTATCTTAGTTGCATTCCTGAATGTGTTGCATTAGGCATTTCAGCATAGTTAGGATCATGCATTTGGTTACTAACTAGCTTCTGTTTTGGCTTGGAGTACTCGGTAAGTGCTTATGCTTTAGCATCCTTGCATGTGTGTGAGTGACTGCCATGATAGCATGCTTACCATGAGGCTATGTGCTTATGTGATATACCTGCCAGAATGCCTGTGGGTGAAGGTTGGATTATCTGAATGGGAATAATGCATCGACTATGAGTTTTAAGCCCACTTGAGAGTTTCAAAATCATGTTTTCTAAGCCCACCTGCGGGTGGCAAATCCATATTTTAACCTACTTGCGAGTAGCAAACCGTTTTCAAAACAAACATGAGATATTTCGTTCCAATTCAGGCGATCCAGTCTATACTTGTATGCTGTGCGCATCACATAGTAAATCTAGGCTAATAACCGGAATAAGAACATAATATTTTCAAAACTTGATATCATGGTTAGTAGAGGCCGATCTTTGATCGGGCGAGCGGGGGTGCTCACGAAGTGACCTTCCCCAATCGTACCCAAGTTCCCGAGCCGAGACAACTTTGGTGATGACAGACACGTGGCCTTAGGCAACAAGTTAGGGTTTCCTAAATTCCCCCAAAATAAAATATTTAGGTGGCGACTCTGTATCTGGTAAAGCAGTCCATGCTTGGCACTTCTTTCAAAAAATCGGTTTTCAAAAACGATTTGTCGGATTTGGACTCTTTGATGATTCATCGGTCTTGCATTACACTCTGCGAGATTAGATACAGGACCGTGACATTGAGTCTTGAACTGTAGTGAGCCCAAATGAACAAAACGGGATTCCATCCCGGGACGTTTGGGGACGTCTACAGGGGTGGTCCCCCCTCCTCTTGTCTTGATTACATGCCTTGTTGGCCTAATTATTAAGCATGTTTTTCTAGCATGTGTTGGTTTGTTCTCAGCCTATTTTTGACTTTATTTTAGCATGGCATAACACTGTTTTGGCCTGGTTGGGTCACCTCATGCATGCTTTTTACACTTGTAGTGTAATCTTGCCATTTAGCCTTGTGTGCTCAATGCTTTGATCCATCATGCTAGCCTATTTTGGTTCTATCGCAGCATGGTTTTGGTGCTATTTTAGCATGATACAACTCTTTTTTTGGTTGGTTAGAGCATCTCTCATTTGCTTCATACACTTGTAGTGTAAACCTTGCTCATTAGCCTAGTATACTTGGTGTTTTGGCCCATTATTCTAGCATGTTTTGGCTCCACTCCAGCAAGTTTCTACTCATGTTTTAACATGCTTTAGCTCTATTTTGAGGCTTCTTGGTCGTATGATGCTTGTTACGCATGCTTGTAGTGCAATAGCCTTGACTAGCTTTGAGTTTTAAGGCATTTTGCATGCTTGGCTTGAGGTATTTGCATGTTTTGGCATCACTTGGCATATTATTTCAGAGCATATGGTGTTGTCACACTTCCATGTTTTTCACTTTTTAAGTGCTCTTGAGAATTGTACCTTTATGCCTTGTTTGTGAGTCATTGCATGAGCATCATTTTCTTGCCTTTCAAGCCATTATCTCAGTTCATTTTGGCCACTGTTTTGGCATGCATGAGGTCTGTTTGGGGCTGGTTTGGCCATTTGAGCATTGTATTGCATGCCTTTTGAGTGATGCTCTCTATTAGCTTAATGTATTTGGCATTTGGGTATGCATTACATATGTTGCTTGCTTTGCATTGTGTTCAATCGGATGTCATATTGAACACGAGGAAGATTGGTTCATTTCATACTTGAAGTGATGAAATGAGCCAATCTCCCTTGGTCTCCATTGCCTTTGATTTCTCATGATAAGGGAATGGTCTAAGTGTCTTGTTTGCCATGCATTTATTGAGTTTGTACAAATTGGATCTTTGGCCATCACGCATTGCGATGCTTGATCGATGGTCTTGGATCCAATTATGCCTCTCCCTTGATGTTTTGAGATGATATGGAGAGGCATAGTACGTACATACCCTTGGGAGACCCTCCATTTCCTCTGTTTTGTGCTCTATTGGCCGGCACCTCCTTCATCCTTGGCCAGCAGTGTGCATCCTTGGCTGGCAGGGGGGGTCGGCAGAAGCTTTTCATGGCCGACAGGCCACTGGTGCACTCCCCAACACTGTTTTGGTAAGTTTCAGCAACAAGAATTGGAAGACACGCTGCAAACAGAGCCTCTAAAGAGCATCCGGAGAGCTTTTCGGGGCAAGAAACAAAGTGCACGCATGTTCATTTTCCAAACAGAGCTATGACAACATATTTTAAAGCTTTATTTGTTAAGTTTAATTGGCTTTGTAACTTAATTGATTTGTTTAATTAGTTAAAGTTTTGTAATAATTAATTAGCTTAGCATAGTTAATTAGTTGGTTTGTAATAATTAGTTTAATTAGCGTAGCTAGTTAGCTAAATTTATTCGGACACCTCCGTCGAGAGGGCAATTGTTGTAATAAGGGTGTGTGTGTGTGTGCATGTCTTCCAACCCCCATTTCTTTCTCCCTTTTACTTAACTGCTTTCCATGGTTAGTTTAGGGCATATTTTATTTAGCATACCTTATGACTTGCATGTGTGCATCATTCATTTGTATTGCATGCACCGGGCTCGGCGCATCATTCAAACTGCATTGTATTTCAATTCCTATTTGAATACATGTATTAAATTGTTGCATTCATATGCCATCTTAGCCAGCCGAGCCTACTTAGTTGCATTTTGCATGTGTTGCATTAGGTATTTCAAACATAGCTAGAATCATGCATGATTACTAACTAGCTTCTGTTTTGGCTCGGAGTACACTGTGAGTGTTCATGGTTTAGCATCCTTGCATGTATGTAAGTGATTGCCATGATAGCATGCTTGCCATGAGGCTAACTGCTTAAGTGTTTAATTGCTTGAATGCCCGTGGATGAAGGCTTCATTACTTGAATTGGAACAATTCATCAAAATGTGAGTTTCAAGCCCACTTGAAAGTGGCAAATCATCGTGTTTTAAGCCCACTTGAGGGTGGCAAATCCGCGTTTTAGCCTACTTGCGAGTAGCACTTTCAAACCATTTTCGAAAAACAAACATGAGATGTTTTGTTTCAAATCGAACGATTAGGTCTATACTTGTATGCTGTGCGCATCACATAGTAATTCTAGATTAATAATCAATAAAAACATGTGTTTTCAAAACAACATATCATGTTAGTAGAGGCCGATCTTTGATCGGCGAGCGGGGGTGCTCTCATTTCAGGACCTTCCCCTCTCGTACCCAAGTTCCCGAGCCGAGGCAACTTTGGTGATGACGGACACGTGGCCTTAGGCACGAGTCAGGGTTTCCTAAATTTCCAAAATAAAATATTTAGGTGGCGACTCTGAAATCTGGCAAAGCAGTCCATGTTTGGCGTTTTTTAATTAAAATCAATTTTCCAAAACGATTTGCCGGATTTGGACTCTTTGGTGATTTATCAGTCTTACATTGCACTTTGTGAGATTAGATTCAGAACCGTGACAGGAGTCCGAACTGTAGTAGCTAGAACTATAAATCTGCGTCCTCTCCGAAAGGGGGGCGCGCAGAGCGAGTTCGGGCGGTCTACAGTTAGTATAGAGCATCACGTTTCATTAGTATTCTCATGCCTCACATCCACTTGTATTGTATACACCGAGGCTCGGTTCATCATTCAAACTTGCATTGTCATTTAAATAATTCTTTGAATACGTGCTTAGACCGTATGTTAGCAAATTGATTCACATGTCATAAATTAGTAGCCGAGCCTATTAGTTGCATATCGCATGTGTTGCATTAGCCATAATCGTATAAAGTTAAGAACATGCATATTTTCTAATTATTTTGCTTGTTTGGCTTGGAGTACTAGGTGAGTAATTTCATGTTTTAGTATCTTGCATTGAGTATTTATGTTGCCATGTCCGAAGCATGAATACTATGAGGCTAATTGCTTAAATGATTAAATGCTTGAATGCCTGTGGATGAAGGCTAGGTGCCTGAATTGGGATGGTTTGATTAAATGACCATTTTAGCCCACTTTTTCAAGTGGCAAATTCACAAAACAATTTCAAAACAAAACATGAGATCAAGTGTTCTAATTCTTGCAAAATTAGTCTATACTTGTGTGCAATACATAGTAATATAAAGCTAGTCTAAAAATCAGAACAAGAGCATTAATGTAAATAAGAAACACATCATGATTAGTGGAGGCCGATCTTTGATCGGGCGAGTGGGGTGCTCAATTCATGACCTTCCCTTCTCGTACCTAAGTTTCTGAGCCGAGACACTTTGGTGATGACGGACTAATGGCCTTTGGCACGGGTCTCGGGTTTCTTAAATTTTTCAAAAATATTTAAGTGGCGACTCTGAAATCTGGCAAAACAGTCCATTTTTGGCATTTGATTCAAACATCGATTTTCCAAAAAATAATTGCCGGATTTGGACTCTTTTTGTGTTTTCATTGTTTCACATTGCACTTGTGAAATCAGATTCAGAACCACAAGTGGAGTCCGAATTGTAAGTCTATTCGCCTTCCAAAAGGAGCGCGGAAAGTTGAGCTACAGTTTCTGGCGACTCTACTGGGGATTTAGAGAGCTTAACTTGAAACTCATGATGTGAAATTTTATCTATACTTATATGTTATTTGCATTACATTTGCATTGGTGCGCTTAAGTCACTGTGTTTGCCATCTGCTATTCTTGGACGGTTTACCGGAGGCTTGCCCAAAAGTTTGCCAGAAGGCTGACCGGTCATGGGCTTTGCTATGTTGGAAACATGACCCTTAGATTCGGATTATCACTGTACCGCTTGATCCTCCTTTCACTTCTCGGTGTTAGGTGTAAGAGGTATATTAGGTAGTCTTGTTGAGGTACCCTTTTTGACCAATCGGCCTAAACTGCATATAGTTAGCCTTAGTGACTTTTCAAACATAGGACGGGATGCCCTCATATTTACTAGGCTATTGTGATGTCGCTTGTTTGAATAGTAAAGCTGTAGATCACTCCAAAGCTAGGATAAGGAAACCTTAACCTCTCATAGGGGTGTTTTGAATGCTTTTGTATAGAATGTGAAATCTTTGGAAATGTGTGATGCAATCTTAGGAGAGTCTTAATCTTGAGGCAATGCCTTTTCAAAACTTGAGGATCACATCAGAATCAGAATTTCGGTCGAAATCCAAGGGTTTGTGTTTGATATGGGTGAATTTTCAGCAAGACCAAAACTAGGGCCAAAAACTTGTATCTTTGCTTTGCTTTGACCAGTATACCTGGTATACTGATATGATGGGGCATTTGTTTTTAACGCTAGGTTTCTTTGAACCAAAAAAGGAGCAGTATCGAACTCAGCAAAGGTCCAGTCCATCTGATTCCCAAAGGCTAACTCAGAAAAGATCTATCAAATACCAAAAGACCAATTCTAAAAAGCCCAATCCAGTCAAACCTGTCTAGACTAATCCAGTTCAGATACATAAAGTATAAACCAGGTCAAAATCGTTGTTTGTCAGCTCTCAGTTTACACCCATCCATTTCCCGATTACCAACCCAGCAGACCCGTGATGGCACAGAGTCCGGAAGAAGTTGCAGCCATGATAGCGACGTTAAACCAGGGAATTGCTATGCATAATGAGACTAATACTGAAATGCAACGCCTATCTAGGGCATCTACCACATATCCAGTCCTGGGCCCCCAACTGAACTTTGACCCATCTCCACCAGCTAAAGATTTACAAGGTCCAGATCCTCGAGAAGGTTGGCTAAAGCTCGAGTTTTCAAATCCTTGGTGCAGCCTAATGAGGGGCTTTTTCACCCTTGATATTAATGAGCTTGACCCGACCTTGTTAAAAATTGTTAACCTTGAGAAGCAATTCAAAAAGGCACAGAGGATTAACTCCATTCCCAACATTGAGGATGGGTACACCGAGGCTGCCGTAAGACTCCCAGATAGATTCAAAATGCCACACATTGACCGTTTCGACGGGTCTAGAGATCCTACGGTACATATCCTGCTTTTCTTGGACATCCTGAAGTCGATGGGTCTGACTAAGCCTCAGAAACTCTCTTTGTATGGAAGAACCCTATCGGGTATAGCGGCCATTTGGTTTTCCAAGTTAAAGGATAAAATGAAGCAGAACTGAGAAGATTTGGCTTAGGCATTTGTCAATCAATATTCTTACAATACCCAAATTGAAATGACCACCTAAGAGCTTTGTCACGACCCAAACCTACTACCCCTATAGGTTTGGTACCGTAAACAGCTAGTAATTCTTGGATTACTAAAGGCCTCTTAACATAATAATGTATAATTAGGGGCTGCGAAAGCAAATACATAAAATATACATAGTCCATCGAGTTGTAATGACATACATGGAACAGATAATCTTAAACTTTTATAAACATACGAGTGACATCAAAAGACATAATATTTACACGTCACTTCATGTACATAAAAAAAAAAAAAAAAAAACTTGTTCATGGAGCAAAAGGAACCAAGTCTTATATTTTCATAATATTACAGCCACTAAACTTGACTTTAACCGGAACCTCCTCGGGAGGCACAAAGGTTGGCTGACAAAAACTGAGACGCCAGGTCCTCAACTTTGAGCCTGGTCACGTGCCTGATCACCTACATACATAATAAATAGTGAGTGGAAGCCCAGTGAATAATAACAGAGTAAAGGGGTAGATGAATGATGTCCCATGATTAAGTTTGTACATAGGATAGATTCATATTCGTATTCTTGTTTGAGTCATTAACAAAAATCAGAATTCATGCTTGATCATACACGGTTTATCCATTAGTGCTAACAGATCATATACAGAGCATCATAGATTATACTTGTCAGTTCTATAAAGGAACCTCCGGTCGGATACGGATAACTTGTCAGTTTCTTAAAGGAACCTCCGGACTGGGAATGAATAACTTGTTAGTTCCATATAGGAACATCCAGTCGGGTATAGATAACTTGTCAGTTCCATAAAGGAACCTTCGGTCCGGGAACAGATAGTGTACTTCAATCACAACATAAATACCACAAATATGTGTCAGAGTTGGACAATCATTCATATTACAAAACATAGCATTTCATAGAACAGATCTTATTCCATACATAGAAAATAATTTAACTTGAACATAGCTTTACTAAGTTATTACTCACAGATAATAGATGGCTCCAAGTAAATGGACAGAGTAGGCAATTCAGATCTTTTGTGGAGCGTGACCTACATGGATACAAAACGAATACGTACTGAATTACACACCCAGAATTATTAACTTAGTTCTTTCTTGCCTTGGTATGTTTCTACTTCTTTATCCTTATTAAGGTGTCTTAATCTTGGCCTAGGAATGCCTAGGATGCAATGAGGATGCCAAAATGCACTTGAAAACACTTAACAAAATTTGCTGAAAACAGGGTCCTCGCTCGAGAGTAACTTCCTACGCTCGAGCGGATATGCAAAATGTGAGTGGTCGCTCGAGCATAAGATCTGTTGCTCGAGCGGTCTGTAAACTTTTGCAAAAGTGCTGGTTACTTGATTTTTCCGCTCGACGCTCGGTCGAGCACGAGAGACATGCCCTCGCTCGAGTGCAACTTTTGTCGCTCGAGCGGCTTGCAAAACATAAGAACTTCTGGGAGCATGCATTTCACACTCGAGCGGACTTCTGGTCGCTCGAGCGGAAGTGCACGCACTCAGAGTGGTCGCTCAAGAGTGGAGTCCTTCGCTTGAGCGGAGGGTACGAATTCTGGGTTTTCTAGATTCGCCTTCAAGCTTCCAAACTCAATTTCAAAGCATCAAAACACATTCTATTGGGCTCAAAACTTGAGAAAACATGTATAAACTCATAATATATCTTTTTCACAAAATCAAGCCCAAAAGCATTGACAATTATCCAAAATCAAACTTGAAATTCAATATATAAATCATGCATGAATTGATATGTTTTCTATTCTTCCAAAACATGATCAATTGAGATAAAAATGTATGAAATGTGATGAAATCTCAAACAAAGCTATGATCAATGCATGCATGTGAGGATTCTTTGTAAACATCTTCAAAACTTCATGAATTGTGCATGCATGTGCATGATTTAATGCAAATTCCTTCTTTCCTAGCTCTTAAACTCAATTCTCAAGTTAAACACTTAAACCACTTATATTCATAAGCTCATCTACTCAAAAGCAAGACCAAAGGCTTAATTTCTTTCTTAAACCTTGAATTTACAAATGTAGAGGCTCAAACTTCTAAATGTTCTTCAATTCTTTAACAATTTCTAGAAATCCCCTTTTCTCTAGTTTTTTATCCTAATTTCTCTCCTCTCTCTCTCTCTCTCTCTCTCTCTCTCTCTCTCTCTCTCTCTCTCTCACGTTTTGGAGCTTGAGGGTGAGGAAATGAGGGTCCAAAAATGAACTATTGGGGTCATATTAGCCTTGTATAGGCTTAATTAAGAGTTGGTTAATTAATTGACATTAATTATTCTAATTTAATTGTTCCGAATCAAATTTCAATTAAACCTACCATAAAATTCTAAAAATTCTAATTAACACGTAAATCAAGTCAATTTCTGAATCGGATGCCGATAAGGCCTTCAATTCGCAAACCGAAACGAAAACATGAACAGATTTTCCTACGTTAAAGAGATATAAACACAAATAATGCAATGCATATGTAATTAACTCATGATTTCTTCTTAATTACTTGTTAGGTATACTTAAGCATGTGTAGACACCCCATTTTTGACCGCCTTTAAGACTTGGACGCGACTGATGGTTTTGGAAGTTGTGCAGTGCAAAGGTTCAATTTCTTCGGCAAGGAGAGAGAGTCAAATCTCAACCTTACACCCCATTTTGGACCAAAGCTATTTTGAATGGTTTTTAGACCTTAAAACCCTCTCTTTCAAAAACGTTTTTGAAATAAAGTTCCTACGATGTTCCGACGCTCGCATTTCGTTAAATGTTGCGCTTTTCGGTAAATCGAGCAAGGACAAAGTGGAAATGAATGAAAGAGAGATAAAATCTTTGAAAAATCTTTCAAAACACCTTGTTTAGGGGTTTTAAGTTGAAGAAAAGAGGAGAAGAGGGAAGAAATCCAGTTGGGGGAGAAAATGGGCATGAATCGTTAAGAGAGAGTCGAGCAGCCCTCGCCGAATCGGGCCTATTCATTTGCATACTTGGAATCAAGCTATGAGGCCACCACCGTTGGAAAGAATACTTCTAGGGCTTCATTTTGCACTCATGAATCTCCTAAAGCCAATTCCGGACGGGGGAGATATGGTTGATTGAAGTAGGGCATCACTCCGGTTGGACCGAATCTGCGCGGCTTCACCAAAACAGGCATAACGTTTTTCATAGGAGGAATTTTAATGCAAGGTTTGTGCCATTGGAAAGCTAACTTCCGGGGCTTCAATTTGGACACCTGGCCAGCCACCTTTGGACTTCCCAATCACTGGCCGGCACCTTTTTTCCGGCAGATCCATTTTTGTCCTGAAAAACCAGGAAAAGTAGCAGGCCGACCAGAAAAGATGGCAGGCCGGCCACCTGAACCTTTTGCACCTGGTCGGCCATTTTTGTCCCTCCTGGTGCATTACAGTTGTGCCAGCTGTTTTGCACCAGACCCTTTGTCCGAGGGTCTGCCTTTTTGGCTCCATTTTTGAATTGTTTTTCCCCCCTTTTCTTTCACTCCTCTCCCTCTATATAACTAACCCCCCCACCTCCATTTCTAAGGGTTAGAAAAATCAGCCAAGGCTCACCCCCATTTCTCTCCATAGCTCTCTCTTCCAAGCTCTAAAGTCCTTGACCTTGCACCATTTACACACCAACCCATAGCCTACCACCTCCATCATCCATTCCAGCCCCTTGGACTTGATTTTCAGAGGTTGAAAGCTCACCAACTTGGCCTAAAAGCTGCTGAAGTTTGGTTCTACAAGGGTAAGCTCCTATTTTTCCCTTTTTTGCACTATTTTGTTCTATATCTTAGCTCCTTTTGCTTACATTTTTGGGCTTTGACCTGAACTGAAAATAGCCTTATTTTGAGCCCCTCTTCAACTTTGTTGAAGGGCTCCTCACTGTTTGAGGCCATCTGCTGCCCCTTTCCCTTTATCCCTCTTCTAGGGCTATTCTTGCATAATATATTAGCCTTATTTGTGAGCATTTATGGGCTTTGAGCCAAACTGAAAATTGTCTTATTTTGAGCCCCTCTTCAACTTTGTTGAAGGGCTCTTTGCTGTTTGAGCCCTTTTACTAACCTGTTTGTTCAATCCCTCTTTTAGGGCCATTTTTGCATGATATATTAGCCTTATTTGTGAGCCTTTTTGGACCTCGACCTAAACTGAAAAAAGTCTTTTTTTGACATCATATTCATGTTTGATTAAGGTCTATTTTCTTTTTGGGGTCATCTCCCCCCTATGCATGCTTCATCTCTCCATGATTAGGGCTATGCATTAGAGCTCTTGCATTGGCCTTGGCTTGGCCTCTTAGCCACTGAAATCCAGCGGATTTTCAGTGGCTTAGGTGTTTTCTTGAAGGCCAAAAGCAGAGGGGGGTGACCCCTCTCTCCTTATTTTTTGATGGTCTTTTGGCCTTCCAAAGAGGCCCTATCTTGCATGCTTTGTTTGACTGATTTCAGGGCCAATTTGATGAGCTTTAGGGCTATCATATTTGATTTCCAGAGTTAATTTTGTCATGCTAAGTGTCCTTGATGCATGTGCTTAATAACCCCTTGTATGCCCTTCCAAAGGAGCCCCTCATTTTTACATGCATTGGCTGCATTTCCATGTTTATTTGGGCATATTTTCACATGTTTTGTTCACTGATTTTTGCTGGTTTGGTGAGATTTCATATGCTTCATATACATGCCATGTAACCCATGTTTGCTAGTCAAAATTGCATGCTATTTTAGTCCATCATGCTAGTATCTTTTGGTCATGCTTTGAACTAGAAATGTTCATGTTTTGGGACTGCCTTGGCTCCGTCTTTGTGCTTCATAGTCAAATAATACATGCTTTGTATAGCTACAAGTCAATATATGTGCCTAGTTTTGAGTTTCGGGACCATCTCATGCATCGGGTGCCATGTTTCCATGTTTCGGGATCATTTTGCATCACATTTCAGTGCTGGAACTTGCATGTTTGTATGCCATATTTCATGTCTTGCCATGCCTTGTTAGAGTGGCATTTGGTGCCTTAGGTTCGGTCCTCGGTTTGCGTGCATATATGCACGCATTTTGATAGTCTCATTTTCATCTTATGGCTATCGATGTGAGTGTGGCTAAGGTCCACTTATGTTGGTGTAAGTCCATCGTGCATTGTGTATGCCATTTCAATTCATAGCATTGCGTATGCTAGGTTGTATGTTAGAGCATTGTGTATGCCATGTTACATCGAGCATTGTGTATGCCATTTCATAGCATTGTGTATGCTAGGTTGCATGTTAGAATTGCATTCATGCATGTCATGCATATTGCATTGTGTTTGGGATAGGAGTTAGCCCGAGCACGGGAAATGAGGGACGTTTCGTACTCTGAGTGACGGAACGTGTCTCAATTCCCGGTCGCCGACGCTCCGGATTATTCATGATGGAGTCTAGGCCTTGTTATGTTTTCATGTGCATTCATTTCATATTAAGTCATGCAATTCGACTCCTCGGCCATCATGCATCAAGATGCGCGATTGGCGGCACGAGGATCGAGGACTACGCTCCCTGAAGAGTAGTCAAGCATACATATGTGAAAATACATTGCCATGCCCTTTTCCTGCTCTCTGTTGCAGCAAATCAGAAATCGGCAATCTCTTGGGGCTTCGCGCAATATTCCAGGCTTAATTGTAAATAGAGGCTAATCAGGGCATCACAATGGATTCCGCGCAACGCAACCTGAGCATGCATCATTCATCATCCGGAGCAGAGTCGAGGCAGTTCCTAGCTTGCATGCTAATTTACTGCTTTCCTAGATTAATTGTTAAATTAATTAGGGTCTTGTACTTATTTGGACTGTATTATTTATTTGGGACTGTATATTATTTATTCGGACTCTCCGAGCGAGGGGCACAATTGTAATAAGTGTGTGCGTGCGTATGATGTATGTCTTTCCAACCCCACGTCTTTCTCCCTTTTATTTACTAGCTTATGATGGTTAGATTAAGCATGTTCAATTAGCATACAGTATGATAGATGTTGTGCATTCATTCATCTGTTTTGCATGACCAGGCTCGGCGCATCATAACTCACTGCATTGTATTTCAATTCCAAGTTGAATACTTGTTAGCTGTAGCATTCCATATGCCATGTTTAGAATAGCCGAGCCTATCTTAGTTGCATTTTGCATGTGTTGCTTAGGCATTTCTGTATAGTTAGGATCATGCATGGATTTCTAACATAGTTTCTGTTTGGCTTGGAGTACTCGGTAAGTTTTAACGCTTTAATCCTTGCATGTGTGTGAGTGACTACCATGATAGCATGCTTACCATAAGGCTTTGCTTATATGATATAACTGCCTGAATGCCTGCGGGTGAAGGTTGGGTTATTTGGATTGGAACAATGCATTGACTGTGAGTTTTAAGGCCACTAGATAGTGGCAAAACCATCTTTTCTAAGCCCACCTGAGGGTGGCAAAATTCGCATTTTAAGCCTACTTGCGAGTAGCAAACCACTTTCAAAAACAAACATGAAATGTTTTGTTCCAATTCAGGCGACCTGGTCTTATATTGTATGCTGTGCACATCACATAGTAAATCTAGGCTAATAACCGGAATAAGAACACATAATGTTTTCAAAACTTGATATCATGGTTAGTAGAGGCCGATCTTCGGATCGGACGAGCGGGGGTGCTCACGAAGTGACCTTCCCCAATCGTACCCAAGTTCCCGAGCCGAGGCAACTTTGGTGATGACGGACACGTGGCCTTAGGCAATGAGTCAGGGTTTCCTAAATTTCCCAAAATAAAATATTTAGGTGGCGACTCTGTATCTGGCAAAGCAGTCCATGTTTGGCACTTCTTTCAAAAATCTGTTTTCTCAAAACGATTTGCCGGATTTGGACTCTTTGGTTCAGATTAAGAACCGTGACATTTGAGTCCTGAACTGTAGTGAGCCCAAATGAACAAACGGGACTCATCCCCTGGGGTGTTCGGGGACGTCTACAACATGGATTAACGTGAATCATGGGTCGGGGTTGTTACTGTCTTCCTCCCCTTAAGGAGTTTGGTACCCCAAATTCGAATTACCTTCATTTTAAAAGAATACCGGGTCCAAAGAAAATAGGGCCAGGTATCTTTTCATCATATCTTCCTCTATCTTCCAAGTTACATAGGTCCCTCCTTGATTTTGCCAATTGACTTTCTCCAATGAGATTTCTTTGTTTCTCAATTTCTTGATTCTTTAGTTAACAATTTGTATCGGTCTCTCTTCATACGTATAGTCATCTTTCAGGAGTACATGAGTCGGTTCTATCACATGGAGTGGATCTCTCAAATAATCCCAAAGCATAGAGATATGAAATACATTGTGCATATGTTCCATGACTAGTGGTAAAGCTACCAAATACGTTACTGAATTTATCTTCTCAAGGATTTCACAGGGTCCAACATATCTTGGTGCCAATTTGCCTTTCACGCCAAATTGTGTCTGGGCTTTCATTGGAGTCACCTTGATAAATACGTGGTCCCCGACTTCATATTTCCTTGTCTCTTCTTCAGACATCGGCATAGCTCTTCTGGCGACTTTGTGCAGTTTTCAGCCTTTCTTGAATTAATTTCACATTTTCAATCATTTCTTGCACAAGTTCTAGTCCTAACAACGGTCTATCACCTACCTCAGCTCAACAGATCGGAGATTGGCATTTTCTACCATACAAAGCTTCATAGGGAGCCATACCAATACTTGAATAGTAGCTGTTATTATACACAAACTTGGCCAACAGTAAGTAGGTTTCCCAACTGCCTTGAAATTCTAGAGCACACATCCATAACAAGTCTTCCAACGTTTGAATGGTCCATTCAGATTGACCATCTATCTATGGGTGATAAGCACTGCTTAGCCTCAATTCAATTCCTTGAGCTTACTATAGACTCTGCCAAAATCTTGAAGTGAACTTAGGATCTCTGTCTAATACAATAGATACTGGTACGTCATGTAATCTCACAATTTCGTTAACATACAAATTAGCCAACTTATCCGCATTATACAGTGATTTAACAGGTAAGAAATGTGCGGATTTTGTTAAACGATCAACAATTACCCAGATAGAATCCATACCTCGAGGAGAGCGAGGTAACCCCACAATGAAGTCCATAGTAATGTGCTCATATTTCTATTCCGGTATTGGAAGCGGCTGTAATAAACCAGCGGGTCGTTGATGTTCGGCTTTGACTTGTTGGCAATACAAACATCAGGCTACAAAATCTGCAATGCTCCTTTTCATTCCAGGCCACCAGAAATTTTGTTTCAAATCATGATACATCTTTGTAGTCACTGGGTGCATAGCAAATTTAGAATTATGACTCAAATCAAAACAATCTGGCACACAAAGTCTGTTCTGAAATTTCAACACATCGTTTGCCAATATAAATCTCGGCCTTGGTTTTGAGTCCATCTCATCCACAATCTTTTTCAGAAATTCATCTTGCAGTTACTTCTCTTTGATTTCTTTAATAATCGCAGGTTAAGTGGAGATGGAAGCCAAGATCCCACCTTGTTCTCGTAATACAACTTCAATCTCGTTCCTTTCCAAGTCACATAGTAATTCTTTCTGACCAGTGAGCAAACATGACAAATTGGCAATGGACTTTCGGCTCAAAGCATCTGCGACTGTATTGGCTTTCCCCAGATGATACAAAATCTGTAAATCATAGTATTTAATTAACTCTAACCATCTTTTCTATTTCATGTTCAATTCTTTTTGGGTGAAGAAATATTTGAGACTTTTATGCTCTGTGTACACTTCACAAGTCACACCAAACAAATAATGACACCAAATCTTTAAAGCAAAAACCACAGCTGCCAGTTCAAGATCATGAGTCAAGTAATTCTTTTCATGTGGTCGGAGTTGCCGAGAAGCATAAGCAATTACCTTTCCATTTTGTATTAATACACAACCTAAGCCTTTATAGGAAGCATCACTATAAATCTGGAACCCATCTGTTCCATTTGGCAAAGTCAGGATTGGTGTAGTTACCAGCCTAGCTTTTAATTCTTGGAAGGTGGACTCTCTTTGATCATTCCAATCAAACGTGACATTTTTCTAGGTTAACTGGGTCATGGCATAGCAAGTTTTGAAAAGTCTTTCACAAATCTTCTGTATTAACCTGCAAGTCCCAAAAAACTTCTAATTTCTGACACATTTGTCGGTCTAGGCCAGTCCACAATAGCTTCAATTTTCTATGGGTCAACAAAGATACCATCCTTGTTGATTACATGCCCCAAAAATGCCACACTGTTAAGCCAGAATTCACATTTAGACAATTTCGCATACAATTTCTTTTCTCTCAGAATCTGTAAGGTAGTTCTCAAATGATTCTCATGTTTTTCCTTGCTTTTGGAGTAAATCAATATATCATCAATAAAGACAACAATAAATTCATCTAGTAATTGTTTGAACACCCTATTCATTAAATCTATGAACGATGCAGGTGCATTAGTTACCCCAAATGGCATTACCGAAAATTCATAGTGCCTATATCTAGTTCTGAATGCAGTTTTCTCTATGTTTTCTGCCTTGACCTTTAACTGGTGATACCCGGATCTAAGGTCAATTTTAGAAAACACCTGGGCTCCTGGAGTTGGTCAAATAGGTCATCTATTCGGGGTAGTGGATATTTGTTCTTCACAGTTACTTTATTCAACTCGCGGTAATCTATACATAATCTCAACGACCTATCCTTCTTCTTTACAAACAAGACTGGAGCACCCTAAGGGGACGTGCTCGGGCGGATAAATTTCTTATCTAAAAGTTCTTGGAGTTGGACTTTCAATTCTTTCAGTTCAATAGTGGACATTCTGTATGGAGTTTTAGAAAACGGTTGTGTCCCGGGTACTATATCAATGGTGAACTCAATTTCCCTATCAATTAACTCCCCAGGTAGGTCATTAGAAAACACATCCGGAAAGTCACAAACCACAGGAATAGGTTCCACACTGGTATTATCTGAAGACATAGTCAACACACTGCACAAGTAGCCCTGACACCCTTTCTCAACAATTTTCTGGCTTTCATATATGAAATCAAGTATGGTGGAGGAACTACCCCATTCCTTGTGAATACAAACTCAGGCATACCAGGTGGTTTAAACGTGACAGTTTTATTCACATAATTAATAGTGGCACAATATTTCGACAACCAATCCATACCCAATATACAATCAAAGTGGTCAATGCTCAAAGGTAGCAAATCAATGTACAATGTCATATCACCAATCAAAACATCATATGCATGATATACATAAGTGCACATCATAGAACTTCCCAATGGTGTACATACAGACAGTATGCAATTCATAGGTTCTAGTGATCTAGCCAACTTCTGAGAAAAAGCATGCAATACAAATGAATGCGTAGAACTAGAATCAATCAGCACATAGGCATTCTGTGCACAGATAGAAAGTATACCTGACACTACTAGCTCAGTATTCTGTATATCTCCGGGTACTAGAGAAAACACTCTCCCTTGCCTTAGTGTTTCATTCCTGGTGTTATTCTTAGCATTGGTTCTTGCATTGGGCCTTGTTATAGGAGTTGATCCGGCCGAACTTGCTGCTGGATGGTTTGCATTGTCAAACCTCATTGGACATTCCTTAATCATGTGACCGGTTTTGCCACACCGAAAACACGTGCCCGATGCATGATGGCATATGCCTTTATGCTTCCTTCCACATTCTGAACAGATTGGCTGTGACAACCCTCACCTCTGATTAGCGTTAATTTGTGTTTAAGCATGATAAGTAATTGATTAAGATGAAATCCTAAATTGTTTGTGTGAGTGTGTTGTTTAGAATGCATTTCTATCTGTTTGTTACTGAATGATTGTTCATGTTTTAATTTCGAATTGCAAATTGAAAGCCTTATTGGCGACCGATCCAGAAATTGATTAGTGTTATATGCTAATTAGGATTTATACAATTTTATGGTAGGTTTAATTAAAATTCAATTTGGAATGATTAAATTAGAATAAATAATGCTAGATTAATTGAATATAGGTTATTTACACAATTGCCACTAAGTGGGTTGATTCATGACCAATTCTTTTCACACATTTGATACATCATCTTTTTCATCCTTTAGACCAAACAGTGAGAGAGAGAGAGAGAGAGAGAG
Source organism: Camellia japonica (assembly GCA_030407325.1). NCBI lineage: Eukaryota > Viridiplantae > Streptophyta > Magnoliopsida > Ericales > Theaceae > Camellia > Camellia japonica. The sequence continues at coordinate 175,615,764 of JAPPVO010000036.1, forward strand.
AGAGAATTGGAAGAGGAATTGAATCCAACAAGTCTTATTTGAACTTAGCAGAAATTGAAGGGGACTTGAGAGATTAGGCTTCTACACTTGGAATTCAAGACTTCGGTTGGAAATTCATTCTCTTAATTGTGAATTTAAGTTGTTACATGCATGGTTCATGGAAAAATTGGAGATTAGAGTCAAGAATTAGCTTAAAGTATTGATTTGAGGGTTCATTCACACATGCATGTTCATATTTTAGTTGTGATCCAAGAATTCACCTTGTTTTTTAGTTCAATCTTGCATTTGGTCATACTTTGGAGCATTAGAGTTCATAAGAACTCATGCATGTTATGTTCTTGCATTGTTCTTCAAGTTTACATTACAAATTGTGTTCAATTGTCACACCTTTGGGCTTGATTTTATGAAATGATCTTTGAAACATGTTGTATTATGTGTTTTCCAGAAAATTGGCCCAAAAGGATGAGTTTTGATATGTTTGATTCTTGGTTTGAGCTTTGGGAGCAAATCTGGAAAACCCAGATTTTGGCTTCCACGCTCGAGCGACCACCTTTGTGTTCAGGGCTCCGCTCGAGCGACAGAATGTTGGCTCGAGCGTAAATTGCAAGCTTTCAGGTTTTTGCATGTGCAGACGTACGCTCGAGCGACGAGACCTACGCTCGAGCGAGGAACTGTGTCTCACGCTCGAGCGAGCATCGAGCGGAGAATTTCAGCAACCAGTACTTTTCATATCTTTGCAGACCGCTCGAGCGAGGGAGTCTACGCTCGAGCGACCTCTTTGTTTCGGTAAGCTCGCTCGAGCGGGGAAAGCCACGCTCGAGCGGGACCCCTGTTTTCAGCAAGTTTTGAAAAATGTTGTTAAGTGCATTTTTGCATCCTCATTCCATCCTAGGCCATGTTTAAGGCATCTTAATGAGGATAATGTTATAGAACCACACCAAGTCAAGATAGGGGCTAAGTTATTAATCCCGAATGTGTAATTTAGTCTGTGTTCGTTCTGCAACTGTGTAGGATTGGCACCCGAGGACACTGATTAGCCTGCCTATGGCCTAGCAATCTGTGAGTAACAATGTTGTAAAGATATGTTCAATTATAATTATTTTCTAAACGATCGACTATACTGCTTTCTGAAGTGACATTGTTTACTGAATGAATGTTTGTCCTATTTTATGAACTGTACTCGTGGCATCCATAGCAACTTACTGTTACTGTTACTGTTACTATTACTGCTACTATGACAGAGATCTTGTTAGTTCCAATGTTTGGAACCAATACTGTATACTGTTTCGATGGCCATCAACTGACTGTTCGGTCTATTAAGACCTACTGTACTGTTCTGCTATTGGATGTGCCACGTATGACTGCTATGGTTTCTAAATTACTGTTATGACATGAACTATGAGTCATTGAATGAATAACTGATCTTCTGATGCAAATGACTGTTTTACCGTAAGGACATTCATTCTTAACCCCTTTACACATTTGTTATTCACTGGGCTTTAGCTCACAATTTATATATGTATGTAGGTGGCCAGGCACCGGATCGAAGCTAGAAGGGTCGAGTTAAGCTCATGTTTTGTCCAGCCAACCGTTGTGCCTCACTTCGAGGTTCCGAGTCTGCTCGAGCCAAGGCTGTTTTTGGGGTGCTTCAGATTTCCCCTTTTGTCCCTGTTTTGTACCGACTGAATAAGACTTGACTGTACAGTTATGGTAAAGGGATTAGGTCCCTAACCTGTATGCTATGTGTATCTGATATGTGTACATGTATATGGTTGAATGTGGTTTTGTCCATAAAAGTCTTTTTCCATTCAGATTTTCACAGCTCGTTGGACATCTTTTATTTACTGTTTGGCTTCCGCCAGCCCTTTACTCTGTACTATTGTCATTACCGTTAAGCAAGCCTTTGGTAATCACGGATTACTGGCCGGTTACGATGCTAAACCCATAGGGCGGGTTTGGGTCGTGACAGCATAGACCTACTGCTTTGGCTTGAGCTGCTTGAAGATCCAGTATTTTGCTTTTTGTTTGTAGAAAATGAACGACCCTTCCGAAAATTGGATCCAGGTCTTTTACTTCTCCATTCTGTTGTTGGTGCCTTGGCTTGCCTCATTACTGCTAGTGTGGCTTCCGCCATTATCGTTCTGTCTAAAACCTTTACATATGTAGGCAATTTCAAGACGCCCACTCGATCAAACACTTCCAGATCTAGTCTGCCTTCAAATTTTCGTGCCTTTTTGTAATCAATATCCACCACATGTGGAGTAAATCGAGCTAATTCAGTAAATTTGGCCTCATACTCGGCCACGGACATCCTGCCTTGTTTAAGTTCTTGGAATTCAGAAACTTTCCGATCTCGTAAGCACTGAGAGAGGTATTTATCATAGAAGATTGCATTAAATTGTGCCCATGTCATATTCCCATTACTGTTTCGGATTAGCAACCACCACTTTCGGGCTTCATATTTTAGAGTATAGGTGGCCAGAAGAACTTTCTGAACCTCAGAATGAGGGAATACTTCAAATAGCTTCTCCATTTCAAGCAACCATGTCTCTGCTTTTAACGGTTCAATACCACCTAAGAAAGTCAGCGGTTTCATCTTTAGGAACTTCTGAGTTAAATTTATGAGATCATTGTTATCCGGCTCCACTTGGATCAGCGAGGGTGGAGGAGGTAGGGGTCGTTGCCTCTGTTGTTGTTGAGCTATTGCCTCAGTTAAAGCTGCTAGCATTTGTTCCATGCGGCTCATTCGAGCCTCAGATGATTCAACTGTTCCATCATTTCTTATATTGTCCATTGGCTATAGGTAAACAAAACATTATAAACATAGGCAAATAGTCCTTTTTACAACATTCAGATCATTTGTTTCCATATCATGTGATCATAATCAGATTTAGGTTTTCACTTTCAATGAACACACACTTACACATGCAGATGGAATGCCCCTACTTCTTACTAGGACATCCTAAGCTCATATGAACTCGCGTGTGCAGTAGAACACGTGCTCTGATACCACTTTGTCACGACCCAAACCTACCCCTATAGTTTTAGCATCGTAACCGGCCAGTAATTCTTGGATTACCAAAGGCCTCTTAACATAATAATGTATAATTAGGGGCTGTGGAAGCAAATACATAAAATATACATATCCATCGAGCTGTGAAGACATACATGGAATAGATAATCTTAAACTTTTATAAACACACGAGTAGACGTCAAAAGACATAATATTACACGTCAATTCATGACTAAACAGAAAAAAAAAAAAAAAACTTGTTCATGGAGCAAAAGAACCAAGTCTATATTTTCAAAAATATTACAGCCACTAAACTTGACTTTAACTGGAACCTTCTCGGGAGCACAAAGGTTGGCTGACAAAAACTGAGACGCCAGGTCCTCAACTTTGGCCTGGTCACGTGCCTGATCACCTACATACAATAATATAAATAGTGAGTGGAAGCCCAGAAATCAAAATTCATGCTTGCTCATACATGGTTTATCCATTAGCGTTAATAGATCATATACAGAGCATCATAGATTATACTTATCAGTTCCATAGAGGAACCTTCTGTCAGGTACGGATAGCTTGTCAGTTCCTTAAAGGAACCTCCGGACTGGGAACGAATAACTTGTTAGTTCCATATAGGAACATCCAGCTGGGTATAGATTACTTGTCAGTTCCATAAAGGAACCTCCGGTCCGGGAACAGATAGCGTACTTGAATCACAACATAAATACCACAAATATGTGTTAGAGTTAGATAATCATTCATATTACAAAACATAGCATTTCATAGAACATATCTTATTTCATACATAGAAAATAATTTAACTTGAACATAGCTTTACTAAGTTATTACTCACAGATAACAGATGGCTCCAAGTAAACGGACAGAGTAGGCAATTCAGATCTTTTGTGGCGCGTGACCTACATGGATACAGAACGAATACGTACTAAATTACACACCCGGAATTATCAACTTAGTTCTTTCTTGCCTTGGTATGTTTCTACTTCTTTATCTTCATTAAGTGGCCTAAATCTTGGCCTGGAATGCCTAGATGCAATAGGATTACCAAAATGCACTTGAAAACACTTAACAAAAATTTGCTAAAAATAGGGTCCTCGCTCGAGCGTAACTTTCTATGCTAGAGCGAACATGCAAAATGTGAGTGGTCGCTTGAACGCAAGATTTGTCGCTCGAGCGGTCTGTAAACTTTTGCAAAAGTGCTGGTTGCTTGATTTTTCCGCTCGATGCTCACTCGACACTCAGTCGAGCACGAGAGACATGCCCTCACTCGAGCGCAACTTTTGTCGCTCGAGCGGCCTGCAAAACATAAGAACTTCTGGGAACATGCATTTCACACTCGAGCGGAAGTGCACGCACTCAGAGTGGTCACTCAAGCGTGGATTCCTTCGCTCGAGGAGAGGTACAAATTCTGGTTTTCCAGATTCGCCTTCAAGCTTCCAAAACTCAATTTCAAGAGATCATAAACACTTCCATTGGGCTCAAAACTTGAGAGAAAAATGTTAAACTCATAAATATATCATGAATTTGAAACCATTTTCACAAAATCAGCCCAAAAGCATTGACAATTATCCAAATCAAACTTGAAATTCAATATATAAATCATGCAATGAATTGATATGTTTTCTATTCTTCCAAAACATGATCAATTGAGAAAAAATGTATGAAATTTGAAGAATTCTCAAACAAAGCTATTTTGATCAAATGCATGCATGTGAGGTTCTTTGTAAACATCTTCAAAACTTCATGAATTGTGCATGCATGTGCATGATTTAATGCAAATTCCTTCTTTTCTAGCTCTTAAACTCAATTCTCAAGTTAAACACTTAAACCTCTTATATTCATAAACTCATCAACTCAAAAGCAAGACCAAAGGCTTAATTTCTTACCTTAAACCTTGAATTCACAAATATAGAGGCTCAAACTTCTAAATGTTCTTCAATTCTTCAACAATTTCTAGCAATCCCCTTTTCTCTTGCTTTTGATCCCAATTTCTCTCCTTCTCTCTCTCTTACATGTTTTGGAGCTTGAGAGTGAGGAAATGAGGGTGCAAAAATGAACTAGTGGGGTCATATTAGCCTTGTATAGGCTTAATTATGAGTTGGTTAATTAATTGACATTAATTATTCTAATTTAATTGTTCTGAATTGAATTTCAATTAAACCTACAATGAAATTCTAAAAATTTTAATTAACACATAAATCAAGTCAATTTCTGAATCGGATGCTGATAAGGCCTTCAATTTGCAAACCGAAACGAAAACATGAACATATTTTCCTACGTTAAACAGATATAAACACAAATAATGCAATACACATGTAATTAACTCAGGATTTCTTCTTAATTACTTGTTAGGCATACTTAAGCATGGATTAACGTTAATTATGAGTCGGGGTTGTTACAAGCTTGAAGCAACCCACCAGAATCCTGAAGAACCTTTTATAGAATTTGTTGCACGGTGGAGAGCAAAGGCCACACAAATGACTGATCGGCCTTTTGAGAGGGACCAAGTGCGGATAGTGGTGCAGAACCTTGAGCTTGATACATTACAAAAGTTAATAGTCGCTCTACTGTTCACTTTAAAAAATTTGCATGAATTAGGGATTATTCCCAAAGCAAGTGAGCCAACAAGGAGGGTGTTTTCTGGGAGTATCAATACTACCAATAGCACCATTCCCAAACCCACTGAACTCAATACCATCGCCAACCCACAAACTATCAACCCATTTGCCAATACTAACCCACAAACAGCCAACCCAACCCGAGCTTAAGGCAGAACTTTCACCCCCCCTCCATATGAGCCTAACTAGCGCACTAAAAGTCCTAGTGGAAAGAGGGTATCTCAAATCCCTTGATCCCCAGCCTCTTCCTGACCCACTCCCTGCTAGACATAACCCCACCAAATACTGTGCATATCATCAGCAGCGCGGTCATGGTACCAATCGTTGCTACCGCCTTCGTTATGAGGTTCAAAATCTCATTGACAACCAGACGATAGCTCCACCTCAAGAACCCAATGTTACCGCCAACCCATTTCCCATCCATGACCAAGTACCTTATCCTTACCTTAACCTCATCTATACACTACCTCCTTCCTTCGACCCTAGTATATATATCACTCCATCCCATCTGCCCAAGCCAGAGGTGTTCATTGTTGAAAGTACCAATTTGTGCATGATGGATACACCCACTTCGGTTCAAACACCCCAAAAGCGCCAAATGGCCGAACCCACTGCTGCTGAGATGTTGAGAATGATTGAAGACCTTCAAGGAACGGTGGCAGATTTAACATTTGGCGTTTCTATCCCATCAAAAAGCTCCCCAATCTTGAGGCGAGTTGTAGTTGGAAATGGCCAACCTGAAGCTCTCTCAAGTCCGGGTGATGACATATCAACAACAAGTGGGCCTCGCTTCGATATAGCCACCCAATCCTTTGGCCAAGCAGAAGCAAGTTGCAAGAACAAGGTTGGGATAAGTATTGATCCCTATGCACATCTTCAGTGGGCTATTAAGACTTTGAAAGTTAAAGGGTTAAACAAGCAGCAAGTGCTCGCAGTTGTTGCAAATACTGTGGACGACACGTTCATCGCTCAGGTTGAGAGCATTTTGAATCAAGGGGCAAACAATGAAAAGGGATGTAGAAACACTCATCCTGATTTCCTTCCTAAGCCCATGAATACCCAGCCAATACCCGCCAACCTGTTTGCCAATGTTTCTAAACTTGATGCTTTCTCCTCTAAAAAATGAACCATCACCCATCTTATATGAGCCCAACCCTCGCTTTGAAGGTACTGATAGAGAAAGGGCATCTCAAACCGCTTAATCCTTGACCTCTCCCCAACCCTTTCCCTCCTAAACATGACCCTACCCAATATTGCGCATTCTATCAGCAGTACGGTCACCATACTGACCGTTGCTTTCGCTTTCGCCATAAAATTCAAGATCTGATTGATAAAAAGGTCATCACCCCACCTAAAAATCCCAAAGTTGTTAATAAACCTCTCATTGACTGCAATAGATTGCCATCTCATAACATAAATCCCACCCACAGATTGCCAATAACCAACCTTGACCTCAGCCAACACGGTCAAAGAGATGTGTGGGAACTACCAGGGTGATTGTGAGGCTCAATTTATGAGACCCAGTTTGAAAGTCTGAAATCAATCCTACTAGGTATGGATGTTATTGCTGAATTGAAGGCAGGTTTGGACCTTCCCATGGGCTACTTGAAGTTGTTTTTGAATTTTTGTAGATGGACTTGGAGAAGGAAAACCGTTTTTGTCTCAGAAATGCTTATTTTGTTTTGAGTTGTGTCCTGCAAATAGTTGTTGTGAGTATTATTTTCTTTGTCTTTTCTTGCGTTGTTATGTCAGTTGAGTCTTTTCCTTTGAGTTGCTGTCATGTACCCCCAGGTCTTCATCTTTATGAGAAAGTGGGAGTCAAGTTTCTGATCATTTTATTGTGCCTATAGTGATGCATGTGTGACCTTTTACAAATAGAAAAAGGTTTTGGATTTGTTTTTTAAATTTTTTTTTGAATGAGATTATGTTAATAAGCTCGAGTATTGAGAAAGATCCCCTAAATGATTTGAGTGAATTCTGACTTATTGGCGCAAAGTCACTCATGATTTCCAAATTTTAAACCGTTTCTTTTGCAAACTTGCGAAGATAAATTCAGAATTGTGCGGGTTATTCTACACTGTCCTAGAGTTTTTCTTCACCTTGGCGATCATTTTGGCAAAGCACAAGATGACTTTCAGACCTCATAACCATAGAATTTCTTCCCTTGGTGTTTTCATTACTTCAAAAGGAAATGGATAAAAGAAACCAAAAAGAAGAAAAGAAAGAAGAAAAGAAAAGAGAAAGGGGGAAAAAAAAAAAGAACCAAAAGAAAAAAAAGAAAGAAGAAAAAGAAGAAAAGAAAATAAAAAAAGAAAAAGAAAAAAAGGAAAAGAAGTCAACCATCAAGCCAGGGGCATCCATTGGAATGAAATCCAATCAATTGTGAGGAAAGGAACTTCTGTTTGAATTCGGGGAAGCCAATGCAAAAAGGTACCACATTGCGAGAAGAACCAACTCTAAAATGGTGCAAAAAGAAAGGAAGAAGGCATGCATAAGAGAATGGTTAGAGAACCAAGCTCAAATAAAGGTGAAGCCAATTCCAGTGTTAGGGTAAGGATGACTGATTGATCAAATCCATCACAAATGTTGTAACGCTATCCTTGAGAAGCTCGCTAGGTCGAAAACCCAAAAGGGCGACCTAGGCAAAAGTTAGAGCATGAAAAATAAGAAATCAAATAAATAGAGCTCGCAAGGTTGAAAACCCCGAAGGGGCGACTTTGGCAAAAGTTAGAGCACAAACGGAGAGTGTCAAAACCCGAGTGAACCTTAGCCGTGAACTACGTTGACCTGATTCCCATCTTGGGATATGTAGGCAACTTCATCCTGAAGTTCGGTTTCAACCATATCCATCTTGTTCATCTCGACCCAATCATCTTGCCCGATTCACGTCGTCAACTTCACATCAATCCATGAGCTACACCGACTGCTGCATATATCATACTTGCATTGGGTAAGAAAGAACTAGCTTGCATTAACAAGTGGAGAAATTTTTAATACTTGAACTTATCAGTTGAATCTCTAACTTGAGCAAAAAATGAATCAAAACTTGGGTTTTGCGAAATTGAGTTTAAATGGAACATAAGTAATACTAGGGGCACTATGAATGATTAGTTACCTTGAGTCTTTTTCAGCTTTTGCGTCAATTGTGAGTTCAGTTATGTCGTGCTTGGTGTTTGTTTCAGTCTGCGCTATTTATCGAGTCACCATAACGTGTTTGTCGCTCAAAAGTGCTCTTCATTGAGTCACCATAGCATGTCTGTCACTCAAAAGTGCTCTTCATCGAGTCACCATAGTGTGTTTGTTGCTCAAAGTCCAACAGAGTGGCATGGTCAAAATTCCATACACAAGTGTTCGCTCCAAACTCACAAAAAAGTCCATGTGTGGAATTTATAAACAAACTGAAAGTGCTCATACAAGGGGCATCACATTCATGATCATTACAAAGTGTATATGAGGAATCCGTCACTGCCTTGGAGGGGATTGGAGTAATTTCTCAACATGTTGGGGTAGAAGAGAAGCATGAGTCTGATTGGTTGGCAACTGTTCTAGGATCCGACGATCCCCATCACACGTGCATGTATAATGTTGAAAAAGGTTGCCAGTAACTGGACACTGGGGGCAATTGTCAGTACATTTGATCGGGCCATCTATCGAACAATGGGCATGAACCCAACCGGTGGCCAATGACTGGACACTAGGGACAATTTTTAGTATATCTGATTGGATTATCATTTGAACAAGGGGCATGAACCAAACCTTCCCAACCTTTCTCTCAATCCGCTCAGAGCCATTTGTTAGGCACTTTCCCCTGGATTAGGGTAGTTTACCCCCCATGATGATTCTGATATGATTCAGCTTTTGAAATTTGTCTCTGACCATTTCAAAACCCTCTTGGGATTGCCATCTTTCCTCTGATTAATACATGTGCTTTGGATTGTGCCTACATGCCTACATGCTCATACATTCTGGGTGATTTGAATTGCATGACTGGTTGCTCCTGTTTCGTCAAGTTACTTTCCACAGTGTTTTTCAATTACATTTCAATAAGTTGTGGCAAATTGATTTCAAATAAATTGTGGCAAGTTGCCTTGAACTCATTTCATAAGGTACGTGACGCACTACTCTATGCACTGCTCATTTCCCTCAACACACCATGCATCTTTCAGTTTGCATCGCACTGCCTTGTGCACCCATGTGGCACTGTCTTGTGCATTCATTCACCTCGCACTGTTTTGTGCACCTTTAGTTCGCACTATTTTGTGCACCTTTACTCCGCACTGTTTTGTGCACCCATCGCACTATTTTGTGCACCTTGCATCGCACTGTCTTGTGCATTCATTCACCTTGTATTGTTTTATGCACCCTGCATCGCCCTGTTTTATGCACCTTGAGTTCGCACTATTTTGTGCATTCATACATTTACACCTTGAGATTGTACTGTTTTGTGCACTTTGTATCACGTTATCTTGTTCACCTTGCATCGCACTGTCTTTTGCACCCATATCGCACTGTTTTGTGCATTCATCATTTACTCCGCAATGTTTTGTGCACCTATCGCACTATTTTGTGCACCTTGCATCTCACTGTCTTGTGCACCCATATAGCACTGTTTTGTGCACCCATCGCACTATTTTGTGCACCTTGCATCGTACTGTTTTGTGCACCCGTGTGGCATTGTCTTGTGCATTCATTCACTTCATACTGTTTTGTGCACCTCACTCACACTGTCTTGTGCACTCACTGGTCTAGGAGACCTAAAATCCTCTAAAGGTGCAATTCCTTTGGTGTTTATCGTGTCCAAACGGCTTCAGGTGGTCTGGTATAGCCACCTGGTTGTGTGTAATGAGTTTCTACGAGACCAACTGAGACGGTGGAAACTAGAGTTTGAATGGCAATACTTAGGACGCAAAGGTTTGGAATTTTCAAGACTAAAGTCTAGTTTAAATACCCAGGGTGTATCATCGGCTTAAAATCTGTATGGCAGCCCCATAGGTTGAGGTTGCTTGTATACGCCTCAATTTTGGATACTGAACCAACCTAATCTGTCACCCTGTTGGAGAATAGGGAAAGTTGGAAACATAGCTAGGGAGAAAAGTAGTACTTGTAGTTTGGAAGCGCAATAAGAAGAAGAGGAAAATCCCCAACAGCATAAGGTGAGTCATCGCCAATTGCCCCTGTAAGGTACTTTCACTTTCTCGGCTACTACATCGCATTTTATTAAGTATCATCTATAGCATTGCATATAACATCTATCGTATGCATCTACTGCATTATCCATTACATCCATTACATCATGCATCCTTTCCATGTTAAGCTTAGTTTGGCATGTGCTTGTATCTTTCCCTTGTTGAAACATAGTTCTGCCATGTGTAAGTGCTTATGCTACGCTGAGGCTAGTATTGAGGGTGTCGGCACCTTTTTGTGTTAGACGTGGTTTGTTTTGTATCCATGCCTTTCTAGGTAAGATGTGGTTCAGCCTGCGCCCTTTATTCACTGCATCCATTGCATTGTAATTTGTCTTGTAGTATTCAACATTTAGGATCATTATCTTTCCTCGGAAGATCATTTCTCACTTATATCATACCACCCAATTAGTTGTACTCTTTCTCTTTCTACGAAAAACATAGTTTTGCAGGTACTCACACCCCTTTTACGTTAAAACATGGTTTTGTTATGTGTACACATCCATGCTGCGCTAAGGCTTATTGAGGATGTAGGTACTTAGCCCGTGTTCAGACGTCGTTTGGCTCGTGCCCACACTTCTTTTCTATATAAAACGTAGTTTGATTTGCATCTCTATTTCTTTATGATATTTGTGTGGTAAGCACTACTTGTGGTTTGATAATTTTGTTATATACATACATTGTATATCATTTGCATTATTGCATTGCATTATGTATCATTTTGCATTCTGCCCCAGAACTACGCTGGTTTGATTCTTTACAAAAGGATACATAGGCAATCCTCGAGTTCAACCAACTGCATCTGCATTTTGTTTGTTTGCCCAATTCTTACAGCCTTGTCAAAATTAGTCGTCTTTGGGCTTTGACATTCACTCGCGTCACTTCATGACTATTCGAACTCTGTCAAAGAGGGGCAACTGTAGACAACTCATTTTTGACCGCCCTTAAGACTTAGGCACTTTATTCCAAAGACCCGATGATAAAAGTTACACTGTGCAATCTTTTGAATTCTTAGTGAAGAAATTTGCATTCAAGCTCTAATCCTAAACCTTGCACCCCATTTTGGCCAAATTATTTTAGACCTTAAAACCCTCTTTTCAAAATATCTTTCCAAATGCTTTTACGATGTTCTGAGGCTCGTATTTCGTTTAAAACATTACACTTTTCCGTAAAACGAGTAAGGACAAAGTGGAAATACATGGAAGGGAGGTGAACTCTTTGAAAAATCCTTCAAAACATCTTCTTTATGGGTTTGGAGTTGAAAAAAAAGGAGGGGAGGGAAGAAAACTAGTTCGGAGAAGTTAGGCATCAATTTGATTAAGATATAAATGAGCAACTTTTACTAAAATAGGCATATCTCTTTGCACACTTAGAATTTAGATTTGAGGCCATAACTATTGGAAAGTAGACTTCTGGGGCTTAAATTTAGACTCAAGAATCACCTAAAACCGAGTTCGGATGAGAGAAATATGCCCATTTGAAGTCGGGCCTGAAGTGTAGTCATTGAGACCCGGCTGAGTCCATTGAGAACCGACCGGGCCTCAATGAAAATTTCTCCAGAGTGTTTTTTTAGACCTTGCCTTATATTTTGAGGCCTCGATGGCGCCAGATAGACAGCTGGTGACAATTGAACAAATATCTTTGTTTGAAGATAATTTGGACCAAATTAGCTCAAATTCTATAAATAGAACCTCTTCCTTCAGAATTCAAGGTTAGAAAAATTTCCAAAAGGCTTTGAGAGCTAAAACCATCTTCCTTATTCCTCTGATCTTCAAACCTTTTTTGAACTATATATACACAATACATATACCATCGGAGCTTGTTCTTGAAGCTTTTTGCTAGAGTTTCAAACCATATTTCATAAACTTGAGGGTGCTTTGGAATCAAGTTTGTTTAGCCAAAGCTTTCTCTCTTCAAGAGGTATAAGCTTGTTACCTTTTTCCTTACTTTCATTTCCATCTTTTTCTATCTTTTTCTTGTGTTTATACACTGTTTTGGATCCATTCCAAGTGCTGAAATTTGGGGTTAAAGGGCTACCAAAGGTAGAGAGGTTTAACAACCTTTCTTGCACCTTATTCCATAGCTCATACCTCTTTGTTTTCCCACTCTTTTCTTTGGTTTTTTACACTGATTTTCAGAGTTTTATAAGGTTGAAAAACATGGCTTAAAAGTCTTAAAAGTAGAGGGGTTAGCCACCTTCTTTGATTTTGCTTACTAGCTTTATATCTCTTGCTTTTTGTCTATCTTTTTGTGCTCTTTAAACACACTTTTAGACACTATTTTTGGGCTATTTTGGGACTGTTCTTGGACTATTTTGGGGCTGAAACATGTGATTTAAAATTACAAAGAGTAGACGGGTTAGCCACCTCTCCTTAGGCTTTGTTCCATAGCTTTTTCTGTACTCTTTTTACTTACTTTCTCTTGCTTTTAGCAACTGTTTTTTTTACCTATTAGGGGCTGTTTTAGGGCTGTTTTAATTTATTTAAATAGCTTATGCTTTAATTAGTTTGCTTGTTGTCTCATATATTCATATACATAGCTTATTGCATGTTTGTTCTAGCTTTTCTTTAAGTAATTTCCTTGTTTAAGAGCCTCATTTTAATAATCAACTTACCATTTATTTCTTTTATTTGAGAGTTATTTCAAATGGTTGATGGTTATTCAACACATGAATTAGAGTTTTGCGCTTAATGGCTTAATTTCTATGGAGATTCATTGTCAACAGTGTAATCTCTCTTTCATGTTGAGAATTACTTCCCATTTGACGCTTCTCTCCTTTAAAGGACTTAATCACCATGGACAAATGGACTAATGAATGGCAGTGACTAAACAAATTGGTTTAAAATTGGATCAACACACATAAAGAAAATGGATTTAATTGCTTAGACTTGGCCAGACGTTATGCTAATTTTGTCGAGTCAAGAGTCATCATGCGCCAATTCATGATGTTTTGATGATTCTTGAAGTGTCTCTACCACCCTCTTTGAGTTCATTCCATGACAAGAGGGAGGGGTGGTCATATCCATTGCATTTCATTGATTTTTGTCCAAAGTTGTATCCGAGATCATCAAGCAATCAATTTGCTCATTGATGGCTTTGGAATCAATTTCAACCTTCTCTCGAGGCTTTCCCATGACAGAGAAGGAAGAAAGGGACAAACAGAGCTTGAACAACTTTGTCTGCACTGTTTTCACTTTAGAACACAAAACAAAGTTTTGCACAAAACCGAGGCACGGCCGGCCTTCACTATGCCCAAGCGGGCTTCAGTGAGGCCGGCCGACCCTCAAAGCATAGTAGTGGTTTTTTTTTTTTTTGTGTGTGCAGAAAACAGATGGAAGTGGCTGAGGTAAAATAGGGCAGGTTTAGGGCAGACAGGGCTGTTCTCTAACATTGTGCACGTGCATGCATGCAATTCTAACGCATCCTTGCTTGTATTATGATTATTGCAATTAATTTATATTGTTTATTGTAATTAGTCTCGTTAACTACTAATTATTGTAATTATTTTATTCATAATTGTTGTAACTACTTAGCTAAGATAGCTAGTTTGTTTACCTTGATTATCCTTGTTGCAATAGCATAGATAGCCTAATTAGCTTAAAACCTATTTTATTCATTTATTCGGTTTTGTAATAGTTAGTTTAAATTCGGACTTTCGGACATTGATTCGCACCCTCCTGCGTGAGGGATCAAACGTTGTAATAATGTGTATGTCTTCCAACCCCACGTCTTTCTCCCTTTTATTTATTTGCTTACGATGGTTAGTATAGAGCATCACGTTTCATTAGCATTCTCATGCCTTACATCTACTTGTATTGCATACACTGAGGCTCGGTTCATCATTCAAACTTGCATTGTCATTTAAATAATTCTTTTACGTGCTTAGACCACATGTTAGTAAATTGATTCGCATGTCATAAATTAGTAGCCGAGCCTATTAGTTGCATATCGCAGGTGTTGCATTAGCCATAATCGCATAAAGTTAGAACATGCATATTTTTTAATTATTTTGCTTTGTTTGACTTGGAGTACTAGGTGAGTAATTTCACGTTTTAGCATCTTGTATTGAGTGTTTATGTTGCCATGTTCGAAGCATGAATACCATGAGGCTAATTGCTTAAATGATTAAATGCTTGAATGCCTATGGATGAATGCTAGGTGCCTGAATTGGGATGGTTTGATTAAATGTCTATTTTAACCCACTTTTTCAAGTGGCAAATTCACAAAACAATTTCAAAACAAAACATGAGATTAAGTGTTCCAATTATTGCAAAATTAGTTTATACTTGTGTGCAATACATAGTAATGTAATGCTAGTCTAAAAATTGGAACAAGAGCATATAATGTAAATAAGAAACACATCATGATTAGTATATGCCGATATTTGATCGGGCGAGTGGGGTGTTCAATTCACGACCTTCCCCTCTTGTACCTACGTTCCCGAGCCGAGACACTTTGGTGATGACGGACTAATTGCTTTTGGCATGGGTCTCGGGTTTCCTAAATTTTTTAAAAATATTTAGATGGCGACTCTGAAATCTAGCAAAGCAGTCTATTTTTGGCATTTGATTCAAATATCGATTTTCCAAAAAAGAATTGCCGGATTTAGACTCTTTTTGTGTTTTCACTGTTTCACATTGCACTTGTGAAATCAGATTCAAAACCACAAGTGGAGTCCGAGTTGTAGGGCTATTCACCTTCCAAAAGGAGCACGAAAAGTCGAGCTACACATGCATTAACGACTCCTCTACCCTTAGGGGTTGTTTGGGATGATCTAAATAAGTGCACTTTTTGTCTTTTTATGAAATATGGGTTGGGTTTGGGTTGGGTTTGGAGTGATGTGTTAGAGAGGTGATGTGACTTAAATAGGATAGTGACTTTTTAATTTTTTAGCTTTTTTCAAACATGCCAAACCAACCCTTAGCCACCTAACCACAAACTCCCTAGCTTCTCAAGGTGCAGGCCATGGCAACGGCTATGCCTCGTACCAAGCCCAAAGGGGCTTCCCTGGTCTTGCCTATGCAACCAAGGAAAATTCTTGACCAGGGTAAATTGAAAGGGAGTTCCTCGCTTTCGGGCTACCCTACTTCCATCTTCTAGGGTCGTTGTGGTATACTAGTACCTCTGGTGCCTGCTATCGGCTCCAACCAATAAGCGTTGGGACCTGCTATGAGCGCCAAGCTATATGTGCTTTGGGCTTGCTATCAGTGCCAAGTGTCTGTGCATTACTTTGTATAAAGGAGGTTTCCTTCAAAGGATGTTATCTCCTTGGGGAACTATACCTTAGGAGATAGTTGTAGAGGTTGAAGTTGCCTTGGCGTTCTTCCATTCAGTAAGTGTCAAAGGCAGTGCCGTAACAAAATGGTCACGCTGAAGTGGGGTTTGCCTCAGCAATTGGGCCTCGGTAAGTTGTGCCTCAACAAGTTCTCTTGAACACTTCACTCTTGACCCATTTAATCTAAGTGGGTTGGCTTTGGTTTGGATTTTCTGGTGGACCCATTTTCCTTGGACTTTGACCCATGTTCATTTAATGATATTCACCTAACTAAGGCGACTTCAATGATTAAGTCAATGTCTTAATTTCTCTCCCTCTACAAAGAGCGAGCCAAACTCTAAAATATACACTCCCCTATCCCAATTGACAAAGGCATGTAGTATTAACCACACTAATCCAGCTGCTTCTTTACTTGCTTTTCTCAATCAGCATTCCTATCTCTACTGTGAATTCTCTTTTCTTTGCCAAACACTTATGGGAACTTAGTTATTAGAGGGCCCTCCACCTGTCCAACAACAACCGGTTTAAAAACATTCATGATTTCCTTTCAAGAGGAACGCAAAAACCTCATGAAATGACTTCCATGAGATTGTTTTAAATGGTTGAGATTTTTTTTTGGTATGTGTTACTATTATTATTATTAAATACGACAAAAAATAGAAATTGAATGACGACAATATTAACATGTGGCAACTTGTAAGGATAAGATTTGGTTTGGATGTTTGCAGTTTTAATTTAATCATTTTCATCGAAAGGGCCTTTTATTCCTCCCCCCCCCCCCAAAAAAAAAAAAAAAAAAAAAAAAAATCAATCATGAGAACACCATTTACTCTATCTAGCTCCAACAATTGTTCGTCTCGTCAATGCATTGCGTGCATCAGACTCACATGTATTTAAAGTAATGATGATATTATTAGAAATTAATAATAAAATGTTAGAAAATAATAAATTTTCAGCCATTTTAATTCGAAATTAAAGTGAGATTCAATTGCCGGTTGAGGTGGGTTTGAGTAGTTTTGTATTTCTTAAGTGAGAAGGTTGCAGTACAAAAATAATGAGCCGAAGCCATTGAGTTGTGAATAAGAATTGTCTCATAAAGTGGGCATCAATAAAGTTGGGCTTAGATTTAGATTTAGACTTAATCTTGGTTTGGACTGGGCCTAGACTTGTGCTTGTGCTTGTACTTGTGCATGTGCTAGGTTTGGTCTTGGTCTTGGATTTGGACTTGGACTTAATCTTGAGCTTGGGCTAAGCTATGTTGTGTTGGGCTTAACTTATGTATGTATTTAAGAATTGGGCTTGGAACAGGTTGTGACCCAACATTAGTATCCATTTTGTGACCCATCTAGTTGGTTTATTCAAACATCATTATATACATATTTATTTGTATATATTAAGCACATGAGAAATGTAAAGTTTTAAAATTCTTATCTTTTGATAATGGAGTTGATGACCATATTAGTGTTTTCAACATTTTGTAACTCTAGCCCTAATGGCTAGAGTTGATGGCCTTGGTTAATGACATTTGATAGCCCTATTAGCCTTCATGGTTAGGGATTCCCCTACTTGTGTAAATAGAGGTCTTTCCCCTCCAACTTGGAATAATAATTTTGAAGATATTTTTTTTTTTTAGAAAATAGAGATAGTGTTTTGAGATAAAAAGTTGGAGATTTTTTTTTACACTAAAGAACATTTTTTCTATCTTCTTTTGTTAACCACTTCTTTGGTTCTTGTTAGAGAGAGTGCATCCATTGTTAAGTTCGCCGAAATTATTTAGAAGGTGCTTCTGCATTAACTGGTTTCGACCGTCATATCTTGGGAGATAGACGCCGGCGTACTTCCAGTATCCATCGGGAGACGGTGAATCTATTTTAAGAAAACTGTCTAGTGCAAGCTTCAGTTTGCTTCTTTTATTATCATTTGTTCTTAAATTTTTCAACATTTAGTTTACAAAGATGAGTTATAATCTTTAGTTATCCATGTTAATAATTTATTTTATTAGTAATGTAATCTAATTTATTTATGTATTTTTAATTGTGTCGTTTATTTTGTATTTCATTCTTTTAATAAAAAATTATTTTGTCATTTCTATTTAATTTATTTAATATATTTTTCATATATTATTATAGAAAAGTACCAATATAAAAATTATCCAGTTCTATGACTCGCACAGGCTCTAAACGGAAAGAAACATTATAGATAGAAAAATGGCGAATTACTCTAACAGTCCTTATAATTTGGAACTCGTGTTACTTTGGTTCCTGATTTTTCAATTGCGATACATTTGACCTTGAATTTTGAATCTTATTCCAAATAAGGACAATTGAAAATATTATTACTTAATTTCAAGGGCAAAATCGTTAATTTGATAAAATATAAATTAATTTGATAAAAATAAATGTCAAAAAAATATTTTTAATTTTTTAAAAATTATTTTTAATCACAAAAGATAAAATTATGTAAAATTAATGAATCTTTTAAACATTTATTTTTTTTTACCAAATTAATTTTTTATTATGTGTTTGGATGATGATTATGTAATGGGTGGTTGTTAGAATTTTAATGTGTAATCAATATATTTAAGCTCCGTTTGGGAAGCCAATCTGGACGCTTTTTTGGCTATTTTAGACACAAAAAACAAAATAGGCTTTTTAGCCCAATAAGACAAAACATCACATCCAACCCATAATCATTACATTCATTCTCTCACAAAAAATCAAAAAAGCCAAAAGTCCTTCTCAAATCATACTTTTTAGCCCCAGGCTAAAATAGCCAAAAAAGCCAAAAAGCCAACCGACTTCCCAAACGAAGCCATATGAAATGTTTTTAGTTTTGGATTTTTGATTAATGGATTGGTTTAATAATGATATCAAGTTGTCGCCATATTTGACTTTTAGAAAAATAAAAACTAATTTAATAAAAATAAAAACAACCACCCATTACATGATCATCATCCAAACACATAATAAAAATTAATTTGGTAAAATAAATAAATAAATAAATGTCTAAAAGATATATCGATTTTACATAATTTTATCTTTAGTGTGTAGAAATAATTTTTAAAATTTTTAAAATATTTTTTTTGACATTTATTTTTGTCAAATTAGTTTATATTTTATCAAATTGACGATTTTGCCATTGAAATTAAACAATGGTATCTTCAATTGTCCTTATTTAGAACAAGATTCAAAATTCAGAGTAAAATGTGTCACAATTGAAAAATTAGGAACCAAAATGACCAAGTGTCAAACTATAAGAACCGTTAGTGTAATTTGTCCTAAAATAAATTATAAATAGGTAGAATAATCACAAAATAAGTATATTATAGATGAAAATATTTTTTGGTGTAACTTTAACACAGAGAAAAAGCTTGCATCAAGTATATGAATCGAGTTGTACCATACACATAGGGTATTTATACTATCATAAAAATATAATTATTTATCTATTATCCATCTGAAATGTAATTTTGTCCTACTTTTAACTCTTAACCTGTTATGACTTGCTTCCGTACTCAAGGGTTAAGTATCGTAATGATCAGTAACTGAAGTTACCTCTGACTAATTCTTAAACAAATTACTAAATGCGAGTGAAAAAAATATTTAAATGAGAGTACTAAAATAATCATTGGAGTTTTTACTTTTATAACAAAAACTAATTGACTAAAGGGCCGATATTTACATATAAAGAATATAATTATAAATGCTATAAAGTGCCATGTGTGTCTATTCCACATCCCCGCTTCTAAGACTTCCCAAAAGCTATTTCTGAATTGCATAATTTCCTGAAAAAATGGTAAATAGCTATAAGCACATGGCAAAGTGAAAAATATTATACTGAGAGCATAAGGGTCAGAAAGTTACTATGGATAAGCTTTAGGCTTACAACAGATACAATAGAATACTTTGCTATTAGAGTAAATAAGTTGCTCATATTATAACAGAAATCTGTTTAAGAAATCATATGATATTATACGAAAATATATAACCATAACCATGGTGCAGAACAAAATTGAGGTTAATGGATTCATGACAATATAGAGGTACTGATTCAAGAGGTGGCTCGTATGAATTCTAGAGGTGGCTCCCACAATAGTGCAGTATTTAGCTCCATACAACACCTTACTCCACATAGAACAGAGGTCAATAGATCCATGACAAATAGAGGGCTACAAGGTTTTCAATCAGAAGCCAATGGTTTATTTAAATTCCCAAGACATAGGACTCCCATGGTAGTACTTACAGAAAATAATTGTTTACAAGATCATTGTCAAATACTTTTTAAAATTTAAACAAACATATCCATGGGTTTTAATTTAAACAAATAGGGGTCAGAAAATAATCCACATAATCGAAATATTAATATAATTTATAAAACACAAATTGCTTAAAATAAATTATGCAACTCAAAACATACGTAAAATGTATTATGGTGACTCAATGTATAATATAATTCACCTTAAAATTAATTCTAACTTTTTACTTTTTATTTACTGCAACCCACTAAATACTCCAAATTAAACTTAAAGTTTTATTTATATAAAAAAACTAGGGAGGAGAGAGAGAGAATTAGAGAGATTGGAGAAAATAGTGAGAATCCTCAAATGATTAACACATATATATATATAATATATATATAGGCGAGAGAAGGCCTGCGGCGCAAGGCTATTTGGGGCACGTATCATGTTACATAAAAAATATTATATTTTAGTGTATTTTGATCTAAGAAAAATATAAAAAAATATATAATAAAATATTATAATATTCAAAAAATAATATTAAATAATAATATAAAATTAAAATTATATTTTAAAATTATTTATAATTAAATAACACTAATATAAAATTTAAGTAACAACTTGTTACATAACCTCTCAAGTATGATGTGAAGATTGGATGTCTAAGGGGCTGGTCTTCTTCCAGCCTATGGATTAGACTCAAACTTGCATATTATACCTAAGCCCAACAGCATAAATGAGTTAAACCTCGTTTTTAGTAATTTTTTAATTAAAATATGACATAAATAAATTAGTATATTTAAAATATTTTTTAAATTTTTTAATGATTTTTTGATTTTTAAACTAAAATATTGAGTTGCCTAGTCCTTTTTTTTTTTTTTTTTTTTATCTTCTCTCATTTACGAGGATTTTATTTTTACTTAAAAAATTATTAAGTACGTTAAATTTTTTAATATATTCTATTAAATTATTTAAGATTTTAATTACTCGCAATATACCTTAGATTTTTTTTCCTAAATTGTCGTTTAAAGTATACCCAAATAATAAATAAATCAAAAATCTTAAATTACACCACTATAAAAAAATCCTGTGAAGGTCAGGTGTTAGCTACGGAGCTGGGAATGCGAAATTTGTGCATTGAAGGTGATTTGTAGTTGGTATTTTTTTTTAAATTTTATCTAGGGAATTTAACAGCCAAAGAAAAAACAGAACAAATAGAAAATAAAACATACTAAGAAGCGCCTAACAAAGCAGCAAGAGCAGCTGGTGGGTTTGAGACCCAATTCTGGGGAAGATAACCATGCAGCGCCGCTTGTGCCACCCAATGGGAAACACTATTGGCAGATTGAGGACTCCATTGGAGGATCAACATTTCTTGAGAAGCCAATCTCCTAATATCATCAATAACTAGTCCACACTCCCAAGGAGGAACTGTCTCAGACACACTGAGGAGGATGACTGATTTATTATCTCCTTCAATAGTCGCCCCTTGTAAACTGCAAGCCTGAGCAAAAATACAAGCCTATCTACAAGCTAGAGCTTCACCTTGGAAAGACAAGGAGATGTATTCCTTCTTAGTTAGGCCATTCAGAATCTAGCCCGAAGCATTCCTCAAAATCACTGCAATAGAGGCCTGAGAAGAGCCTTTCTTCGTAGCCACATCCCAATTGAATTTGAATTGACCTTGATCTGGGGGCGTCCAGGTACCCACTCCCTCTGGGATTAGAGAAGGCCAGTGAGGAGAAGATACTGTTTGGCGATACACCGCATTCTCAAATTCCGCCATTGCCACTTGTAACAACGCCCGCGGGGGACCTCGCTACAGTTCGGACTCCCCTGTTTTTGTGTTACGTTGCGGTTCTAAATCTGAACCAAAGAGTCCAACTCTGGCAAATCATTTTGAAGAAAAACAGATTTTGAAAAGTAGTTCCAAACATGGACTGCTTTGCCAGATTACAGAGTCGCCACCTAAATATTTTAAAATGGAAAATTTAGGAAACCCTAACTCAGTGCCGAAGGCCACGTGTCCGTCATCACCAAAGTGGTCTTGGCTCGGGAGCTTGGGTACGATCGGGGAAGGTCAGCTATGAGCACCCCCTTTTGCCCGGTCCGAAGACCGGCCTCTACTAACCGTGATATCCGTTTTTGAAAACATTACATGCTCTTACCCCAATTATTAACCTAGAATTACTATGTTATGTGCGCAGCAAACAAGTATAGACTAGATTGCCTAATTTGGAAACTAACATTGCATATCCGTTTGTTTCGAAAATCTTTCGGAATTTGCTACTCGCAAGTAGGCTAAAACACGGATTTCAATGAGTTTTCCCAACTCAAGCAATCCAACCTCCACCCACAGGCATTCAAACAGTTTATCTCATATAAGCACTTAGCCGCATGGTAAGCATACTGTCATGTTAGCATTCACACGCATGTGGTATGCTAAAGCGTAAATACTTACATTGTACTCCACGCCAAAACAAGAAACTAGTTAGAAAACATGCATGTCCTAGTTCATGTAAAGATGACTAATGCAACACATACAGAGTGCGATTAGACAGACTCGGCCATCCTAAACATGGCATGTGAAATGCACGAGTAACACGTATTCAATTTGGAATTGAAAATACAATGTAGTTTGTATGATGTACCGAGCTTGATGTATGTCAACAAATGCATGGATGCACGCATGCATTGCATAAGGTATGCTAAAATAAACGTGCCCTAATCTACCGTCATAAGCAGGTAAATAAAAGGGAAGAAAGAAATGGGGGTTGGAAGACATACACACACTCACCCACACTTATTACAAATATGCCCTCACACAGAGGGACCAAAAGAATATACAGTCCGAATAACAAATCGCTAAATTAATTATTACATAATTCCTAATCTAATCAAAATAAATGCAGAGAGAAGATGGCCGCAGCCCCCGCCTCGGGATGCGCGAATGATGCATGCTCGATCCGTCTTGCCTAGAAAATCCGCACCATACCACTGCTGCCTCTGTTTTCACTGTCCTGCCTCTCCAAAGACTGCCAAAGTCCTGGGACACGTTCCTTGCACACTGTAGAATACCATCGGCTGGAGGAAATGCCCACCGGCCATGAGGAATGTCCATCGGCTGTTGATGAAGCTATCGGCCATTCACAAATGGCCGGTCGGCACTGTATGTTGCCGGTCGGCAGAAACTTCCTGCAGAAGACAGTTTTGACAGCAACAAAGGACAGACAGTGCATGGTATGAAATTTCAAGCAAATGTGTGCACCAACACATCCCTTATCATGATTTTGACTCAAAGGGGTATGTTCCTTGGTCCTCGGACCACCAATTGCGCATTTCGATGCATGATGGCTCAAGAAACCAAGTATGCACTTTGATTTCAAATGTCATGCAAACCAAACAAACACATAAAGCCCAACCTCTATCACTTGATCAAGAGGCAAGGCATGCATGCCAATGTAATGCAACCTAGGCATGTGATCTAGTATGCAACATGGGCATGCAAATGAACAACGTATGCTAGGCGCGCAACCTAAACATGTAAACAAACATGGTATGCAACAACATGCAACGATGGACTTAAACTAACCATGGATAGCTCGCAAGCATGCCAAAATCAGTGGCATGGGGGAAAACAGCCCCGAACCCGGTAAAATGACATCCGATGCAAGGAATGATCCCGAAATGCGAAGATAATATTGCACAAAAATGACTTATAGCTAACAAAGCATGCATTAATTGGTACATGACATGAAAAAGCAGAAGCAAGGCAGCCCCAAGACAAAATTTTCTCCGTACAAAATATGGCCAAACAACAAGCATAGATAGGCAACAATAGCATGCAAAATAAGGGCAAGAGAGGAGTATTGAATAGATGGTAAATGAAAAGCCCAAACAACAAAATGTCCTTCTACAACACTGAAGGGACCAAAAATATGAACATTTACAGTAGATGACATCCCCCAAATCAGTATGAAAACATGCCAAAAACGCCATGCAAGATGAGGCTCAAAGAGGGTGTATAAACATGAAGTGGGCCAAACATTCATCAAACAAGCAAAGACCCTTAATGAAACATGCCAAAAAGGTGAAAACATGCCACTTTCAGTTCTGATCATGGCCGAAAACAGAAGCTAAAATGAGCTAACAAAGCATGCAAGAATGAGGTAAAACATGGATTCAAAGCAAGTGGCATATGGAGCATGAAAACAAAGTTGAGCCCTTCTCAATGTTGAAGAGGGGCTCAACATAAACACAATATTAGTTCATGAGATGCTCCAAAACAGATCACATATTAGGCCAAACAAATCATGCAAATTTACGGTAAATAGGAGAGATTATGAAGCAAGTGCAAGATAGGGGCCTAAACAGGTTGAGCCCTTCTTCAATGTTGAAGAGGGGCTCAAAATAGGCCCTCTTACAGTTTACATTTATGCTCGAAAACAGATCACTCATAGACTAGAAATTTCATGCAAAATTATGGCATACCAAGGGGTATTGAAGCAAGTGCAAGATGGGGGTCCCAAACAGTGAGGGACCCTTAATGGAAGATGAAAAGGAGCTAAAAAAAATGACCTTTTCAGTTTTTGTCGGAGCTCAAATATACAAAAACTATGGTTAGATATGAAGCAAGAAAAGACTAGAAAAGGGGAAGATCACTCACCCTTGTAGACCAACCCTTTGCTACCTCTTGGACCAAGGGAAGCTGCCTCCTAGCCTCTGAGAAGACCTCCAAGCTGCTGGAAATGGAGTGGTGGTGTGGTGCTAGGTGGTGATGAAGAAAGGGGTGTAGAACTTGGATGTTTTGAGCTTTGGAAGAGGGAGATATGGAGGATGTATGTATGTATATATCAGATATATATCTATATCTCTGGTTTTTTGCTCCCAAAAAAATCCAACCTTTAACAATGGAGGAGGGACCTCTCTTATATAGGCAATGCTAAGCTTCTCCAACAAGCTTCAAAGGGTCAAAGGGATCTAAGGGGAGGTCAAGGCTTATTGGAGAAGCTTGGACGGCTGGTAGGCTCTTGAGGAAGCCAAGACAAGGGGTCAAGGCTTCCTCAAGAAGCCATGAGCAAAGGTGCACAAAAGAGGGTCAAAGGGGTGCAAAGGGTGCAAAACGGCCACACACGTGCATGGGGAGCAGAATCTGTGTATTCCAGCTGGCACAGATGGCATCCATTCAATCTGTAGAATACACCGGAAGGTCGTCGGCTAGCAAAAAAAGTCGTTCGGCTACCTTTACTGGCCGGTCGGCACTCTATTTGGCCGGTCGGCCATCTGTTCTGGCCGGTCGGCCATCTATTTGGCCGTCGGCAGGAAAAATCTGCTCTGCAGGTCCGACTTCAAACGGGCATAACTTCTTCATATGAACTCCTTTTCAGGTCATTCTTGTGTTCAAAATTGAAGCCCCGGAAGTAAGCTTTCCAATGCCGTAAACCTTGCATTAAATTCCAACTGTGCAGAAAGTTATGCTTGTTTTGGTGAAGGTTGCTCAGTTTCGGTCCAACCGGGATGATGCCAACTTCAACCAATCATACCTCCGCCATCCAGACTCGGGTTTAAGAGATCCTTGTATGAAAAAATGAAGCCCCGGAAGTCTTATTTCCAATGGTGGTAGCCTCATAACTTAACTCCAAGTGTATAGACAAATAGGCTTGATTTAGCGAGGACTGTCCGTCCTCTCTTAGCGATTCTTGCCTATCTTCTTCTCCAACTTGGTTTCTCCCTCTTCTCCTCTTTTCTTCAATTTCAAACCCCTAAGCAAGGTGTTTTGAAAGATTTTTCAAAGATTTCATCTCTCTTTCATTCATCTCCACTTTGTCCTTGCTTGGTTTACCGAAAAGCGCAACATTTACCGAAATGCGAGCATCAGATCATCGTGGGAATTTTATTTCAAAAATGTTTTGAAAGAGAGGTTTTAAAGTCTAAAAACCATCCAAAATAATTGTGGTCCAAACGGGGTGTGAAGTTGAGATTTGCCTCTCTCCTTGCCGAAGAAATAACCTGTGCCTGCACATCTCTCAACACCGAGCAAACCATCATAATGCCCAAGTCTTGAGGGCGGTCAAAAATGGGGTGTCTACAGTTGCCCCTCTTTGACAGAACTCGAAAGTCATAACAATGACGGGAGTGAATGTCAAAGCCCAGAGACGACCCATTTTTGACAAGGCCGAAGACTTGGACAAACAAACAAAATAAATAGATAAATGGTTGTGCCCGCAGGCTGCCTACGTATCCCTTTGCAAGGAATCAAACCAGCGTAGTTCGGGGCAGGATGCAAAGTGATGCACAATGCAAGTGCATAACTTATGATCATGCAAAGGATGCTGTAATGAAGCAATTATGCAAAATAAATGCAACATTTTAAGCGAATGCTATGCAAAAAGTAAACATGAACCAAACTACATCTCATGCAGAAAGGATGTAAGAAAATTATGCAATTCTCACGGCGTCTTGCGCGGAGAAGGCTAAAAGTGACTACCGAGAATACCCGGAGTCTCAAGCACAACATCTCTCAGCGTATCGTACACAGGAGAGAAAGAGTAACACTTCTCAGCGTAGTACACGCGAAGAGAAAGATAAAATTTCTCAGCGTAGTACACGCAAGAGAAGAAGAAAAAAACCTCTCAGCGTAGTACACGCAAGAGAAAAGAAGAAAGCAAAGAAACCTCTCAGCGTAGTACACGCGAGAAGAGAAAGCAAAAAAACCTCTCAGCGTAGTACACGCAGAGAGGAAAGAGAAAGCAAAAAGAAACCTCTCAGCGTAGTACACGCGAGAGAGGAAAGAGAAAAGCCTCTCAGCGTAGTACACGCGAGAGAGGAAGAGAAAGCAAAAAGAAACCTCTCAGCGTAGTACACGCGAGAAGAGGAAAGAGAAAAGCCTCTCAGCGTAGTACACGCGAGAGAGGAAAGAGAAAGCAAAAAGAAACCTCTCAGCGTAGTACACGCGAGAGAGGAAAGAGAGAAAGCCTCTCAGCGTAGTACACGCGAGAGAGGAAAGAGAAAGCAAAAAGAAACCTCTCAGCGTAGTACACGCGAGAGAGGAAAGAGAAAGCCTCTCAGCGTAGTACACGCGAGAGGAAAGAGAAAGCAAAAAGAAACCTCTCAGCGTAGTACACGCGAGAGAGGAAAGAGAAAGCCTCTCAGCGTAGTACACGCGAGAGAGGAAAGAGAAAAGCCTCTCAGCGTAGTACACGCGAGAGAGGAAAGAGAAAAGCCTCTCAGCGTAGTACACGCGAGAGAGGAAAGAGCAACAATGCAAGTAAAAAGGCGCACAACAATGTGGGCGAAACATGCATGACAGCGCAAGTGAAATGAGTGCATAACAATGCAACTGGGATGTGCATCACGATGCAAATGAAGTGGGTGCATAACAATGCAATTGGAACATGCAGCATAATGCAAGTGGGACGAGTGTGTATACACATTCTGTGCACAATAATCAATGCATATTCGATGCAATCTCAACAGTGTGTTTGAAATAAAATGTTGAATAAGGAAATACACGCCTTAACGAGACCAATTCAAACGCAACCTCCGATTTACCTCTCGGAGGAGTCACAATAGATTTCAAAAGGATACAACTCGTGCATGCGAACCGACGATGAGCTACGCGTCGGAGACATCAGTTGATACTTCCGCAGAAACATTTTGAGCTTGAGGTAGAGGCACACCCATACTTCGGAGCATTGACAAGGCTTGAAGGTACACCCGGAGTACAATCACGGAATTTGCTGGAAGGTGAAACACACTCAGATGCTTCGATTTTCCCTCTTTTCTTTTGCTTTGCAGTCCGGAACCTATATAGCTTCAGATAGATCCTGATTTTACTGTTCTCACATGACCTGGGTTGAACCCTGCGGTTTTTGAAAGAACGAATCTTTTTTGCACAAATGTGGAGAATGGCACAGCACTCTGAGCACAAATGATTTTTGAAATTGAGAAATGAGTTCTTAACCGGGTATTGAGCCTACGACTGAACACAGCAAAAGACACAACAACGGAAAACAAAGGTAAACAACCTAAACACATCTATCGACACTTGAACGACTCAAAACAAGAATCGAGACAAACAAAACAAAAGACACGACACACAGACGTGTTACAAAGACAAGAGACTCAGTGCACGAGGAGCCAGTTTCTCGGGTATTATTTCCCACCCTTTCTCATTTGTGATTCTCACATCACTCGGCCCTCAAGCTCTGTTTTTTCTGAAAAACCCTTTTCTCACTTTTTCTCTCAGCGCACATCTCTCTATTCTTCAATCTCTCATTTTTCATCCCTCCCCTGGGTGGTTGATGGATAAACAGAAGTTGCGGGTCTTGCCCCTAGCATTCTGCTAGATTCTTCTTCTTTCACAACAGTGACTTTCCCACAGAGGGGTTGCGCCACAACTGGGTGTGTAGCAAATCTAGCTGACATGGTTGATGATGCTCTGCTGGGGAGTTTGGACGTGGTTAGATCTGTCCAGATGAGGAAGTGGAACATCTTGATCCATTCCATTCGTGCTTCGCACTTGGCTTGATACCTCGCTGCTTGGAGGTGAGAGAGCTTTCAGCCCTTGTTGTTGACTTCAGTTGTGCCCTCTTTTGGCAGGTAGAGTGCCCTTCTTGGCAAGTATGTTGAATGGGGAAAAGACAGGACACCTGACTCAACTGTGCCCCTAGTTCATCATTTTGACCATTTTTTTTTGGTTTTTAAAACAATTTTGACCAACATGAAGTTAGATTAACATGCTTGTTCAATTTTTGATTTGAAATCATGCAAGTCAGGCTATGAGCACTGAAAATTTTCCTTTTTTGGGTCCAAGAAATGGTCCAGTTTTGGAAAAGATGGAATAATTTTCGAGAGAATTAGTCAACCTCAGTAAAAATTCTCAAAAACTATTTTTGCAAACGGCCAATGCTCAACAAGCACGGAACCTACTCTTGAGATGCAACCTCGGATCCATAGCAATGGAAAATTGCCCCTTGTCTGAAGGACACTGCATGGCAACGGAAAGTTGCCCCTTGTTTGAATGGCACCGCGTGCGTTTTGAATGGCAACGGAAAGTTGCCCCTTTTAATGCACCGCAGCGTATTGATCATCCTTCAGAGTGAATCACAACCGAACTCTCGGATACAGAGAAGGCAAAGATGATCAAAACCATTCATGGACACAATGAATTTGAAGTGTTTTAGGGCTGGACTTCAGAATGAAGTTGCCTACGTATCCCAAAGATGGGAATCAAGCCTTACGTAGTTCGGGGTTAAGGTACACTCGGGTATTTAACCTCTCCTTTTTATGCTCTAACTTTTGCCAAGGCGCCTATTGCAGGTTTTCGACCTTGCGAGCTTTGTTCTTCTTTCTTTTCTTTTTTTTCTATTCTTTTCATTCCTTTCTTCTCTTTTTTTGCATTTTTCTCTTCTTCTTTTTTTTGCTTTTTGTTTTTGTTTCTTTTTTGTATTTTGTATTTTTTTCTTTGCTCTAACTTTTGCCTGGGTCGCCCTTCCGGGTTTTCGGCCCAGCGAGCCTCTCAAAGGGTAAAAGTGTAGCGTCCATGCCAAATGGTTTTGAGGTTTTGAAGCCATCCGTATCCAGGAGAGTGGCTGTTGATTTGCAAGAGATCATCTTCGGCTCTTCGAGCACATCTGATATTTTGCCCCTAGTTCGAGGGGCTTTGATCTAGCTTCGCAAGCTTCTTTGATCATTTCTGATGATTCTGCCTCTTGTTCGAGGGCTGCTTCAAATCTGGCCACACAGGCCTCATGTTGGTTGACCGTTGAACGTTTAAAGTCAAGGTTTGAAAGCAAAGGGGTTGAGTCTCAAGGCTGAGAGCGATCCTAAGCTGCACAATCTCAAGAGTGATTCCACACAGGTCTTTGCAGGACCGCGCAAAACATTTTTTGAAAGTTTTTAAGAAAGCGACAAGTCGCTCGCGCTGAAGACAGTGTAGGACCAATCTGGATCAAAGCTAGGGTCCTTCTCAGTACTCACACTAACAAGCATGATTTCATTCATTAAGGGTTTAGCATGTCTCTCTTTCTCTCAATTGATCAAATTTTTACAAACCCGAGGAATTCCCTCCTCTTCGTTTTCACCGTAATGTTCGAAAAGTTTTGAAAAACTTAGGTCATTACAACGACTTCAAGGCACAGAAAAGACAGAGTTCTTAGTCAAATACTGTCATCTCATTTAGAATTTCGGCACAACTGGCACACGGCAGAAGCAAACACAAGAGTGTGAAAATCACTGCTGTTCCATTCAGATCTGTTGGCATAACTGGCTCCAAGGCAGAAACAGACTCGAAAGGAAGCAAAAAGACAAACACAAAACAAGCAAGTGATGTCTGAGGTAACACCCCGAAATCACCCGACTCCTACAAACAGGACTGACCTGATACAACAAGACAGACCCAACTGACTCAGTATGAAAGGACTGACTCAATACACAAAGACAAGACTGACCCAATACCCAAGTCAGAAAGCAAAATTAACAGCATTTGTACATTTGCTCAAAACAGTGCATGCCGTCCACCACATCTGAAGTAAACTGAACGCCGCCCGCAGGTGGTCCAACCTCTAATCACATCACATTATCCCCCACAAGTTCACTGATCAAGTGCCGATAGACTTTGCAGGACCTGGTGCGGGGATGACCCCGTTGTCGATCAGATTTTGTATCTCATGGCGAAGACGAAAACACATGTCAGTGTCATGGCCAGCTCGCTGATGGAAGGCACAGTAATCAGCTGGGTTATGTGAGGGAGGGGGTTTCTTTGGTAACGGTTGTGGCTCCAGTGGCTTCAGATACCCCTTTTTGATCAAGGTCCTCAGGGCCATTGATAGAGACATGTACAGTGGGGTAAACACCCTTTGGCCCTGAGGTGGGTGTTTGGCTGTTTGTGAGCTAGTTTCGGATGTACCGGCGAATGGGGTGGTCATTTTTTGTGTGGTGGTGGTGACTATGCCCACATCTGAAGTTATAGTAGCTGCGTCACCACTGGTGGTCGCATTTGAACTGTGGATAAATTCCCTCCTAGGTTGCTCCTTCTCCTGGTCAATAAGGCCCTGCTTCATAGCGTCCTCAATCTGTACCCCCATCTCGTGTAGGTCTGAAAAGGTGGGGAAGGGGAGCACAATCATCTTTTGCATAAGCTTGGGTTGGAGGTTGCGCACAACCATCCGTATCTGGTCTTTATCCGTTGGCCTAATGGTCATCATTGAGGCCTTTGCTCGCCACCTCGCCACAAATTCTGAAAAACCCTCTTTTGGCTCTTGGCGGGTGATTTCAAGATCACGGGTTGTGACCTCAATCTGTGTGTTGTAGGAGTACTGATTACTGAAAGCCTCAGCCATCTCTTCCCAATTCTGTTTCACAGAATTCTCCAATTTCGCATACCAGATTGCGGCTAT
The DNA here is from genome assembly GCA_030407325.1 of Camellia japonica. Lineage (NCBI taxonomy): Eukaryota > Viridiplantae > Streptophyta > Magnoliopsida > Ericales > Theaceae > Camellia > Camellia japonica. Next base: position 175,647,501 of record JAPPVO010000036.1, read on the forward strand.
CCCAGACAGGGTCCGGCCGAATAGTGACAATTTCTGGGCTGTGGTCAAACCCATTGGTCTCAGGATATCAGAAAACAGGTGGAGGTGCACCATGGGGTCCCCGGACCCATCAAATCGATCAATATGAGGCATTTTGAATCTGTCGGGCAGCGTCACAGCTGCATCGGTGTATCCATCTTCAATATCGGGGATAGTCTTGACTCCCTGAGATCTCTTGAACAGCTTTTCAAGCTTGCTTAACTTCAGTGCGGTAGGGTCAGTCTCGAACTCAAAGGGAGAGTCCGGTAGGTTGGTGGTGGGTGTTTTGGATTGCTGGGGTAAAATTGGGAGCGGAGCCGGCCCTACCGGAATGTCCGTACCTTCCTGGACATTGGGTGTTTCCCCGGGTGTCTGAACCCCTGGTGGTGGAGGAGCTTGATGCGAAGCAGATGCTCCGGTTTGTTGCTCTAGCCTGGCAATTGTCTCTGCCTGTTGGGCTATGACCACAGCCCGTTGCTTGGCGAATTCTGCTTGACAGACAGCGTCTTGCTGCATGGTTTTCATACTATCCTGGAGTTGGCGCACCATCTCTTCCAGACTCGACATATTGTCCTGATCTAACTGAGCAACCGGTATATTTGTGTCTGCAGTAGGCTCGGAAATCTCAACCCGACTGCTCAAAGATCACTGATCTGGTAGCTGTGGTACTGGTGGTCTATGCCTGACTAGCCTTCTCTGGCCCTGATTACCCTTGAACTGAGTTTCTGACCTGACAAAGTCTATCAGCACAAATCCAATGTTCCTGGGGGATAGTGGAGCCTTCTGAAGCTATGATTCCAGGACTACCTAGCAAAAGAGAAAACAGACAGCATCTCAGCTCAACCTCACTGGAACGGATACGAGCAAAGCTGAATGACTGTATTCTATTACTGATCACTGTTCCCCGAAATCACTGCCCCAAATCTGAATCTGATACCCGCGGATATAACTGATTCCCCAAAATACTGTTACTGGTGCCCTCAGGCTGGATATTAAAACTCGCAAACTGATGTGCGCATTCCCTGTAGAGATACACTCTAAAAGCACATAACATGCAAAAGAGAGCCAATACACCCCTATGTTGGGGCATGGTTTCCCTGTCCTATTTTGTCAGGAGCTAGGGTTTCACTACGCACGCAGCGGTTTCAAACAACCTAATCGGGTAAGCAACCTGTCCTAGTTTGGAATGGTCACTATGGATCCGAATATGCACTAGGTCGAATGGTCAAAAGGGTGCCCCGGTAAAACCGGGGTTTGTGTTCCCATACTGGCAGAGCCCGCAACCGGTCAGCCTTATGGACATGCCTTGACAAGACAAGCCTCCGGCAAACCGCTCAGGAATAGCAGATGGCCAACACGGTGTCCTAGGCGCACCAATGCAAATGCAATGCAAAGAGACACATAAATGAACTCAAAACAGGATATCACGAGTTCGAGTCAAGCTCTCTAAAATCCCCAGCAGAGTCGCCAGAAACTGTAACAACGCCCGCGGGGGACCTCGCTACAGTTCGGACTCCCTTTTGTGTGTTGCGGTTCTAAATCTGAACCAAAGAGTCCAACTCTGGCAAATCGTTTTGAAGAAAAACAGATTTTTGAAAAGTAGTGCCAAACATGGACTGCTTTGCCAGATTACAGAGTCGCCACCTAAATATTTTTTAAAATGGGAAATTTAGGAAACCCTGACTCGGTGCTGAAGGCCACGTGTCCGTCATCACCAAAGTGACTTGGCTCGGGAGCTTGGGTACGATCGGGGAAGGTCAGCTATGAGCACCCCCTTTCGCCCGGTCCGAAGACCGGCCTCTACTAACCGTGATATCCGTTTTGAAAACATTACATGCTTATTCCAATTATTAGCCTAGAATTACTATGTTATGTGCGCAGCAAACAAGTATAGACTAGATTGCCTAATTTGGAAAAACATTGCATATCCGTTTGTTTGAAAAGCTTTGGAATTTGCTACTCGCAAGTAGGCTAAAACACGGATTTCAATGAGTTTTCCAACTCAAGCAATCCAACCTCCACCCACAGGCATTCAAACAGTTTATCTATATAAGCACTTAGCCGCATGGTAAGCATACTGTCATGTTACATTCACACGCATGTGGTATGCTAAAGCATAAATACTTACATCGTACTCCGTGCCAAAACAAAAACTAGTTAGAAAACATGCATGCTAGTTCATGTTAAGATGACTAATGCAACATACAGAGTGCAATTAGACAGGCTCGGCTATCCTAAACATGGCATGTGAAATGCACGAGTAACACGTATTCAATTTGGAATTGAAATACAATGCAGTTTGTATGATGTACCGAGCCCGATGCATGTCAACAAATGCATGGATGCACGCATGCATTGCATAAGGTATGCTAATTTTAAATGCCCTAATCTACCATCATAAGCAGGTAAATAAAAGGGAAGAAAGAAATGGGGGTTGGAAGACATACACACACTCACCCACACTTATTACAAATATGCCCTCACACAGAGGGACCAAAAGAATATACAGTCCGAATAACAAATCGCTAAATTAATTATTACATAATTCCTAATCTAATCAAAATAAATGCAGAGAGAAGATGGCCGCAGCCCCCGCCTCGGGATGCGCGAATGATGCATGCTCGATCCGTCTTGCCCAGAAAATCCGCACCATACCACTGCTGCCTCTGTTTTCACTGTCCTGCCTCTCCAAAGACTGCCAAAGTCCTGGGACACGTTCCTTGCACACTGTAGAATACCATCGGCTGGAGGAAATGCCCACCGGCCATGAGGAATGTCCATCGGCTGTTGATGAAGCTATCGGCCATTCACAAATGGCCGGTCGGCACTGTATGTTGCCGGTCGGCAGAAACTTCCTGCAGAAGACAGTTTTGACAGCAACAAAGGACAGACAGTGCATGGTATGAAATTTCAAGCAAATGTGTGCACCAACACATCCCTTATCATGATTTTGACTCAAAGGGGTATGTTCCTTGGTCCTCGGACCACCAATTGCGCATTTCGATGCATGATGGCTCAAGAAACCAAGTATGCACTTTGATTTCAAATGTCATGCAAACCAAACAAACACATAAAGCCCAACCTCTATCACTTGATCAAGAGGCAAGGCATGCATGCCAATGTAATGCAACCTAGGCATGTGATCTAGTATGCAACATGGGCATGCAAATGAACAACGTATGCTAGGCGCGCAACCTAAACATGTAAACAAACATGGTATGCAACAACATGCAACGATGGACTTAAACTAACATGGATAGCTCGCAAGCATGCCAAAATCAGTGGCCATGGGGGGGAAAACAGCCCCGAAACCCGGTAAAATGACATCCGATGCAAGGAATGATCCCGAAATGCGAAGATAATTGCACAAAAATGACTTATAGCTAACAAAGCATGCATAATTGGTACATGACATGAAAAAGCAAGAAGCAAGGCAGCCCCAAGACAAGCATTTTCTCAGTACAAAATATGGCCAAACAGCAAGCATAGATAGGGCAACAATAGCATGCAAAAATAGGGGCCAAGAGAGGGGTATTGAAGTAGATGGTAAATGCAAAGCCCAAACAACAAAATGTCCTTCTACAACACTGAAGAGGGACCAAAAATATGAACATTTACAGTAGATGACATCCCCCAAATCAGTATGCAAACATGCCAAAAATGCCATGCAAGATGAGGCTCAAAAGAGGGTATAACATGAAGTGGGCCAAACATTCATCAAACAAAAAAGACCCTTAATGAAACATGCCAAAAAGGTGAAAACATGGCCACTTTCAGTTCTGATCATGGCCGAAAACAGAAGCTAAAATGAGCTAACAAAGCATGCAAGAATGAGGGTAAAACATGGATTCAAAGCAAGTGGCATATGGAGCATGAAAACAAGGTTGAGCCCTTCTTCAATGTTGAAGAGGGGCTCAACATAAGCACAATATTAGTTCATGAGATGCTCCAAAACAGATCACATATAGGCCAAACAAATCATGCAAATTTACGGTAAATAGGAGAGATTATGAAGCAAGTGCAAGATAGGGGGCCCAAACAGGGTTGAGCCCTTCTTCAATGTTGAAGAGGGGCTCAAAATAGGCCCTCTTACAGTTTACATTATGCTCGAAAACAGATCACTCATAGACTAGAAATTTCATGCAAAATTATGGCATACCAAGGGGTATTGAAGCAAGTGCAAGATGGGGGTCCCAAACAGTGAGGGACCCTTAATGGAAGATGAAAAGGAGCTCAAAAAAATGACCTTTTCAGTTTTGGTCGGAGCTCAAATATACAAGAAACTATGGCTTAGATATGAAGCAAGAAAAGACTAGAAAAGAGGGGAAGATCACTCACCCTTGTAGACCAACCCTTTGCTACCTCTTGGACCAAGGGAAGCTGCCTCCTAGCCTCTGAGAAGACCTCCAAGCTGCTGGAAATGGAAGTGGTGGTGTGGTGCTAGGTGGTGATGAAGAAAGGGGTGTAGAACTTGGATGTTTTGAGCTTTGGAAGAGGAGATATGGAGGATGTATGTATGTATATATCAGATATATATCTATATCTCTGGTTTTTTGCTCCAAAAAATCCAACCTTTAACAATGGAGGAGGGACCTCTCTTATATAGGCAATGCTAAGCTTCTCCAACAAGCTTCAAAGGGTCAAAGGGATCTAAGGGGAGGTCAAGGCTTATTGGAGAAGCTTGGACAGCTGGTAGGCTTCTTGAGGAAGCCAAGACAAGGGGTCAAGGCTTCCTCAAGAAGCCATGAGCAAAGGGTGCACAAAAGAGGGGTCAAAGGGGTGCAAAGGGTGCAAAACGGCCACACACGTGCATGGGGAGCAGAATCTGTGTATTCCAGCTGGCACAGATGGCATCCATTCAATCTGTAGAATACACCGGAAGGTCGTCGGCTAGCAAAAAAAGTCGGTCGGCTACCTTTACTGGCCGGTCGGCACTCTATTTGGCCGGTCGGCCATCTATTTGGCCAGTCGGCAGGAAAAATCTGCTCTGCAGGTCCGACTTCAAACGGGCATAACTTCTTCATATGAACTCCTTTTCAGGTCATTCTTGTGTCAAAATTGAAGCCCCGGAAGTAAGCTTTCCAATGCCGCAAACCTTGCATTAAAATTACAACTGTGCAGAAAGTTATGCTTGTTTTGGTGAAGGTTGCTCAGTTTCGGTCCAACCGGGATGATGCCTAACTTCAACCAATCATACCTCCGCCATCCGGACTCGGGTTTATGAGATCCTTGTATGAAAAATGAAGCCCCGGAAGTCTTATTTCCAATGGTGGTAGCCTCATAACTTAACTCCAAGTGTATAGACAAATAGGCTTGATTTAGCGAGGACTACTCGTCCCTCTCTTAGCGATTCTTGCCTATCTTCTTCTCCAACTTGGTTTCTCCCCTCTTCTCCTCTTTTCTTCAATTTCAAACCCCTAAGCAAGGTGTTTTGAAAGATTTTTCAAAGATTTCATCTCTCTTTCATTCATCTCCACTTTGTCCTTGCTCGGTTTACCGAAAATTGCAACATTTACCGAAATGCGAGCGTCAGATCATCGTGGGTTTATTTCAAAAATGTTGTTTGAAAGAGGGTTTTTAAAGTCTAAAAAACCATCCAAAATAATTGTGGTCCAAAACGGGGTGTGAAGTTGAGATTTACCTCTCTCTTTGCCGAAGAAATGTGTGCCTGCACATCTCTCAACACCGAGCAAACCATCAGTAATGCCAAGTTTGAGGGCGGTCAAAAATGGGGTGTCTACCCACTTGAGCTCGATGCAAAGTCGATGAGGGCTCCACCGGGGAGATGGTTAAAGACATAATTGTTTTGGTCCTTCCATATGAACCAGCCAATCCAAGCTACTATACCAAGGCAAGAAGCTCGATCTTCCTCATTCTTGAGTTTTTCCACCAGCCCACACGACCATTGCACAGTCGATTGAATGGTTCCACATTCAACTTTGAAATTTAAATCACTCCCAAACCATACAGCTCTAACCCAACCACAGTCGAAAAGAAGATATTCCACCGATTCAGGTTTGCTGTGGCAGATTGGGCATTCATTTGAAGGGCACACCGTCTCCGAAACAGATTCTCTTTAGAAGCCAGCACATTTTTACACGCTCTCCACCAGAAATGTCGGATCTTTGGAGGAACTTTGAGAGTCCAAATTAACTTCCAGAAACTGTTTGGAGGTCTAAAAGAGGAAGAGGGTCTCTGAATCCCCTGGTTTTGCGCCTCCGAAAGAGCTACATGATAGCTAGTTTTGACTGAATATACCCCTTTTGATTCAAAGTGCCAGATCATAGCATCTTCCTTAGTTGTCAAAGGTAGGGGAATTGACTTGATTGCTTCCACTTCCTCTTCAGATACCAGACTACGAAGAACATCTACCTTCCAACTCATACGGGTAGAATCAATCACATCTTCTACCTTCGTGATCAAAGATCCATCAGGAATTGGAGTGGATATCTTGAATTTAGGGAGATGGCACCCATTTGTCGACCCAGAACTTGACGTTGACATCCACTATGAATTTGCCATCGCAAAACTTACATAAGCACATTCTTCTTCCTGCCATGCCAAAATACTAGCCCAAGCCCAAGAAGCTCTACGCTCTTTGGCCGCTTCCAAAAAGGAGGAGTGGGGAAAATAGATTACTTTCAAGATGTGAGCACCAAAAGAGTTTGGTACTTCACTAATCTCCAACCTTGGCGAGCTAATAGGGCCAATAAAAGCTTTGAAGTCTCGGAAGCCTAACCTGCCTTGAAATTTTGACAGCGCCACAAGAGTCCAATTTATCCAATGAATTCCTCTACCTTCTGGGTCCCCTCCCCACCAAAATTTGCTAATATATGCATTCAACTTGCACAAAACCATTTTGGAAAGGCAAAACAGGCCATGGCGTAGGATGGGATAGCTTGAACCACTGCTTGATCAAGTCTTTTTCCCGCTTGTGATATAGTTTGATTTTCACCCTTGTAATTTGAGAACACTCTTTCAATTATGAATTGAAAAGCTTCCTCTTTTGACCTACCCCAAAAAAGAAGGTAAACCCAAATATTTTGCATTTGCAGTGGTAGTCTTTAGACCTGGAGGGCAATATAGAGTTGCTGACTTGTGGCTGAACATTTGTAGAAAATTGCACTTAATTTGTAAAATTATTTGTTGACCAGATGCCTTACAGTAAATGTCCAGAACCTCAACACATTTTTGCATTCCTGAAGGTCAGCCTTAAGAAAAAATAAAACATCATCCGCAAAAAATAAATGCCAAAGGGTTGGGCAATGCCCAGTAATCTTCATCCCCGAGATTTGATTATGAGTGAGACTTCGTTTGAGGAGTCTTGAAAGAACATCCGCCACTAAAATGAACAGATAAGGGGAGAGGGTGTAATAACCCGACCCTCGCATACAATTCTGATATATTTTCAGTCCTATTTTGTGCTTTCAAATGCTTATTGTGAAATTCTATAAGAAATTGAGATTATTTAAGTGAATCCTATGATTATGGATGTATATCTGTCCAATAAGGAAAACATCTGTTACAATTATAATGTCTGAACCAGAAATTGAAAGCCTTAGAGGCTTAATTACCAGAAATTGATTTTACATTTGAAGTCAGCATGAGTTTTAGTTCTTAAGAAGATTTTCTGTGAAATTTTGATTATGAATGATTAAACTGATTAGTTTTCGTCTTATTCACTTTTTTTTTTATATATGTAAATATCCATGCTCTTTACTCATTGACTTGGGACTTCATCTCATAAAAATATCCTGAGAAAGAGGCTAGGAAAGGGAAATTAGGGAAAGGAGGAAGTTCTACAAGGAGGAGATTGAAGAAGTAAGAGAGAGTGTTAGGGATTGTAAAGCTCAAGGTATGGTTAACTTTTTTCTTGCTTATGGATGAGGAATTCCTTGGGTATTCATGCAACTTAAGACTTGTGTGTGTGTGGTGTGTGTGTGTGTGTGTTTATGGCACCTAAAGAATTGAATTAATGTCTTTCTTTATGTTGTAGTTGTGTTAATGTGAACCATGTAAAGGAAATTACATTTCATTCTCCTTGATATGCTTGAGCTCAATTGTTGAATAAATGATTAAGTGTATACATATCTATGGGTGTGTAAAGGGGGAATTGCGTTGTGTTTATGAATCTTAAGAATTAATGGAAATAACTTGGAATTGAGTTATGCTGTGAATTTTAAGAAGTAGAGATCTAATTTAGTTGGATTGTTATGTGTTATGCATCCTATTAACATGTTTTGAGAACCCCCTTGAGGCCTTATAAACTTACCAAAAAATGGGATTTTGCTGGAATTTCGGACAGGATTATGCAGAATCGCCGCACGTGCGGGGGTCATGGCCGCACGTGCGGGAACCCATGCCGTACGTGCGGGAGTCATGGCCGCACGTGCGGGAAATGAAGGATTTTGGCACTTTGGGTTCTATCTAAAAAGCATGTGCGGGGCATTACTGCCGCACGTGCGGGAGTCTTTGCCGCACGTGCGGGGCTCACAGCCGCACGTGCGGCCCATGTTGGGAAAAACTGTTTGCTCCATTTTGCGTGCTGGACCCTCAGATATTTTTAGAATTTGTATTTTATGCCTATTGATGTGTGTAAAATTCATTTGAAGTGAAATGAATCCGTAGATGATTCAACAAAGAGAATGAACTAATGTGCAAGGTATGAATGTGTGCATGTGTAATAACCCTCATGACTGACCACCGATTAATTACCGATTACCGCTAAACTGAGAATGATTATGATTGGTAATTGAACTGACTGGATTACTGAACTGACTGACTGAAATCTGAAACTGAATTGATTGCCTATATCTGTTTGAATTGCATTCTATCTATTTGACTGTGTGATTATCTGTTCATGTCTGTGTGTTAAACTGCAAATTGAAGGCCTTATCAGCAGCCGAACCGGAAATCGATTAGTGTTTTATGATCGTCATAATTTATGTGATTTTATGGTGTAATTATCTGAAAACTGATTAGGTATGATTAAATTAGAGTAAATGTTGCTAAGTTACATGAATTGAGCTTATTTACAATTAGACCACTTAATGGCCACTATCTATACACTTTTGAGACCATTACATTACACTCAAACAAATGTTTCCTCAGCTCATTCCTGTTTCCACCGAATTAGAGAGAGAAGAGAAACTTGAGGAGTTGATTTCATTTCAATTTTGCTTGTAATTGCTTTGGTAATTGAAGGAATTGGAACATAGGTTGCAAATTAAGCTTCCTCACCTTGTAATGAAGCTCTAGGTAAGGAATTTAACCTCTCATTGTTGTGTTTAAGCTTGTTCATGCCTAGTTCTTGTATCCTTAGTGATTTAAGCCTTGAATTGGTCCATATATGTCAAATTGGAGCCTAGCTCATGCATGCATGCCTTTAATTTGAAGTTTTGAAGTTGTCCTTCATGAAATGGTACATGCATGTTCATAATTTTGCAAACGGTCCATGTTTTCACTTGTTTTTGGAACAATTGGCTCACTAGAGCATCAAATTGAAGCTTTGAAATGATTGAATTCATGCATGTTTGCATATTCTTCATGTCATTAAATTGGTTCGAAATTGAGTTTGAATTAAACACCCTTGGGCTTGATTTCACAAATTAAGCTTTGAATTATGTTATTCTATGTGTTTACAAATGTTTTCCAGAAATTTGCCCAAGAAGATCGAATTTAGTGCATTTAACGTGATTTTGAGCTTGGGACTCAAGTCTGGAATTTCTATATTTTGGTCGTCCGCTCGAGCGGGAAAATCGAGCTCCCAGCATCTTGCACTGTGCATCAGTCCGCTCGAGCGGAGGACTGGGTGACACGCTCGAGCGGGCGTCGAGCGTGAATTTCACCTATCCAGTACTTTTTGGTCCGCTCGAGCAGGAAAGTTTACACTCAAGCGGGGAACTTTATTGCATGTCCGCTCGAGCGGAGAAACTGCGCTCGAGCGGGACTCTGTTTTCTGAAATTTTGAAAATATTTTCTGAGTACATCTTTGCATCCTCATCCCATCCTAGGCATTCTTAGGCCTAGTTTAAGACATCTTAATGAGGATATAGATGTAGAACACACCGAGGCATATTAGGGATTAAGTTATTATCTTTCCCAACTGTGTAGCTTAGTGTGTGTTCATTCTGTACTGTTTAGGGTTGGCATTTTGAGGAGACACTCTAGCCTACTATAGCCCAGAACTCTGTGAGTAACAATTGTGTAAAGATATGTTCAAAATGATTATCTTTTGAATACTGAACTGTACTGTTTTCTGAACTGTCACTGTTAACTGAATGAATGTATGTCCTATATTCTGAACTGTATTGTGGCATCCTTAGCAACTACTTACTGACTGTTACTGTCACAGAGATCTCTGTCGGTTCCCTCATTGGAACCACTACTGTTTACTGATTGATGGCCATCACTTACTGTTCGGTCTTTTAAGACCTACTGTTTACTGTTATGCTAATGGATGTACCACATATGACTGTTTACTGTACTGAACAATTGATATACTGATTTAATGAACTGTTTTCATTACTGTAAGGACATTCATTCTAAACCCCTTTACGCTTTATGTTATTCACTAAGCTTTAGCTCACTGTTCCTATATATATGTAGGTGTACAGGTACCGGATCAAAGCTAGAAGCGTCAGGGTTAACTCCAGTTTTGTCAAGCCAACCACTGTGCCTCACTGCGAGGTTCCGAGCCTGCCAAGCTATGGCTTAGGGGTGTTTTTTATTTCCCCGTCTGTCTCTGTACTGTTTTGTAATACTGTATAGACTGACAACACCATACTGTACTGCGTAATAGGGATTAAGTTCCTATACTGAATGATTATAAATGTTGTATATACTGTTAGCACTGCCTGTACAAATGTATGAAAAGTCTTTTTGCATTCAGACTGTCACAGCACATTGGACATCGTTTTATTACTGTATTGGCTTCCGCCATGCCCTTGTACTCTGTTTTACTGTATTACTGTTAAGCAGGCTTTCGGTAATCTCGGATTACTGGCCGGTTACGGTGCTAAACCCATAGGGGCGGGTTTGGGTCGTGACAGCAGGACACACTCCGAGAGGAACTAACACGTCGTCACAACACTGTGAGTAGTAGTACTGTAATCGCACATTTCTTTACCGTTAATAATTATTATTATTATTAACGCTCTGCTCTTCACAAGTTGTTACGTTACGTTAACATTATGTTGATTGGAAAGCGGTGTGAAGTTATGTAAACGTTAAAAGATTGTGGCGTATATCTGTATGACTCTATGAACTCCGCACAAGAATTACATACGAATATTAACACTATACGATTAGTTGATGGGAAGGAATTATGAATGTAAATCCCACTTAATGGGAACATGATATTTTGAACGGGAACGTAATGTTCTGAATGACCTATCATGAACTTCTACAGTTTTATCTGGTTCAACACATGTTTTGTGACCTTAGATATCTACCCAGAATGGATTATCAGAATAAATAATTAGATCAGATTATGATGTCATGTAACTCACATTATGATGTAAACTGTTCTGTCTTTGTTAAGTGTACTGTAATGACATGATTTGATTTGATCGGTCTTTAAGACCTAATGATTTCTGATATGGAACAAAGTGCTGTACGAAACTAAGTGCTGCAATGCGAGTCACCTCTAGAATTCGTACGAGCCACCTCTTGAGTCCATACATATGTGAAAGTTATGAGGCCTATGGCCGTTCTGTGAAAGTTATGAGGCCTATGGCCGTTTTGTGAACATTGTGAGGCCTATGGCCAATCTGTGACATCTGGGCCTACGATCATTCTGTATGATCTGTTAGTATGAAACAAAGTGCTGCACGGAACTAAGTGCTGCAATGCGAGTCACCTCTAGAATCTGTGCGAGCCACCTCTTGAGTTCATACATGCATGAAAAGGGCTTAATGCCGATCCCTTTAAGGGCTGATTGCCAATCTATTTAAGGGATTAATGCCACTCTAGTCAAGAGCTTAAAGCCATGTTGTTTAAGTTTAGGCCTAAGGCCATTCTGAGAATAATTACAAGATAAAGTTAACTATATGTTCTCTGCACTTATATATGTACAGTGTAATTCAAGTTAATTGTTAAATTGTTTACATACTACTATTCACTGAGCTTGGCTCACTTTATGTTATGTCTGTTTCTGTAGGCACTCCACCTGGAGGTCAGTCTTAACCCATGGCGTCTGTTCCTCTTTTGTCAACCTCAGAATGTCCAGGCACTTAAATGGAAGCAGCTTATTTTATAGAGTTTTGCTAAGCTTTTGGTTTTGTACCCTGATTGTCTACCTAAGGTTGAAGTGTATTTAATCCTTTTACCTTCCAATGTTTTTGTTATACGCCTAATCTGGAGGGCTGGGTCTATATATGCATATGTACATAGCTAAATTCTCTGATGCACGTCATTGTAGGTTTATCTGCCTTATGTTTTGTTTGTGATCCTGGCATGTTAATGGTCGCTCAATGGATGTAGTTCTGTTTTTTTTTTTATTAAATTATAATATTTAATGCTTCCGTTCAGGCCCCGTATGTTATGTATATCAGGTTAAGTGTCCGTTTCTAATTGGGGTGTGACAGAGGGGGTCACCTTGTCGAAGCCCTCGAGAAGGAATAAACGAGCCTCTTTTCTCACCATTCGCAAAGATAGAAAAGCTCACTGTTGTAACACATTCCATAACCCAATTTACCCATTTAGAGTGAAACCCTAACTTTTCCAAGACAGCAGCTAAAAAATCCCATTCTATCCGATCATAGGCCTTGTTGAAGTCGAGTTTGATAGTGTAGATGCGCCCGCGTGGGCCTCAACGCTACAGTTCGGACTCGATTTGTCATGGTTCTTAATCTGAACCAAAGAGTCTAAATCCGGCAAATCGTTTTGGAAAACAGATTTTTGTAAAGAAGTGCCAAACATGGACTGCTTTGCCAGATACAGAGTCGCCACCTAAATATTTTTTATGGGGGAATTTAGGAAACCCTGACTCGTTTGCCTAAGGCTACGTGTCCGTCATCACCAAAGTTGCCTCGGCTCGGGAACTTGGGTACGATTGGGGAAGGTCAGCTATGAGCACCCTCGCTCGCTCGATCAAAGATCAGCCTCTACTAACCATGATATCTTGTTTTGAAAACATATGCATTCTTATTCCGATTAATTAGCTAATCTTACTATGTGATGCACACAACACAAAAGTATAGACTCGATCGCCTAATTTGGAACAAAGCATTGCATATCCGTTCGTTTGGAAAATGGTTTCGAATTTGCTACTCGCAAGTAGGCTAAAACACGGATTTCAATGAGTTGTTCCAACTCAAACAATCCAACCTTCACCCACAGGCATTCAGGCAGTTATATCACATAAACAAATAGGCTCATGGTAAGCATGCTGTCATGTTAACATTCACACTCATGCGAGATGCTAAAGCATAAAAAGCTTACCTAGTACTCCAAACCAAAACAGAAACTAGTTAGTAATCAAATGCATGATCCTAGTTCATGTTAAGATGGCTAATGCAACACATACAGAATGCAACTAGAATAGGCTCGGCTAATCTAAGAATGGCATGTGAAATGCGACAACTCGATACACGTATTCAAGTTGGAATGGAAATACTATGCAGTTAGTATGATGCGCCGAGCCCGGTGCATGCAAGATTGATGAATGATGCACGCATGCATAGCATAAGGTATGCTAAATTAAACATGCCCTAATACTAACCATCAAAGCAGGTAAGTAAAAGGGAGATAGAAGTGGGGGTTGGAAGACATGCACACACGCACCCACACTTATTACAAATTCGCTCTCACTTGGAGGGACCAAAAGAATAATACAATTTAATCAACTAACAAGCTAATTAAATAGTTACAGACCACCTAATTAATTAACAAATCAATTAAGCTAAGGAAAGCATTAAAAGGCCTCGGGAAGAGGGATGCACGCATGCTCGGATTGGCTTCGCTTGGAAATCCAATGCCATGCAGAAGCTGCCTCTGTTTACCCTGCTCTGCTCCTCTGGAAATTGCACAAGTCCCAAGGAACACTCTATGAACACTGTGGAACATCACCGGCCAAAGGGGAACACCACCGGCCATTGGAAAGTGGTCATCAACCATCTATTGAGCTCTCGGCCACCAATTCATGGCCGACCGGCACTAAGTGTGGTCGATCGGCCATCTATGCCTACAGAAACCTGTTTTGACAGTAGCAGAGGGCAAACATGGCATGGCAATGCATTTCAAAGCAATGTTTGCACCACCGCACCCCTTATCATGTTTATGACTCAAAGGAGCTTGGTACTTGGCCCTCGGACCATCAATCGCGCATTTTCAATGCGTGATGGCCCAAGATGCCAAGTTGTGCATTTTGATTTCAAATGAAATGCAAACCAAATAAACACATAAAGACCCAACCTCTATCACTTGATTTCAAGAGGCAAGGCATGCATGTTCAATGCAATGCACCCTAAGCATGAAAACCAAGTATGCAACATGGGAATGCCAACAAGCATGCAAAGCATATAACATGTATGCAAGCTAATTGAGCATGCAAGATGTAATGCCAACAAGCAAATATGCAAAATATATGGCATGTTAAGCAATCAAAACAAAGATGAGAATTCATGCCAAATGCACTATGATTCAAGCATGCAACACATGCGATAGGCCAAATATGCAACAACACACAAGGCGAGCATGCAACAACATGCGAACAATGGACTTACACCCAGATGGACAGCCCTCTATTATGCCAAAATCAGTGGCCAAATGCTAAGGGAATGAGGGCCAAAATACACGCAAACATGCATGCACACATGGTTCAAAACTTAAGCATCAAAAAGTAACTTTTAAGCACACTTAAAAGAGGACAATCATGGACTAATGGCATGCATACTAAGCTCTGAAATCATGTTATAAGAGGTTCCAAACCAAGTAAACAAGACAAGCTAAGCATGCAACAATGCCCAAAACTCGAGGTAAGCAAATGGGCTTAAACCATGGCCATGCCAACCAAGCCTCACAAGGCTAAGAGGACTTAGAATAGTCCCAAGGCAGACCTAAACAAAGCTAAGGACACACCTAGATAGCATCTAAGTGGCCTACGCATGGAAGCATACAAAAGAGACCAAACATGGAGCACAAGATTACAACCTTTTAAAGCATTAAAAGAGCATCAAATGCAAGCATACAAGCATACCATGGGGACTGAAATGATGCTATAAGTGGTGCCAAACCACTGAAACAAGCCAAGCAATGCATGCTAAACACTCACACACCCGAAGCTAGCAAGCCAAAATGCAAGGTGGCTATACAAAGCATGTCAAGTATGGCCAAAGCAATTAAAAACAGAGCTAAAGCATACTAAAACATGCATAAAAGCGTCACAAAGCTAGGCCAAAACAAGTGAGCATGGTAGTCTAAATGCTAGGCACATGTTAAGGCGATTCATGGCATTACAAGACAAGTATGCAAGGCATGCATGGTGTGTTTAAACCAACTAAAAACAGTGCTATATCATAGCAAAATAAGCACAAATAACACTTAAGACATGGCCAACATGAACTTAAAAATGATGCTCACACATGAGGCAAAAATGACACATTTTGAAGACAACAAGGAGAGGGGATGGCCCTCTCCTTCTTAGGACCTTAAACCACCATTCTCATCAAAATAGCACAAAATGGGGGCCAAACAAGGCCTAAGAGGGGTCAAACAACCCCAAAGCTCAAAGCAACCTTAAACAACTATTTGAAGCAAGTAAAAACAAGACTTTTATATGTTATACATTAAGCTCAAAAACAGATGCAAGGTAGGCAAAAAGACTATGCAAAAATGGGGTATTTAAAGGTAAAGTTCTTACCCTTGAAAACCTCCTTCAAAAATGGTGCTCCAGCAGCTTCCTTAGCTCAAAACCAAGTCCAAAACTCTAAAAATAACTCTTTAGTACCTCAGTAGCTAAAGGAAAGTGTAATGGTAGGTGTTTTGTGCAAAACTATGAACAAACACACACTTAAGCACAAAAGGAGAGAGGATAGAGATAGATAGATACACACTCAAACCCTAATCTCAGACCTCTCTCTGGAATTTTTGTAACCCTTGAGGAGGGAGGAGAGGCCCTCCCTTTCTAGAGGATCACTCTTGCAAAGCTGACAAAACCAGCTAAGCAAGAGTGAAATCCCTCCATACTATGGAGGGGGGGCAAAGTGTATGCCAGCTAGCACAGCTGGCATAAAAATATCTGCAAAAGTAGATGCACAGTGGTCGGCCAGCCAAAAATGCCAAATTGACCAAAATAATGGTCGGCCGGCCACAAAGAGTGCCGGTCGGCCATAACCAATGGCCGGTGGCAACAAAACATGGCTGGTGGCCTCATGCCATGGCCGGTGGGGTATGGGGATGGCCAACAATCCATTCCCTGCCCTCCAAAGCAAAAACACAAGTGTTTGGTGCAAAACCAAACACAAAACAGTCGAGTCGAGAGATCCTGAGGCAAGGCGCGTGGCCGAGACCTCCGGGAACTCAAGACGAACACAAACATGGATAATCACCGAGTGTTCAAGTGGTGACGTCCAAGTCTTGAGGATGGTCAAAAATGGGGTGTCTACAGATAGCCATATTACCAACAACCCCTGATTTTTTTAATTTGAGAGCATGAAAGGCTTCATGGGCCACAACAATATTATCTTGAATCATTCGTCCCGGGACAAAAGTTGATTGGTTTGGAGAAATAAGGATCTTCAGAATTGGCTTTAAATGATTGGCCAAGATCTTTGTGATGATTTTTAGAGTAAAATTACATAAGCTGATTGGGCGGTATTGGGATAATAACACAGGATTGCAGACCTTGGGAATCAAAATCAAATTGGTTTGATTTAGTTCTTTAAGCAGACACCCTCCCTAGAAAAAACTCTGCACTGCTGCGCAGACCGTTTCCTCCACATCATCCCAATAAGTTTGATAGAAAAATCCCAGAAAGCCATCCGGCTCGGGAGATTTCACTACCCCTAACTGAAATACTGCTGCCTTAACCTCTGCATCACTGACCGGTTGAATTAAACTCCTATTCATTTTAGCAGTGACAATCGGATCCACTACTGCTAAGGCCTCCATAAAATTTTTGTTTCTTAGACTTGTGAATAAAGAGGAAAAGAAACCCAAAAGATGCTGATTTATATCCGGTTCCGAGTTTAGCCAAGTCCCTTCCTCAGTTTGTAAACGAAGAATTTGGTTTCGTTGGCGGCGTTGAATCATCGAGGCATGAAAAAAATGAGAATTCTGATCTCCATAATTTAGCCATCGAATACGGGATCTTTGATGGAGGAACATTTCCTCCCTGGTCAGAGCTGTCTCAAGATCAGATTTCAGTTGGTCTTGGGCCCGCATATTAACCTCTGTCCAGGGTTGGGATTGAAAAGACAAAAGCTTAGCTTTAATAAGAGCAATGTTTAAGCTATTGTTACCAAAGTGTGCTTTACTCCACCTTTTAAGCCCATCTCTACAGCACTGAAGTTTTTTAACTAATTGGAACATAGGAGATCCACCTTGAGTGACAGCCCATTTGGAACGAATAACCTCGACACAATCAGGATTTGTTGACCACATGGTTTCGAATCGAAACAGTCTAGGCACCCTTTAAAAGGTACACAGAAGTTTAACACCACAGGGCAATGATCTGACCCAACTAGGAGTTCATGGAAGACCTGGGCACATGGAAATAGAGCGCGCCATTCAACAGTCGCAATTGCTCTATCTAACCTTTCACGAATGTTAGCACATCCACGTTGGTTATTTGACCAGGTAAAGGGGAGTCCATTGAATTCCAAATCCATGAGAGCATAATCAGATAATAATTCTAGAAAGGATTGTAACTGACTCATCCTGCACTCTGCACCACCCATTTTTTCCTCAAAGAGCCCAATTTCATTAAAGTCCCCAATACATAACCAATGATATAGATTTTCAGAAGCAAACTTTTGAAACTGATCCCAGAAAAACCCGACAAACTGATCTTTGAGGGGGAGCATAGACAAATGAAACTGCCCAGCAAGAAGAATTATCGGAGGTTATCACAGCTTTGATCATGAACTTTGACTTGAATCGAATATCCATCTGAATTTCAACATTCCACCACAGGGCCAGGCCACCTGAAGCACCTTCAGGATCAATGTGACAACCCTTACCACTGATTACTGCTAAACTGTGACTGAACATGATTAAGTAACTGATCTGACTGAAATTCTGAATTGATTGATTGAGTGTATTAGTTTAAACGCAAGTCTATTTGTTTGACTGCTAAATGATCTGTTCATGTTTTATGTTTTGAATTGCAAATTGAAGGCCTTATCGGCGGCCGAACCAGAAATTGATTAGTATTTTATGCTAATTAGAATTTATGTGATTTTATGGTATGTTTAATTAAAATGTGATTTGGAGCGATTAAATTGAATTAAATAATGTTAAATCACATTAGTTGCTTTAATTACCCTTTCGCCATTAGTGGGCCACTACCTACAACATTGTCTTGGAACCTTTGATGCATCATTCTTGTTCATTCCTGGAGTCAAAACCGACTAGAGAGAAAGAGAGATAGGAGAAAATAGAGTTCTTCAAGATTTGCTTGGAAAATTGGAAGAATTGAAGAGTAGATTGCATAATTGAGCTTCTAGACTTGAATTGAAGACCTAAGGTAGGAGAATCATCTTCTTGAACTTTAATTCTAGTTGTATCTTGCATGGTCCATGAGTCATTAGTGATCTAAGTCTAGAATTGGTTCAAAATGTTGAATTGAAGCTTAAATCATGCATGCATGAACATGTTCTAGCATTTTGAGGTTGTTTTCATGGAAATTGCTACATGCATGTCCATATCTTGATTATAGTTCATGAATTCATCATGTTTTTGGAAGTTTTGACTCATCTGTTCTTGTATTAGAAGCTTTGAAGTTGACTAAATTCATGCATGTTGCATGTTCATCATGTTCTTGAAGTTTTGTTTGGAAATGGGTTCAATTGAACTACCTTTGGGCTTTGATTTTGCAAATTGATCTTTGAAACATGTCATATTATGAGTTTTAAAGTGTTTTCCAGAAAATTAGCCCAAAAGAATCGAATTTGATGCTTTAAATGTTGAATTTCATGCTTGGAGACAAATCTGGAAATTCCAGATTTTAGATCCACGCTCAAACGGGGAACTCCACGCTCGAGCGTACACTCTGAGTTCATGCAGTCCGCTCGAGCGGGGAAAGTAATGCTTGAGCGTAAAATGCGTGTATCCAGTACTTTGCATGTGTTTACAGTCCGCTCAAGCGAGGGAATGCACGCTCGAGCGAAGACTTGTGTCTCATGCTCGAGCGGGGGTCGAGCGCCCGTCAAGCGTGAATTTCATGCATCCAGTACTTTTGCAGTCCGCTCGAGCGAGGAAAGTCATGCTCGAGCGTAGCTCTTTTGTTGCATGTCCGCTCGAGCGGAGAAAGCCACGCTCAAGCGGGACCCCTGTTTCAGCAAAAAATTTGAAAAGTGTTTTAAAGTGCATCTTTGCATCCTCATTCCATCTTAGGCATTCCTAGGCCTAGTTTAAGGCATCTTAATGAGGATAATGCTGTAGAACCACACCGAGTCAAGATAGGGACTAAGTCATTGATTTCCAAGTGTGTAACTTAGTGTGTGTTCATTCTGTAACTGTAGGGTTGGCATCCGAGGACGCTCTAGCCTAACTGTAGCCCAGTGCTCTGTGAGTAACAATATTGTAAAGATATATTCAATCATGAATATTTTCTGAATGATCAACTGTACTGCTTTCTGAAATGATATTTCTTACTGAATGAATGCTTGTCCTATTTGCGAACTGTATTCGTGGCATCCATAGCAATTTACTGTTACTGTACTGTACTACTACTGTCACAGAGATCTCTGTCGGTTCCCATGTTTGGAACGACTACTGTTTACTGATATGATGGCCATCAACTGACTGTTTGGTCTGTTAAGACCTACTGTACTGTTTGCTATTGGATGTACCACCTATGACTGCTATGATCGAATAACTGATATACTGTTCAAATGACTATTTTAAATACTGAAAGGACATTCATTCTTAACCTCTTTACGCATATATTATTCACTGGGCTTTAGCTCACTGTTTATATATATATATATATATATGTACGTGTCCAGGCACCGGATCGGAGCTAGAAGCGTTGGGTTTAACTCCCTTTTTGTCAAGCCAACCACTGTGCCTCACTGTGAGGTTCCAAGTGCTGCCAAGCTAAGGCTGCTTTGGGGTGTTTTAGATTCCCCCTTTCTGTAGTTGTTTTGTATAGACTGTTTGAGACTGGCACTGTACTGTTATGGTAGGGATTTGGTCCTTAACCTGGATGTCTGTATAAGTTATATGTATATACTGTTCTAGTTATGATGTGAATATGTTATGAAAAGTCTTTTGCATACAGACTGTCACAGCTATTGGACATCTTTCATTTACTGTTTTGGCTTCCCCAGCCCCTTACTCGTATTACTGTTATACTGTTAAGCAGGCCTTCGGTAATCACGGATACTGGCCGGTTACGCGCTAAACCTATAGGGCGGGTTTGGTCGTGACAATCAACATAGCACTTCTGATTAAATGAGAGACGTCTGCGAATTCTTTCCAAATACGCCGATTTATTCTTGGTCTCCATAAGGAAAACCACCGTGGGGCGATGGGTTGCAATCAACCCTCGGAGGATCCGGACTATCAGGGGTTGCCCCATCCCCTGACAGTTCCAGCTGAGAATTAACATGGAGGTTGTGGCTGTTTGAGCCAGCCACCAAGGCCCAAATTTCAGAGTCATCATTGCAGACAGACGGGAACGTACTCGAGACTTGTGAACAACACTCATCTAGTTCAGAGGGGTTTGGTGAAGACTGAGAGCAGCTTAGTAATTCCTTAGCTGGAGTTAGTTTTTCTGACTCGACTTTCACTTCAAAAAGCCCAGACTTTTCCAATTTCTGACCATACCTTTTTGGTTTGATGGTGGTCCTCTTCGATCTCGAGTTAGACCAATAGAAGAAGCTTTTGAGACAAGGTTGTAGAGATTGGAGGGTTGAAGTTGGACATTTGTCAGAGCAGCACACTTGAGCAATTTAGGGCTCCTACCTTCATCATCATCTTCGCAAGCTTTCCCTTAAGAGTAAGCTAATTGAAAACGTAGACATACAATCGTCCACAACTTTGGTTCTTAAGTCATTACAAATGGGGCTAGAATTTGGGCTTACTTCCTCAATTTGTATTGGGCTGACCAGAGGGTTAGAAATAGTGGGCTAAGTGGAAATTAATGAAATTGGGTCCACTGGTTCTGTGACAAAATATCGAGGCCCTAAAACATTTTGTGGGTCAACAGGCCTGTTGCCGGGCCCAGTCAAAGCGACTAGAGCTTCTTTCACCCTCGGAGTATGTCTTGCCTTAATACTGTGAAAATCTCTTTTGAATAGGGAAATGTCTGGGGTAGATGTTTTGTCCTAATCCACCACCTTGTGCACCACGTCTCTCTCTGGCTCAACAGAGTTACGGTCTAAAGATTCAGTATCTCCACCTGGCACCACAGGGTTACATTCTGCTGCATCAGTACCTTGACCATGCGCACTAGCATTAATGGCTCTACTCATTTCCCCCCCACGCGCACAGTCGCCATGCGCCGGTGAAATTGATGGGCCAGAGTTGTTCACCACCGGTCGGTGCGGCGTAGCTCTGCTTCTGGTCTTTATTTCTTCCACCTGTTTCTTGTAGTGCTCCTCTAGCAACCCAGAACTCCTTGTGATCCCAGTTTTCAACTCAGGTCCATACCCAGATGTTTTGCCTTCCTCCCGAGTAACAAACTCACAACTATTCCGGTCATGGCCTATATGGCCACAGTCAAAGCAGAAATCCGAGAGTTTTTCTATTTTGAAATCAATCCATAGCTCCTTTGTTGCCTGTGTAGAGGTACCGAGCTGTTTTAGAAAGAAACCCGTGGGTAGTGTTTTAGAAACATCTAGCTCCACTCGTATTCACAGGAAACTTCTATTAGGGAGAAGTCCCTCACAATGCCCATCCATCCTTATGAGACGCCCTAATCTCTGCCCTATAGTTTCTCCATTTGTTTTTGTCATCTTTTCTATGGGTAGGCCATGTACCTGGACCCAGAAAGGGCTCCAAGTGAAGTCCATTTGAGAAACCGGACTCCCAAGCTCTACCGGTTTGAGGACCATCAGATTGCCCATAACCGACCAAGGGGCTTCCTCCAAAACCCACTGTCTGTCCTCGTCATCTTCGAAGGTGAATAGAAACAAGTTATCATTCCATGGATTGATTGAAAAGGAATTTCTCACCTTCCAAGCCCCATGAATGATTGAGGAGACCGCCTGTTTATTCAAAGACTTTGATCCTAAAATTTTTCCCAGCAGACACCGTTGAGAAACTTCATCCCGAGCATCAGGCCCATACACCAGTTCAATGGAGTTCAACTCAATCTCCATAATCTCGCCTGCGAAGGACACTTCCCAAAACTCCAGATAGGAAACCATGAAAGAAAATGATAACTAGCACAGCTTAGTGCAGAAGCTGGGAAAGACCCAGAGGAGCTACCTAGGGTAGAGAGCCTCTCATTCTAGAGAGAGAAAATTTTTCCAAATAATATTCTACTGCCTACAACAATGAGCAACAAAAAGTGTGATTTGTAGTTGGTAGTTAACATGGTTTTGGGCATCATCACCATTGATGAAGAGGTCAGTATTGTTGTTACTGATATTAAGGGTTGGTTTGTGATATTCTAAAAAAGTGCACTTTTTGATTTATTGGCTTATATGGGTTGGGTTTGGGTTGAGTTTGATGTGATGTAGAGAGGTGATGTGATTTAAATAAGATGATGTGACTTAAATAGGATAGTGACTTTTTGACTTTTTGTATTATTTACTGTACCCCAAACCAAGCCTAAGGTCTTGTTTAGTCATTTTTAATTGAATAAAGTTAGATACCTTAAAAAAATTTTAAAAATTTTACCAAATGTCTTATATAGGTGTTGGACTCAATTTATGTGGGTCTCATATGAGACATTTGATAAAACTTTTGATAGAATTTTTAAAATCTCTAACGTTTTTATTTTTAATTTTAATTAAAAAATCAATTTTTTTTATAGAAATTATCATATTATTCTTTTTATTTTTTTTATATATTTTTTTAAAAAATTAAAAAATTATTAAAAAATTCTATTTTCAAAGGAAAACTAGTAGCTACTAGCGTTGTGCCCCTTGGAAGATGAGTTTTGTTAGGCGAAGTGCGAATGGTGCGGTGTAGCTCAGTGTTTGGCTCGAATACTTGACTTCTTATTTGTTGGATCATTAGATTCATTGTTAGGTTAAATTTCAATAATTCGAATCGTTCACATTTTAAGATTTGTTGAGTATATTATACCTGTAAAAAAATCAAATCGATCGGATATCAAAAAATATATGTTCGATAAAAAGTTCAAATTATCAAAATTAAGCCTAAAAATAAGCCAAATAACCCAACAAGTGAGAAATTAAGCCTGTGTTTGGTTGTGTTTTGTAAATGTGATTTGAGAGTATGAGTTATATTTTGAGTTTGTGTGTTGTAGAATTATGATTTGAGTGTAAATTTGTTTGGTAAAGAGTTTTAAAAATAGTTTTGGAAAAGAGGTTTGATTTGAGTAGAGAATTATTGATGTGACATTTGATATGTGATACAAAATTTACAACTCATAAACTAAACATACAATTCAAAATATTTAAAGCACATAAAAAATTAAAAAAATTTCAAAAATATTTTTTCCGATTATATAAATCAATTGCAAAAAAAAAAAAAAATATATATATACTGTTCCGGACGTCCCCTTAGCAAAAATTTTGAAAAAAAAAACAGAGCAGAAGAGCGGCTGAGACAGATTTGATACAGAGCTCTCAGCAGAGCTTTTGAAACGTAATTACAAAATCCTAAACAAACATCATATTAAAATACAAGTGTAGAATCACGTTTCAAAAGCACAACCAAACACAGCCTAAGAAAGAATCTCAATGAGAAGATCTTGATTCGTTTGGCACAGTATGCAGTGATAGGAGAAGGTGATTTGACTTGAGAATAATTATCCTCCTCGCTGGTTGTCTAGTGCCTTGGAAGGATCTAGGAATTTTATTGGTGTAATCTTTTTATAAAAAATGTTTTAGATCACTAATTTAATATCATTAATATATCATTAATGACGTGATATTATGTAAATCTCATTACTAATGTGATAATTTGACTTATTTTTTTCACTATCAACTTATTATTAGAATATTACTATTTTAAAGTATTGAATCAGTGCTAATCTTTCTATTCATATTATACAATCTTCTATCATTTTGTAAAAATAAAAAAATAAAAAAACCTTTCTTAATATTAATTAAACCCATCAGAAGCACCTCTTCTGCTATGTCAGTATTAATTCAACCCATCACTACTACTATTGAGAGTGTTTTGAAAAAATAATTAAAGGTTAATTTTTGATTTTTAATTAAGTTTTTGGTTTTATTGAAAAATAATTTTAAAAATTAGTAAAAAATTATTTTTTATTTTTTAGATTTATGTTTATTTATGACATCACATCATAATAAAATGATCAAAATAATCTCACCCAGAAAATTTACTTGTAAATATGGAGGGTAGTGCTTGTTATTTCACCAGCTGCGTTTCCCAGATGATATTGGCATTTTGTGTTGGAGAAGCAGCGTTTTGGACGCTAAAACGCTGCTCAAAATGCAACTTTTAATTCGGTTCCCAAATATCCACTAATTATACGTGATTTGATATTTATTACTTCTGATATTAATTATTATTATTTTTTTTTTGTGTGAATCTATTTTAGATAAAGATAAAAAAGATAGAAAATAATAAACTTATAATGAAATCATCACTATAATTTTGTCTTTTCTTGATGATTAGGGTAGTTTGTAATTGAAAAATACATAAATTAAGGATTATATTTTAATATTTATGCGAATACTTATATCCTTTTTGATGATTTGTTTCAAAAAATACTTTCGATTACAATTCTTATTCATTATTTGATTTTGTTCAAATTTTCTTCTATTTACAAATAATAACACAATAGAAAATAATTTAGTGTTTTTTGTTTTAGTTTTCTGAATTTCGTTTTCTAGAAATTGAGTTTTTTATTTTTCGAATGTTTTTTGCTTTTAGTGAATATTTAAAAAATTTAAGTAATTTTTTTATTTTTTTAAATGCACCTTATTTAGATGTATTTAAATAGTAAAATATTTGTGAAAAAATTAATAAATATATAAAAATAGGAAAAATGTATAGAATTTTTATTTTTTTTATTTATATTTTTGGTATTTGATGAGTTTTTTAAAGATTTTTTTCACAAATATTATATTTTTAAGTATATTTATATTAGGTGTGTTTAAAAATTAAAAAAGTTGTTTATAATATTAAAAAAAAATTCATTGAAAAAAAGAGAAAAGAAAATAAAAAATAAAATTTTTCAAAAAGTATATTTTGAAAACTAAAATCAAATAAACTGATTGATATTGATGATAATGATGAGTGGCCAATTTAGTGAAGCAGAGAAAATCCAAACCCAAATTAGTTGCATAGTAATGATAGCATGAGTGGCCAATTTGCCAGGATTGTTTTGGGAAGTTGGTTAAAAGTGAATTTTTTTAATTTTTTATAAAAAAATATATAAAAAATAGAGAGGTAATATGAACCAAAATTGTCAAAAAGTAACTTTTTATTATCTTTTCAAAAAAGGCCTTAATAACATGATATTATGCTATACTTTGGCAAGGTGAATTTTTAGATAAGAAGTAAAAAAAAAAAATTTATTATAAGTTTTCATATTATTTTTTTATATTTTTTTCGTATATTTTTTTGTAAAAAATAAAAAAATTAAAATAATCAATTCCTAAGTTTTTCAACTCATAGCATGGGGGTGTCTAGAATATGTTATTTTAGTTGACTTTTATAAATAAATAAAAAAAGTGTAAAAAAAAAGGGAGACTTATTTATAAGTTTTTTTTCAGACACTTATGGTAGGCTAAGTCCTAAGTAAAAACTTATATTCTCATAAGTCCTATGAGAAGTTACTTGACACATTTACCCTTAATAGTATGTTAATATCATATCCATATATATAATTTGGAAATTCAAAAACATGTTATTTGTGGAAATCAAAGGACCAATTTGGCAAAATTGTAGGGGTTAAAAAGAAGTAGATATGTTTTGTGCCTCTACGCTAATATAAACGGCTGATTCAGTTGTTAACATTTCGAAACTCACCACGAACAGGAGAAGGGGCGCGATTCGACGGAGATGTTCGAGGAAGGTGATAACCGTTACCGTTTACGGTGAGAAGGAGGAATGATGACTCCGAAACGTAAGTGTGCATTTGCCCCTGTTTCGCAATGTTAATTTATTTGATTTTTATTAACAACCCAAAACTAGGGTTTATGTGACCTTCAGTCGTAATCTGCTTTGTTATTTGTATGTTTTGTGAGAATTGTGATGAATAATTGATTTTACAGTTTCCGAATTGGAAATAGTATGTATGTTGGGGTTGTACGATGGAGGTTCTGCGGGTTGACCAGTGTGGGTGATTTATGCTTGATTCGTTGTTATATTGGGTTTGCTAGACTATTTTGGGGGCCACAGTCACATTCATTAATTGATTTTTTTTTTTTTTTTGATTCGAGCATAGTATTGGGTTTGGTAGACTATTTTAGGGGTTTCTCGTTGTGGTACGATGTCGTTTGGTTTGCGCCTTAACTTTTTAAAACCAATTGTTGAATGTGAATGGTGCCACATCTTGGTGTTGTGTGTTGTACAGTTAATGAATGTGATTGTGGTCCAATATGAAATTAGTGTCGGATGTGAGTGGAAGCACATGTAAGTTGGACTGTGTGTACAGTGCCACGTTGTAGTACAATGTCGTTTGGTTGTTTTCACTCAGATATACAAGTAAGTTGACAGACGTGGTTGGTGCCACGTCGTATTTTGATCTGCTTGCATATTTGTGAATTTGTCAAATATTCGAGTGATAGTGTCTGTAGATTGTGGCATGGAGAGAAACAAAAAATGTAACATGATTTGGTTTGTGTGATTGTGATTTAATGTAAGCATTACGTTTGTTTTGATAGTAGTTTTCGTTGACAAGCTTCACGTAACACATCATCTTTATTTTTTGAATCATGGTCGTGCATGTGGGTGCGAAATTAGTTTTAAATTACTGAGTTGTGTGATAGTAAATTTCGTTATAATGTTTTTTGGGAATTTCCGGGGCGAATATTACATGTTTGAACTGTGAATGTGACATTAGTCACAGTTACGTCAAGTACTTCTCAGTTACATTTGGAACCATGGCCGTGAATGTGTGCACGTAATTTGTCACAGTTACGTCAAGTACTTCTCAGTCTCATTTGAAACCATGGCCGTGAATGTGTGCGCGTAATTTGTCACAGTTACGTCAAGTACTTCTCAGTCTCATTTGAAACCATGGCCGTGAATGTGTGCGCGTAATTTGTCACAGTTACGTCAAGTACTTCTCAGTCTCATTTGAAACCATGGCCGTGAATGTGTGCATGTAATTTGTCACAGTTATGTCAAGTACTTCTTAGTCACATTTGAAAACATGGCCGTGAATGTGTGCGCGTAATTTGTCACAGTTACGTCAAGTACTTCTCAGTCACATTTGAAACCATGGCCGTGAATGTGTGCGCGTAATTTGTCACAGTTATGTCAAGTACTTTCAGACACACTAGTCACATCACAAACATACTGACATGCAATGTTACGTATTGCTATTGAATTACATATTCACATACGTTTTCAGTGGATCTTGCTTGTATATGAAATGTGAAATTTTCACTGGGATCTTGCTTGTACTTTTCATTAGCTGGTATGTCTGACATTAGTCACAGTTACGTCAAGTACTTCTCAGTCACAGTTGAAACCATGGCCGTGAATGTGGGCGCGTAATTTGTCACAGTTACGTCAAGTACTTCTCAGTCACACTAGTCACATCACGAACATACTGACATGCAATGTTACGTATTGCTATTAAATTACATATTCACATACGTTATCAGTGGGATCTTGGTTGTATATGAAATGTGAATTTTTGGTGGCATTTTTTTCAGGAGGCACAATTAAACGTACACCACAGAAAGGCTGCAAGGCGAAAGTAAGCAGCAGTGAAGGGACTACAACTGGTAAAAGACGACGGCCTCAAACTCCGTCACAAAATGTGAACGCATTAGGGCAAAGCAGTGCCCGAAAAGGAAAGAAGCTGAAATATGAGCCTCAACAACGACTGAACAAACAACCAACATTTTGCTACCGTTCCAACATTGCTGGAATTGTGAAGCTGGTGGCAGCGTCAAAACTAAAAGACAAGCATTTGCAACATCTTCAGAAAACACCGTTCTGGTTGCTGTTGGATGCGATGCAAAAAACCGATCTAAACCAACATGAATTCCAAAAATGCGATGACATTGTAATGAGGATCATTCAGACATTTGTTCCAGAGAAGTTGGCTTTCATGATTGGTGGTAAACACATTGAGTTAACGAGCATCGATATGCAACTAATATTTGGAATTCAGGGTGGTAAGAAGAGTTTAGATGTGTCATATGGGCCAAGACTCCCGACTGACTTCATCCAACGAAGGTGTCCCAAAATAGCACGCATAAACTTGAAGACCATTAAGGAACTGTTAATGGATGCATTACTCGGGAACATTACTCAGGATCACCAGGATGTAGCAAAGTTACTGTGTTTGTACTTGTGTGGGAAGTTATTCTTTGCTACTTCAAGCGAGACTGTGGGATAGGGGTTCGTCCGGATTGTAGAGGATCTAGAGAACATGAAGGCATATGATTGGGCTGGAGCAATCTGCACAACTTTGATGGAGTCAATTAAGGGATTTTACTCTAAGCCTGAGAAAGTTACTGGATGTGTTACTGCCCTACTTGTAAGTGCTCTGTTTTTTTGTTTTTCCCACAATATAATTTTGATTTTGTTTGGTAGCTTTGGCACGTGTATTTGTTTTGAAAAACTTTTACAGCTAATGTTTTTAACCCATGGTCACACAGTTTTGGATATGTGAGCACACCAACTTGATACAAGCAGATCGTGGAGATGGATTTCCGAGATTTATGAAATGGAATATCAGCAAGTTGGTCACAAAGATAAGAGCAGTGGACATTGAGCAGCCAAATGATGTTGAAGTATGATTTTCTGTACCGTCAGAGTAAATATTAGATGAGCCAATTTACTATTTTGGAATTTTTATTTTTAAATTGTTTGCAGGTTGTGGTAGGAGATCTGCACATCAGTCATTCTGAACGGCGCTTCACGAAAACGAAAGATGTTAAAGAAATTGGAGTAAAGGCCGAATGTTCAAATCGCAGTGGGGTTGGTGCTAAGAGTAATGATCAGTGTGTTCATTGTGCGTCTACATCTGAAGAATACCAGAGAGCACTGGTTAAAATTGGTGTGCTTGAGATAGAACTCTAATGTAAATCTGATGTCATATTTGCATTACAGACAGAGCTAGCAACAATGAGGGCAGCGTACGAAGAAAAATGTGGCAAGTTAGAACATAAAATCACAGTGAACAATAAGCAGAAGGAATGTGACATTGAAAGTATGAAGTAGATAGTGGATGAACTTAATGACAAACGCGAAGCTTGTGGAACAGTTGGAAGAGTACGCAGTCCATAAATACACCCAAGCAGCTGCTGGTGTACAGGAGATGAAGCAAAGTAATGAGGAAATGTACCACTGTGAGGCAAATGTACTTGCCATTATGCCATTGTCAACATTGTTTCCATCTGATATGAATGGGAAGACAGAGTTACAAGGGGTGAATACTCATGTGACCCCAATCAACGACATTGGGCAAATGGCATGTGATGTGGATTTAATGGCTAGTATTAATCAAAACACTAGAACAACTGCGTTGCAGAACTCGCTTGTGAGAAACATTAAAAAGAAAAATAGGAAGGAGCATAAACTGCAAGAGTATGAATATCCACTGGTTTTGGGGAGGCAGATGAAACCATCTAATAGCGGTGTGGTCAATGGGGGTGAGTATGACAGTAAACAAGAAATGGAAAATGAGATCATTGAGGTTGACAACATTGCAGAACCAGATAGGACATTTTCTCGATTCGACTTGACTAATCGTTTACCAATCTGGAAGTTGTTATCAACGCAAGAGAAAGACAAGCTTAAAGAAGCATATGAGAATGGGGGTGACAGGTAGGTTATGCAACTTGCTCTTACCATTATGCATTTGTACATGAATTTATTGTTCAAAAAATGTATTGTAGTGCGCAAGTCTGGACTGGACCGCATGTGTCCAACTCTGTGTCTTTCAATGACATACGGGCGATCGTTAAGGGACTGACATTACGAGGCAATGTAAGTATGGTATTTCTAATTATTCGTCAAACTTCTGAAGCTTCTTCACATAGAATGCAATGTACGCACATGTATACAAGGGAAGGAAAATAAAAATAGTTTTCTTTTTCACGTAGGTGATTGATGCCTACACGAAAATGCTGATGTACGCAGCAGATGAAGGCGCCTAAATCCGTGAATGACGAAAAATCATACATTTTCAGCACATTATGTTTGGTAAGACATGCAACTGATGAAATGAATATTGTCATTTTTAGTTTGTCATTTTAAATTTCCAAAATGAATGTCTGCAGCCTACGATAAGAGATGTGGCTGAAGATGTACATGACAGGTACTTGGCATTGCGTGCCCCGCATGCCCTGAAGGCCAGATATATTCAATTCCCAATCCACTTAGATAACCATTGGATACTAATGGTTTATGACACTGATGAGGGGTTTTAGTTGCATTACAACTCTATGAAACCAAGACGTGGGAGGGAAGACAAACATTACTGGGAAGCGTCGTTGCTGGTTAGTAAACATCAATTACTTTCTTGCAGTGATATTTGTATTTTATTTTGGATAACAATACTAATTATTGTAATATAAATTTGATAATAATGTAGAAATCCTACTTTGAGGATTACATAAATCGCAGACTGAAGGTGGGCACAGTTGAAATACAAGACTTGGTAAAGGAGCTTCTAGTGGTTAATTATTGTCCACAACAAAAACCAGACTCGTAAGTTTGTTACGTTTCTTTGCAACGTATGCCATTCATGTTTCTGTACATTGCACGTGGTCTATTTTGATATTGTTACTAATGACTTAAATTTTCGTAATAGAAATGATTGTGGAATTATAGTATGCTTCATTATGAAGCAACTTGTGCGTCACCTAGATGTTGACAAGTCGATGGGAGGGGAGAGCTGCAGAACAATGTGAGCCGGTATGGTAAAGTCATTTGTGAATGACAGGAGAAGGTCATTTGTGGCTGGCAATTGACTATCTTTTGATGGTGGTATATGGGTGTAGATTTGATATATGGGGTATATAATGACACTGTATTTGTTTTGGAATGGTATAAAAAGTTTGCTGGTACAGGAAAAATTGAAAATTTTTGATGTTTTTGGTTGCATTGTCAATATGGATTACTGATTAGTGTATTTTGTTGTGGGAATAGGCAACAATGGTTAATTGTTATTATTATTATTTTTTTTGTATGCACTTTATTTTATTAATATGGCTTTATGTGTCATTCAGTAATGTCAATAGGAATTTAAGGGCAGTAGGAATGTCGGCTACATAAATGTGAATATGGTTGCGTAAATGTGAATGTAATTGGTAATGTGACTCATAATGTGAGGTTAATGTGAATGGTAATGCCATAAAACGATGTGGGTTGTTCATTTCTAATACACAGATTGTGTTTGTGAATGTATGGCAGTGTTTGGTACTTGTTTTAGGAAGTGTGAAATTACAAATGTGAAACTGGTTGGTGAGTGTGAAGTTGTATGTAAATGTGATGGTGATTGTGACAGGGAATGCGAATGTGAATGACAGAACAGGTCTGGTTGTATACCTGTAACACCTAAAAAGAAAATGTGAATGTATGACAGTGTTTTACCTTTTTTGCGAATGTGAAATACAAATGTGAATGTGGTTATGTGTGACAACCCTCACTACTGTTTACTGATAAGACCACTGCTTACTGCTAAACTGTGACTGAACTG
Source organism: Camellia japonica (assembly GCA_030407325.1). Lineage (NCBI taxonomy): Eukaryota > Viridiplantae > Streptophyta > Magnoliopsida > Ericales > Theaceae > Camellia > Camellia japonica. Next base: position 175,679,686 of record JAPPVO010000036.1, read on the forward strand.
GATAAGTAACTGATTAGACTGAAATTTCGAATTAATTGCATGAATATATTGTGTTATTTGCATTTCTATCTGTTCGACTGTTAAACTATCTGTTCATGTTTTATGTTTTAAACTGCAAATTGAAGGTCTTATCAGCGACCGAATCTGAAATCGATTAGTGATATGTGTTAATCATAATTTATGTGATTTTATGGCATATTTATTTGAAATGTGATTTGGTATGATTAAATTAGATTAAATGAAGCTAAATTATAAGAGTTGGCCTTATTTACCAATTTGCCACATTAGTGGCCCACTACATAGGACATATTGGGATTTGTTTTCATCTCATTTTATACATTCCATCAGCCACTCCTTGAGCCTTAGCCGACTAGAGAGAGAGGGAGACTTAGAAGAATTGATTTCATCTTATATTTGCTTGGGGACTTGAAGAATTTGGAAGAGAATTGTATATTTGAGCTTGTATACCTTGAATTCAAGACTTAAGGTAGAAGATTCATCCTCTTATTTATGTATTCAAGTTAGTTCTTGCATGGTCCATGGTTAATTAGTGAGCTAAGTCAAGAATTTGCTTTAAAATGTTGAATTGAGGCTTTAATCTTGCATGCATGTCCACATTGTTGAGTTTTGAGTTGTTTTTATGGAAATTCTTGCATGCATGTCCATGTTATTGTTCTAGTCCTTGAATTCACCATGTTTTTGAAAGAATTGGCTCTTTGGAGCATGTTTTAGAAGCTTTGAAGTCATTAGAACTCATGCATGTTTGAGTTTTGCATTAATTCCCATGTTCTTGAGTTTTGAGCTAAAGTTTGAATTTAATTAACTACCTTTGGGCTTTGATTTCTCAAATTGAGCTTTGAATCATGTTATACTATGAGTTTACAAGTGTTTTCCAGAAAATTAGCCCAAGAGGATCGAATTTGAGGCATTTAAACTTGGTTTTGAGCTTGAGGTTCAAATCTGGAATTTCCAGAATTTGGACTCACGCTCGAGCGGGGAAAGTGGCGCTCGAGCGTGGAATACGTGCTCCCAACACTTTGCATTGTTTTACAGTCCGCTCGAGCGGGGAAATGTACGCTCGAGCGGGGGCTTGTGTCACACGCTCGAGCGGGTGTCGAGCGCCCATCGAGCGTGATTTTCACACATCCAGTACTTTTGCCATATTTTGCAGTCCACTCGAGCGGGGAACCTTTGTCTGCATGTCCGCTCGAGCGGGGAAAGACACACTCGAGCGGGACCCTATTTTTTTGAAAATTTTGTAAAGTTGTTTTAAGTGCATATTTGCATCCTCATTCCATCCTAGGCATTCCTAGGCCTAGTTTAAAGCATCTTAATGAGGATAGTGATGTAGAACCACACCGAGGCAAATTAGGGATTAAGTTATTATTTCCCAACTGTGTAGCTTAGTGTGTGTTCGTTCTGTAACTGTGTAGGGTTGGCAACCGAGGACGCTCTAGCTTATCTGTAGCTCAGAACTCTGTGAGTAACAATGTTGCAAAGATATGTTCAATAATGATTATCTTCTGAACAATTGAACTGTACTATTTTCTGAAATAATACTATTACTGATTGAATGATGTCCTAATTGTGAACTGTATTGTGGCATCCTTAGCAACCTACTGTTGCTGTACTGTACTGTTATTGTCACAGAGATCTCTGTCGGTTCCCATGTTGGAACCACTACTGTTTATTGATATGATGGCCATCAATTGACTGTTCGGTCTGTTTAGACCTACTGTACTGTTTTGCTATTGGATGTACCACATATGACTACTATGATTGAATAACTGATATACTGATTGAAATGACTGTTTTTAATACTGAAAGGACATTCATTCTTAACCCTTTTACGCATTATGTTATTCACTGGGCTTTAGCTCACTGCTCATATATATATGTAGGTGTACAGGCACCGGATCGATGCTAGGAGCATCAGGCAAGCTCTCGTTTTGTCAAGCCAACCTATGTGCCTCACTGCGAGGTTCCGAGCCTGTTAAAGCCAAGGCTGTTTGGGGTCTTTTAGTTTTTCCCTTTTTGTTTCTGACCTGTATAGACTGAATGTTTTTGTACTGTACTGTCTTAATAGGGATCAAGTCCCTGATCTGGATAATTGTAAATACTGTGCATACTGTTTTGGTACTGACTGTATATATGTATGAAAAGTCTTTTTGCATACAGACTGTCACAGCTCAAGTAGCCCAATATTACGGTCGGATACGAAAATTAATGTGCGAGCACTACTAACAACCTTTGTCAGTTGCTGTAAAAACCAAGTCCAATTTGCAGTTGTTTCAGAGTCAACAATAGCAAAAGCTAATGGGAATAAACCTGGCAGATTCAACAGGTTTACCGTTAGATGAAATATTTTTAACAAAGTTTACGTCCACATTAACAATGGTTCACAATTCGAATCGCACCACACACAATGTTAGTAAAATAGCATTAAATTGGAAACAATCTTGCAATTGGGGATCACCCACTACTGTAGTGGACTTAAAAAAAAAGGTTAGCCACAATGTAATGCGTTACTATATGGAAGTATGAAGTAATCATCGTAAGAGACATACCTTTGTTGCCATCCTTCCCTGTCGCTGCAAGCAAATTGCCTTTAAATCTCTCTTTTAAAAAAGTGCCGTCAAGAAACAATAATGGGCAGATATGGTTGAATCCGTCAATGCAAGCTTTGAATGAAATGAAGAACCGTTTAAATCGGCTGGTAGACTGCTCAAAATCCAAGTTGACATAACTCCCAGGGTTGTAATGCATAACCGCATCCGTGTACCACCTAAGTTGATCAAATGAAGCATGATAATCACCATACACTTCGTCTCTTCCCTTCTCCACATCTAACCATGCTACATGGTAACTAACATTAAGGCCGTACTTATTTTTTAGGTCAAACACGACATCAGTGGGACGTGTAAGCGGCTTATCACGTAACCGATCACCAATAACATTGCAAACCAATTCAGAGTTAAGTTTGTTATTCTTCCCAGTATGAACAATAGCACCATAACTATGCAAGTTGTTCAACCTCTTCAAGTAAAAATAACCATTGCATGTTTGAACCCTTCCATGTATCAACCATGAACACCCATTTTGCTCTCGCAACGTGCACACTGCCGTAACCCGCACTGAGTCATTTTTAACAAATTTGAAGTCAAACCCACACTCAATAGCATATTTGGACAAAACCAAATGGAAAGCAGCAACACCCCCTTTGAAACATTGACCTACATGACTAATGCTGTGTGATCAATCAACTGTCATCAACATTTTCTCACTATGGTGACAATAATTGGGCAACAAATCTACGCTAGGTTGGGGACCTGTAAATGGTTCATTGTGAGGATCCAGTTGATTTGTAGGCATAGTCCCACTGAATTGAGTACCCCGATTCAAATCATCCACCTCATTTTGCGAGTCAATCGCAACGTTGATATGGGTAACGCCAATGGACCTTGCAATGGAAAATATGTTTTCCATGTCCACATCATTACACATCATCACTTGATTCTCGTGACACGGTAATTTGTAAGATATTGAAATCGATGATGGTGTCACATCCATCCACTTATCACATAAATTTTGTATCAATCGTTTTAATGTCAATCCATTAACACCCCTGACAACAACCGTGGATGAACCGAACGTGCAAAAAAGCATGATATCCATATCCTGCACAACAAAATGAATGAAACATTAACCGTGGCATACATTCTACAAAAAACAAAAGAACAAAGCATAGAGAAGTTAGATTAACATTAATATACATTCCAATAAATTCCATCAACCGATACAATTGTTACATTCAATTGTAAAAAATAGAAACCAAAGACTTTGCGAAACGAAATGTGACACATATGTCCACAGTAAATACAAGAATCAGACAACACAATACAAAAACCAAGTACTTCTCCATGTGTATCTGAGCTACATTCACATACATTCTAATAGTATCCACAGACAAGCAAATATGACATTGAGAAGGAAAAAAATGAAGTCCAATAATTTTGCGATTCGTAACGTGACACAAATGTTTTGAAAAAGTAGCACAACTGCAAAACACAAACTAAATACAAACGAATGTAACACAGACAATTACCACGTAACAGCCTTCGAGTCTACAGAATTGCGCCAATGTACGGCTGTACCATTTCGCAGAACCGAGCAACATTCTCACATTCTCAATTTCTAATCTAATAAGCTATCGTAAAATACTATTACGAAACGTAATGTGACATGTATGTGAATATTATAACACAATATCATTACCACGGAAGTTGATGCAAGATTACCATAACAAAGTCTGCCAATGGATTGCTATGACAGATTGCGAAATCCATACGATATATGAGGACATTGAAAACAAAACATTCGGAAAAAACCAGAGCAACACTCATCAATTGAATAAGCAGACAACTTGATCTCCTTCCCTCAAACAATCTGACTCCAAAGCGGCAAGATGAAACAACCAAACCATCCAACCCAATAAAATTTTGAAAACCTAACAGACTCCGCGATCATGGCGCATATCACGGCACCAAACAATATGGAAACAAAACGGTTAAAACATTGCAACATATATCAAGGGTATAATAGTAAATTAATTCTATTAAAACACAATAGATAGGACTTAATGGAATACTTTCTAATTTAAATAGGACTTCAAACTCAATAAGAAATTTCATAAGACTTAACATAGCATAAATCTCTCTTAATAGAACTTATAAATAATTTTCCCAAAAAAGAATAAAGAGAATGATGTAGTTGAATGTTTTGACTTATTGAATATTTTAGTCCCAACCTAACTTGCCAAACGGGGCCATATTCTCTTTTCTGATACATTGCATATCTTCTAATTCTTCATTGTCTTCTGAATTACCTGCTGTTGTAGTTATTCTTGCTAATTAGAAACCTTTAGGCGCCTATGTGTTTTCAAGCGATTGCTTTGCTGATATATTGATTAGGAACCCTCCTTTTTGTTCATCTTTGAGGTTTGTTTGCTATAGGGTTTTGTTTATAATTAGAGTTCAGACACAAATTGGCATGTGAACCCTAAATATAAGTTAACCCATCAGGATACATGCATTACGTTAACTACCCGACTGAGAGGCCTTAATTTGAAGTTGTATGATAGATTTTTGTGTGTGTGTGTGTGTGTGTGTGTGTGTCACCTGTTTGATGAAATTCCACATTGAAGGGCCTTAATTTTTTGCTTTGTTGTGTCAGTTGTCTGCTGATATTTTTGGAGCTTTTAAGGGACTAATTTGAGAACTTTTGGATACAATTTTTGGAGCTTTTATGGGACTTGAATTTTCTTTTTGTTTCTTTGTCTAATTTAATATTCTAGTGTAATAGTTAAAAGTTGAAGGAATTCATTGTTTGTCTTTATTAAAGTATATTCTCATGTTGATATATATATGATGGAACAAGTACTAATACAATCCTCCGCTGATGCTTTGTATCTATCTCAATATTGACTGGAAATTTTATTTGCAGATTTAATCACATTTTTCAATTTTTACACTTATAAAAGTCAATATTTCAAGTATAAGTTATGTATGATATCTTCGTTAAGAATGAAATAAGAGTAATACTTTACAAACAAACAAATGTTATAAATTTTTCATACTCGCTGATGTGGCACCTATCACATTATTGAAGTGTGTCTTGTGTCAGATTCTAAAATTTCTTTATTGCATGACATATCAGTTTGTAAGAAAAATTTATAAAATTTGTTAGTTTGTATAGCATTTTTCTTGAAATAATCAAAACTTCGTTGACAATTTTTGAAACCATTTAATTTGCCCACCTAACCCGCCACCGGCAGCAATAACATCTCATTTGCCAAGGATGTTGCCAACTTTGGTGGTATGAGCCCCCATGAGGTTATCTTTAACTGCAAATAAACATAAGGTTGAAAGGGGTTTATGCCATTGTTAAGGTGGGATATTAGTTAAAGAGGAGGGATATGCTGATCAATGCACAATTTTATTTTCTCTGGACCAGTTGATTTACTACATATTTGCAATGCCATGGTTATCTATGTGTTAGGTATGAATGAATGCTCCAATCAACGGCAGACACAGCAGGCAGACGGAACCCATGGCCACCAAAGATCCAAAATATCATGTAAATATATGTTTATATTCTCTTTTCTGATACATTGCATATCTTCTAAGTCATTTTCTTCTGAATATACTACATTTCTTATGAAAATTCCACCATTGTTATTCTTGTTGATTCTTGTTGCACACAATTTGGTATGTGAAGCCTTAATAGAAGCTAACATATTAGGCTATATGTATTGTGTTAACCACCTGACTGAGAGGCCTAGATTAGAAGTTGTGTATGATAGTTTTTTTTTTTGGGTGTGTGCGTGCGTGTGTGCGCGCTCGTGCGTGTGTGCATTCACCTGTTTGATAAAATGCCCCATTGAAGGGCCTTGATTTTTTGCTTTGTAGTGTGAGCTATCTGCTGATATCTTTTGAGCTTTTAACAGACTAATTTGAGAACTTTTGGATACAATTTTTGGAGATTTTATGGGATTCAATGTTCTTTTTGTTTCCGTGTCTAATTTTTAAATTCTAGACTGATTAAAAGTTGAAGGAAATTATTTTTATTCTTTAAAGATAATGTCATACAAATAGAATGTATATAAAAAGTATTTGTACAAAACGACGTGATCTATTCAAAATCATTCATTTGAAGTAAAAAGGCCATTACTTTAGTTCATAATTGCAAAATTGACATTGTCACATAATTTCTATGGATTTTCCATATATAAATTTTATATGATTATGCTTTTCCTTGGGGTTGATAGTTGTTTTACATACATTTGAGTCTTTATGCTAACTTTATGAATTCTCAAGTAATCAGTGGTACTCTGACAATTGCAATTTGTCCTTTTTAACTTATACCACAAAACGAACGCCTAAAATTAGGGGAAACTGAGGACAATGGTGAATCTTTGCAAAACATAAACTTAGCCCGACTGCATATGCTCTTGGTCTGAACTGGGGGAATAATGAACACCACAGTTAGTAAAATATGAGGTGGCAACGACCATATATATGTGAGACTGTAAAAGAACCAGACACTACTCATACGGGTTAATTTAATATAAAATTTTAAAAGAATACGGTGATAAATTTGGCCCAAAAATACAACCTGAAAGGTACAAAATTATGTAATGGTATATTATGAATATTAGTGAAAATGTTGGGAAAAAAAAGATACAACAAAAATCAAATAATTAGATACAACTGCATCAAATCTCTATTCAGAAGCTATCATTAATATATTTTACAAATGGTGCTGCTAATTTGACATGAAATGGAGAACCCGTGGGGTTTCCCGAACTAGTGCCTGCACTTTTGTTTTGCCGTTTCTCTATCTTCCATGTTTCTAAGCTGGACTATAGAAATGTATATATATGGAGAAAAATTAAAAGAAAGACACACTCCGAGGCTACTGAATATTTACTCTGTTGTTTACTTGGTGAATTTGACATCTGGATTTCTCATTGGCTTGAGCCACATGTCAGCCATTACCCGCGAGGAAATGCTCCACAGTAAATCTGGGCCCTTCGACAATACATGCTTTGCCTTTTTTCCTGTTGCTGCTGCCTTTCCCAGTCCATAAGCCACCAGCCATTGCATGGCAGTCAGTCTTTGCTTCTCAGTATCCCACTCATTCCTCTTCCCTCTACTCCTAACTTTCAAACCTCCCAAATGCAAATTTGCCACTTTGAACCTCTTTTCCTCATCATCCTTCCCAGAATCGCTCCCTATTCCATTTATCAGTGCTATCACAGGCCCACCAACTGCTTCATATCTCCTTAGAGGATCTCTCAACTGAACAACCACTGATATTGTGATTACCGTTTCTGAATCCCCAGCTTCATCACCAGAATTTGTGTTGCTGCTATTTTTAATCCAATCCTCAATTGGAATTGCAGATTCCAGTGGGTGTTTACTATCTTTCCCACTATAGACTGGAGAAACTTCAAATGGTGCATCTTCTTCTGCCATTTCGGCCTGGAGTTTTAGAGCTTCGATTGCCATGGCCTCTATTTTCTGCATTGAGAATGCAAGAACCTCTTCAGCTGTCAATGGGTCTTCATTCACATTCCAAATTCCTGTCGAAATTCTCTCTTTTCTTCCGGTACTCATTGCAGTTGACATGGTTTTAACTGCAGCAATAGTACGGGCAGCACTCGAACTAGCGCCTTCTTTGTTCCTCCCTTGGATAATTGCCGAAGCAATGCCTTCGAAAGCTATTTGTTCAGCTGTTTTACCCAAGAGTTCATCGATGGGCATCAGAGATAAAATTTCAGAGCTAAGAGCTTCAACCCCAATAGCTGCCATTCTCTGAAACAACTCAACCCCACTTGTCGATTCATTTGATGGAAAAACCAATGGTTTTGATATCTGCATTGCAAGTTTAGGAGTATCTTTTCTCGCCACCGCGGTATCTAGAGGATTCAGAGCAGCTAAGTAGCCTCCGTTTCTAGTTTGAACCACACACCCCAAGCCCTTTCCAAGATCTGGGATAAAAACCTTGGATTCAGCCTCTGTAGAATCTTCAGCTCCTTTGGACTTCGCAGGAGGGATATCAAGCTGATCAAGTTTAAATTCATCGGCCTCTTCATCTTCAAGCAATTGAAGAAATTCCCTCGTCACCGTTTCTTCGTCTGCGTCCAGTCTCTGCGGTGCAGTTTCTTCCCCTGTTTTGACAAGTTTTTCCTCACCCATCATAGATTCAAGAGCTTTTAGCTGCTGAGCAATTGAATCGAGCTCTGTCAATCTTGTTAGATGGACTTGATTGTGCACAATTTCCTTGACAACCTCACTCGAGACAGACCTTCTGTCAGAATTTTCCTCAGATTGTGCTTCATCTGTCTCGGCTTTGTCTTGAATCTCAACTCCTTTGTCAACAATGTCGAATTCAGGGAGGTCTAGATCTTCTATCTTCGATTCTGGTTCTTTGGATTTCTGAACAGAAGGAGAAGTTGAAGGCACTGGAGCCGGCTCATCGAGATTCAAGTCATCAATACCTTGAAAGTCTCCTGTTGCTCCTGACTGCGAAGGCGTCCATGCTTCAGTTCGGCTTGACATCCTCGGACTAGGGATGATAAACGATGATTTCGACTGCTTGCGAGCAATCGAAGATGCGAAATTTCTTGCTTTACTCGACTTCTGTCCTTCGGCCTGACTGTAAATTCCAATCCCCCCATCTTTCTCCATTAGCTGAAATCCTAATTTCAGCACAAGTTCTCCTCCTTTTGCTTTTCCTGATAGGTTGAAAGTTGTATCCCACTGCCTAACCCGTGTGCCTTCCGAGTTCTTCTCTATGGATTCCTGAATCAAGAGACTCAAATCCACGCAACTTCTTCCGAAGTCAAGTTCTGCTGCATCCACTGCAAACACATAGATCAAAAATGGACGTGGCTCGAACTTGAGCTGCGTTCCACCGCTACTAGGCGTGCAATAAACGTGGCATCTAATAAACATAGTCTCTTCAAAATCAGCAGCTCCCTGAGAAACCCTTGATGGCATAGTGTGAACTGCTCCGTCTTTAGTCTCTTTCTTTCGAACACAAACTGAAAGTCGGAGGCCATTCATGGAAGCCGGAAGGCCTTGGGCAGTTACTACCTCAATGGAGAACAAGCAGCTCAGCTTTTGCATGCCAATGTGCGAGAGAGCTCGAATTGGCTTCCAGTTCCAAAGTCCTTTCTTGTCTGAAGAAGAAGAAATTGGTTTGTCGTCCAACTTCTTCAACTCTCTCTGATTTGGAGCCTTAGCTCGCTGTTCTTTGTCGACGTTTTCATCGTCGAGCTTTGGCCTGGAACGAAATGGCGATAAGGACATGCGCCGCTGTCGGGGTTTCGGGTTGAGTTGCGCCTCTATTTTAGCAGCGGCAGCGGGGGGCTCATCGGATGAGATGGGAGGAATTGAAGATCGAGGGAGAGCGAGGGAAGCGTGTCTTCGAGTGGTGGTGGTGTGGGTTTGGTAGAGGGATTGGCTGAGTGCTTCGAGTTCTTGCAAGAGCTGCGTGTTGGGATTTCTATTGCCTGAGTATTCTGCTGCCATAATTGGGGAGAGGAGAGAGAGAGGTGGTGTTGAAGTGGTTAGTAATGGTTATGGTGAAGAGAGGGGGAGAGATGGGAATGAAAGAGAAGATAAAGAGTAGTAATGTATGGTGGTTAAACTGCCATGAATGATGGATGGGAGAGGCACTGGCTGGGGCTTCCTGGACCAAGAAATTTGTATGAGTAATGTGTGAAGGATAAGACGATAACGTTTCTCTCTCTCTCTTGTAGAAAAAGACAGGGTTGGAAAGAGGAAGGAAGATTGGTAATCTGGCGCCAGATATCATGAAAAATTTTTCGTAGAAATAATTATGAAAGTTTTGTGACTTTTAGATTGTACTTAGAATAAAGTATTACACCTTAATCAAGGTAATCCAAGAATCATAACTCTTTCATGATCATTTTCATAAAAAAATTTTCATAATCCCTAACTTTTCTCAAAGAATTAAGGGTATGTTTGGTTTGGATTTGTAGAGTAATTTTAGAAATTTTTTTTAAAAAAATTGTTTGGTTTGTAATTTTTTCAAAACAATTTTCAAAATCACTTTCTCTTTCTTACCTATCAATCAATCACTTTTTCTCTCTCTTTTCTCATTTTCAATCACTTTTTCTCTCATACACATCTACTCAATCATAACAAAATATCAAATCATTCCAAACTCCAAAACTATTTTCAAAATATACAATCAAATAAACCAAAAAATTTTTTAACTCTCTTCCCAAAATAATTTTTAAAAACTACTCTCTTCAAAAACCAAACCAAATATATCCTAAATTTTGTATTGTTGTACAGTGTAAAAATTATTCTAGTGTGGATCATTTTCCCACCAAAATGTGGTTTTGTAGTCACTAGCTACCACGCCAATAAATTTTGTGTAACACAATTTTATAAGGGACTGTCAGGCAATAAGTGAATAATTTTTGTCTTCTATATAATTTTTACTATCATGATATAAGCTGTTTATGGTAAGACAAACTTAAATACATTTTAAAAATTAGACTCGTATTTAATTTGTTATATATATATTTAAATTAATTTATTATATAAATAAGTTAATTTTAAATGTATTTTGAAACTTTTGAATTTAAATAATTTATTACTAAACTTGGCTTGGTTCGTTTGTAGACTACCACTGATTGTAGTTTATTTTTTGTTGGACTCACAATTGGCAACCAATGATATTCCAGTTCTGCCCTTGAACCTGGGTTTAATTTAAAAGGGTTGGAATTATGGACTGTTCACACAAAGCCTAATGTATCACATTCACATATAGAGTTCCAGTGCGTTTCAGGTTCTAAAACAAATCAAACTGTCAATTTTTTATTTTTTATTTTGGGAAACTTGGGTTGGGTTCTCCTGTGTCCAACCACCACTTTAACAATTTTTAGCAAGAAGTCTCAAATTTTTGGTTTAGGAAGTGTATGTATATTGCAAGATAGAGGGGGAGAGTGTTTGGAAAGTTTTTGTCTTTTTGGCGAAATTTTTTAACCTAAAAACCGATGGATGGTCATCTATTTATAGAAAAACAGGTTCCTCTGTCGAAAATATCTGTATTAAACTAGTTGGTGTAAAACATGCATATGAAGGGACATCTGGCAACAAATTATCTGTTGGCTGCTGGACATGGCCGGCTGGCCATGAAGAGGAACAGTCGGCCAATGAAAATTGGCCTGCCGGCCACTTTTTGGCCAGTAGGCCTTTGAGTGGTTAGGCTAGAAAAAAATAGGTTTTTGTCCAAAGAGAGTGCATGGTTTGGGTTCTGAAGTTTGAAAATCGAAGCCTTTTGCTGAAGAAATTGAACGATTGTATAGTACAACAATTCATGATTGAGTGTTCAACATGAAGCACCCAAGTCTTAAGGACAGTCAAAGATAGAATGTCTACAGTACGTTGCACGTATTAACGACTAGTTTTCTATATAACAACAAGTCCAGTACACTCATTCATAGTCAAAAACAACATGAGATTGGCAAAATCATTTTGCAATCCTTCCAAAGCACAATTCATATAATATAAATTACACATTGTTGGCTTTTTGTCTTTCGAAGGGTATTTTTGTAAATGCGAGCGTGCCAGCAAGGATCAATCAGTCCTTACAGAAATTATAATTGCCAACCAATTATCAGACGATTGTGTTTTAGTTCTTTCAGCCTCAATGAAGAGGACTTTTACTGGTGGCTTGACTTAGGAGAAATTAAGCAAAATAACAGTTAAATGACGAACAATTGAAGTATTTCATTAAGATGAAAACTTACAATGATCCAAACTCAGCCTCGTAGAGGTTTACAGCAACAATCTACTTGAAACTACTCCTATGAACGAAGTGCAGTACAGGAATTTAAAGTGCAGGTATTTAAAGTGCAGGAAATGTAAAGACTGGAAATGTAAAACTGGAAAAGAAAATATGAAGTAAATGACTGGTTTGTTGGATCTGAGTCTGGGGGCTTTTTCTGGGAGCTTCCCTGCTATTTATACTCCTCAAGGATGACCATCGAACTGCACTTCAAACCGTCGAACTGCTCCTCCATGATTGCTTGATCATGCTGCCTTAGAAGTAGTTCCACTATGCCATTACTTGCAGTTGGGCTTCCCTCCTATATTTGAATTTGAATGTGAGTAACCGTTGAAGCCACGTCACCTTGTATCTCTTCGCTGATCCAATGCTACTCAGACCACGCAAGAACCAATATTAACCGCCACGTGTACGATCATGATCGAAGATTAAACATTCTTCCTGTATTGCCCTTATTCGCCACGTGTCGAACTGTAACTGGCTTTTACAAAATATGTAGCCAACATTACCCCCCGCACTAATATATCCAATACTTGGTGATATTAGTGGATCAAAGCCTTTCCCGCGCTTTTTGGAACGTGCATGGAGTCTATATTCTGGAAACACAACCGCCATCCATTGATGATTACTTGCATTAATTTCGTTTCCGACCTTTGGAACATCTCCACCACCTTAGTAATCGAACGGACTAATATCTCTTTCATGACTGAACCAAACTTCTTCTCTATTGATCAAGTACATGAAGAGTCATCTGATGATGTTGTTTTCTCCTCGAAGGAAACTCCATACATTAATTAGCCACCTTCATTCCACTTCCTATATTTAAGTCATGGAGGCCTCTGCAACTTATGAATCCTTGGACCACGAACATATTGTCCTTAATCCTTTAATTAAGAAAATTGCAGATATGGATCTAGGAGATTCTTCTTCACAGTCTGCATGGGATAGAGCTGTGGCTCCTTCTACCTTCGAGGGTTCTGGGATTTCTGGCTGGTTGGAATCTGAGGCTCGTGTCTTAAGGGAGCGAATTAACCATCATTTTGTTGAGTTCACTGACCCTTTAGACTTCCCTTCTGATACACGAAGCTCGGTGGTTTACCCTTATGTGCCCATCGACCTCCGACGCAATTTGGAGGACAATTTACTTGTAGCATGGTACACATCCTCCATGCCTACAAGGATAGTGTCTGCCACCCGACCCTAGAAGAGGCCCAAGGGCTCAATCCATCATCTTTAGCCATAGGGCGAAACTCTGCTCTTCCGATTGGCTCGATTACATTAATGCCTTTGTTCCTTCTGCTCTCGCGCCATCTCCTGAAATGGAAGCATCCACATCTTCTTCTCCATCTCCTGAATTAGAAGCATCCACACCTTCTCCTCCACCAACTCCCTCTTGGCCAGAGAGACTGGGGCTCGCCCTTTCTGCGGATAAGGTCTTTCTTCCTTACACGCCTCCATCTTCCCCTACTCCAGCTGAGCGCAAACAAGCCCAGTTTTTGCTTGCAGCCTTCTCTCACTTGCCTTTCGACGTTCTGAGGACGATGTTCCTCTCAAGAACTTTCGATGGGCTTGTGATATTTTAACTCGGGGTCAGGTCCTTAGCCCCCTTGCTCAAGCAGAACTCCACATGTTTCTGGACCAACTCCCATTACTCCTTCACTGGCATCGAACTGCCATGGCAACCGCCCAATCTTTGGACCAACTCTCATCCCTTCAAGTTCATACCCAGTACGAAGCAGAGAAACTCATCGAGGAATTCGATGACTTCCAGAATAAAGACTCTGCATACGAGGATGACATGGATATGGGCGAACTGGAGCGAGGATTGAAAGAAGCAGCATTCGAAATAAAGGCTGAAGAGCTCTTTTATCAAGTGAGAGCACACCAACTTCAGCAGCCAATCCTGGAAGAAATGGAGAATAGAATGAAGAAAGAAAAGAAATTCATCGACCATAGTTGGACAACATTTCATGATCTTGTTATTTATTCCATTCCTTATTTCTATGAGCTTGAACTTGTACCCAAAGAGGGTCATTCGATGTAATTGCTTTTTCTTTAATACAACTAAGACTGTTTTGGCATTATTTGATTTTGCCTCCATTCATCTTCAAAAGCAATTTTTGGAACTTCTTTCTGAACAAACTCATCCTTCGAAACTGGACACAATTGTTAAAACACTAAGATCAGCACGAATTCTTCCAACTTTTGGAATAAAATTGACAATTTTGCTGATTTTCATTTAGAATCAGTGCTTCGAATTTAACAATCTTATCCTTCGAATATAGATCTAATCAATTCCAATAAGGATGCTGAGATAAATTTTCCAATTTATGGACTATGGTTACCAACTCTTGTTGATTTTTGTTTAGAATTGGTGCTTCGAATTTAACAATCTTTCCCCTCAAAGCCTGTTTTAATCATAACCAAAATATAGTCATGGTTAGTACTGACTAGTTTTGCAACAGTCCATACTTACACAATATGAAACTGCTCTTGGGGTATACTGTTTTAAACCGAACAAACAATTCTCTGTGTATATACACCAACTATTGGTTTAGATGTTTCGAACAACAATTATTACTTCTTTAAGGGTCCTCAAGCTTTGCCTCAAGGGTATTACTTTTGTTAAGAAACCTATTACAGGTCCTTGATCTCTTCGAATAAACCATCCTTGAGTATTCTTACATTTTTAAGCATGTAGTATGCTTCGAAGCCGACTTCTGTATTTCGAAGCCGTTGTTGTTTGATTTTTTGCGCCAAATCTGGTTTCGAAGCCAAATATCTTGCTTCGAAGCTGGCATCACCATCGGAATGTGCTCTTCCCTCCAAAAACTATCAATATCGGAAGAGACTCCTCGTATTCGTACTTTTAGTACTTAACGACTTACGGGATATATTTTCCGGACACAAAGGCCTTTAAAAACCCTTTTGTTTCGCGTTCTGGAATTACTTACGCTCTCAACGTACAAACCCTCATCAGTTTTTCCACTACTCCTCTTCACTTTCTGAAAAAGCGTACTATCAATGGCTTCTTCTTCACCAAAAGTGCCAGTCATAGAGCGTGTGAGCTCATCTGTGGCTTGAAAAGACTCATTGATGCAGAATGTGAGAAGTACAAGGCTGGGGAGAAAAGCGCTATCGATGGGCGTATTTTTGTTCCCTCGTCGCCATGTGCAGCAAGACTATGTGCTCGGGCCCATATTCAAAGAGATCCTTACTGAGCTCCCAGCCCTATATCCCTCGTCTGGAGAACCAATGTCTCCTTTATGAAGGTGGTCTCGACTGGAGGAACTGGAGAATCAATCGCCCTCACCGATGCTGGCCCACGGTGAGACCGGAGTGGCAAGAATGGTATGACCGGGTCATCCCTGCTAGGACACTGGACCTTCAAGAGCTCTGCCTTCTCGATGCTCTCCGACTATCTAGGGTAACTATCTCAGAGGACCCTTTCCTAGTTCCTGCTGCCTTATGTTTTTGGAACCCTATCTTTAATTTCTTTCAATTTAGATGTGGGATGATGGCCCCTACTGTTCTTGATATTTGCCATCTACTAGGAGTATCCCCTATTGGTACCCCATTACACCAGATTTCCCTGACTTAGCAGTCCCTTTCTCCCTCCCCTCTCTTAACTCATCTTACAGTGATTTTGTTAAAGCTGAGAATAAAAGAGAGGGCCTGGTAACTGATAGGGAATTCTTTTCCTTCTTGTTATATTGGCTTTGCAAATTCCTCTTCTGCACCTCCTCCCAAAGAATCATGCCTGAATTTGCCCCTCTTGCCAAAGCCTTTGTTTTGCAGAAAAGGTAGCCTTGGCCCCATATGTTCTAGGCCATGTATATAGAGTTTGCTCCCTCTTTTGTGAAAACCCTTAGATGCTAATCAAGGGGGGCCATTCTGGATCCTTCAGCTTTGGCTTTTCGCCTATTTTACTCTGAATTACAATCCAAATGCCTTAAATTTTCTGGGCTACACTCTCTTACCCATGGCATAAGACTGGCCAATGCTTCACTTTCTCTCCCTCTACTACTTTTGCCTTTTATTTCTCTTTCTTCCATCAACTACCAGCTGCCCCTCCTATTCACCGTTTCCGTCCCTTCGAACCCAGCATTGGTCCAACTTGGTTGAATAATTTCCTAAGTGACAGGCTCTGTGCCTCGCCTGCTCACAAGGATATATGGGCTTCCCTTCTGCTTCCTAGAGAGCTATTCATCGGGACTACGAATCCCAGAGCTTATAAATGCATAGCTGAGCCTTATTGTCCTGCTCAATTTGCTAGACAATTTGGCTTCACACAAGGGGTCCCAATACCTCTCTGCAGCAACACCAATTTGAGCCTTACTAGGAGAGATTTGAAGGTTCGGAGGTCGAGGCTAGAAGAGGCAACCTTCAAATTTATAGATGACTTGGCCAATTTTGAGTATACCCCCTTTCATTCCTCAAGGTACCGTATTGAAGAGATACCAAAATTGGTGGGGGCAATATGGAAGTCTATTTGGCCATTTCACCTCAAAACCTACTAAAGGTGTTGGATGTGCCCAAGCCCAAGGGAACTGGAACTGTTACTTCTTCTTCACTGTGCCTCTTCCAACCCAGTCCATTCCTGCTGCCTCAACTCCTCTTAAAGTCACTCGGGCTGCTTCGAAGAAAGGTATATACCTTTGTTTTCTTTCCTTCGACTTTCTCTATGATGCTGGTTATCTTATTCTTAATTCTTCCTCTGTGAAGGTGGTCAACAGCAAAAGAAGAGGAGACTCCTTGAGCTAGAAAAAAAATATCTGAGGTTCAAGTAGAAGAAGAAGAAGAAGAAGAAGAAGATCAAGAGCAGAGTCTCCCTTGAAAAGAAGAAAAAAAGTGATTGACTTGGTTCAACAGAAGACAGCTGCTAGAGAAGTAGAAGAGGAGCTCTTTTCTAGGGAATCGGATCTCAGACTGAAGAAATTGAGAAGGAAATTGAGAAGGAGCCGACAATATCAATACAGAAAAAAAGAGAAGAAAGATAACTGTCTCTCCTTCTGATTTCGTCGAAGACTCCGATTCCGAGACCATTGCCGAAGCAATAGAAAAAAGAGGAAAGTGGCTGCTTCAGCTACTAACTTGGTTGAAGATCCCGTCCACGAAGCAGCTGCTAAGGCCGTAGAACAAGAGTATTCCAAGGCCATAATTGTCTTCGAGAGGGCTGAGAAGAGACGGCAGCAACAATTTCTGAGGGATGAAGCTGCTGCTGCTGACGCATTACAAAGGGAAGCTGCAAGAAGGCAACAGACTGCCGAATTACTTACTCTCTTCGCACTCTCCATCAGTGCCAGCGCTTCTGGAACAAGTAATTTCTTTCATGCCTCTATTCTTTTCTTGTCGAATCTTTAATATTGAGACTTGACATTACTTCATATTTCTTTGCAGCAATCACCACTGAGCCTATCCCTCAATTTACTTCTCTTTCGAGCCTTGCTCCTCCTTCTCCTTCCAAGGAAATTCCAATTGCTACCTCTTCTTCGAAGGCAGCTAATTCCCCAATTGAGGGTGCTGGAAGTTCTCCAACTCATAATTCATCACCTTTGCCTACTTCCAGCCCCTCCTCGCTTGATTCATTGGTGGCTAAGACTATAGAGACTGCCAAAAATGCTCCATCCATTTCTCCTATCCCCATGCAGTCCTCTGTGCCTTCCACCACAACTCTCTCTGCGCCTCTCATGTCTATGGATGAGGTTGATGTCTTCGAAGCCAGACTAGCTAGTCTCTTCGACATACCCTCTACCTCTCCAACATTCAATGTTGAAGCTGAGCCATTAGTTTTGGCTGACTCCTTGCTGGAAATTTTTGAGAGCTCTTCTTCCTCCAGCAGCAAGCCTTCTGCACCTTTGATAGACCTGGACACATGCCTGGATCTGTTGATTTCTTTTTCGAGGATCCCCTTCGAGGCTCTACAAAGGCCTATAATCAGAAATGGGTTCCTCCAATGCTGCAAAGTTGCTGAGCAGTCCGGCATGAATGTTTCAAGTCATCTATCTCAGGCAGCAGCTACTGTCGATTTTTACATTAGCATTTGTCAGGCTGCCAAGGCTGAGGATGAGAAATTGGCTGGCGACCAGAGTTTTGTTTCCCACGTACATACTGAAGTGTCAAAGCTTAAGGAACAACACTCCTCTGCCTCCCACTTTCGAGTCCAGTTGCTGGAGAGGAAAGCTCAACTTGAAGAGGAGCTATCTGCAGTGAATCAGGCCTTAGTCCGAACTGACACTAAACTGCAAATTACCAACCAAGGACTGGCTGATCGAAAGGAAGAGATGGCTGCAGCTATTCGACTGTTTTCAGCATTTACCAATAGGAAATCTGTTGTACAAAAACAATTAAGACACTGTAATGATTTTTGGGCCAATTTGTGGCAAAATGTACTTAATTCTTTATGAAAAAGCAAATTTTTGTCTATCATTTAAGCAGTCTTATGTTCTTGTACTTGGTGTTTATTTTATTCCTTGTGTTTCCCAAATGGTTGGAAAATAAGGCTTCAAATATCTACCATTAATCTTTTTGGGATGTATATACCCATTCAAATTTCTCAAATGGTATGCTCCAAAAGGCAGAACTCTATGAATTTGATATGGTCCTTCCCAGTTAGGTGACCATTTGCCAAACTTATGGCTTTTAATTCCTATTGGGAGTATTGTTTTCCATACCAAATCACCTTCATCAAAGCCAATGTGTTTGACTTTCTTATTGTAATTTTTGGCTGCTTTCTTCTTTTGCAAGAGAATGCTATTTAATGCCAAAATTCTGGCTTCATCTATGCCTTCTAATTCCAAGCACATACTCTGATGGTATTGCTCAGGATTTAGCTGGTCTTGGCATCTTACCCTCAAAGATTTAACATTAATTTCCACAGGTAACACTGCATCATGCCCATATACTAAGGCATAAGGAGTGACTCCTGTGCTTGACCTTGGGGAAGTTCTGTAAGCCCACAAAACATCCAACAACAGGTTATGCCAATCCCTAGGATTATCTTCCACAACCTTTTGTATTCCCTTTTTCAAGGACTTATTGGATGATTCAGCTTGACCATTGGCTTGTGCATAATAGGGTGTGGAATTAACAAGGCTAATTCCAAATTCTGCCACAAAGGACTTCACCATCTTCCCATCGAACACAGTCCCATTATCCACAGTTATAGTTTGTGGGATGCCAAATCTATGGATCAAATCTTTAATGAACCCAATGACCTCTGTCTGGTCTACAGCCTTGTATGGCTTGGCTTCGACCCACTTAGTAAAGTAATCAGTGGCCACTAGAATGAAACAATGATGCTTCGAAGAAGGTGGGTGTATTTTCCCCATCATATCCATAGCCCACCTCTGAATGGCCAGGGCTTCACTACTGCATGTAGGTCAGTTATGGGCACATGCCTTATTGTGCCATGCTTTTGGCATGCCTGGCAACCCTTTGCATACTCTATGCAGTCTTTAAGGATAGTTGGCCAATAGTAGGAATGCCTTCGAAGCAACCATCTCATCTTCACACCAGGCTGATGAGCACCACAGATGCCTTCATGAACCTCAGCCATAGCTGTTAATGCTTCTTTTGGGCCTAAACATTCCAGCAATAAGCCATCTCCCCCCCTTTTGTAGAGAGCATTACCATATATCATATATTGCATAGACTGCAATTTAATTTTCCTGCTGGCCTTCGAAGATGGACCAGCCAAGTA
Source organism: Camellia japonica (assembly GCA_030407325.1). Taxonomy (NCBI): domain Eukaryota; kingdom Viridiplantae; phylum Streptophyta; class Magnoliopsida; order Ericales; family Theaceae; genus Camellia; species Camellia japonica. Next base: position 175,699,778 of record JAPPVO010000036.1, read on the forward strand.
CTGCATTATTGGATGCCTCCAATCTTGTTCTTGTAAGTCATTATGATTGACTTCCAAGACCACATTCCTTTTATTCAAAGGTGGTATCAATTTCTGATATGTTGTTTGGCTTATGTCCCTTTGGGCATTATCCCTTCTCTTGAAGTTCGAAGCTTTCTGAGCCACATCATTAGCTCTATTATTCAAGAATCTTGGAACATGAGTTACATTTGCTATTTGAAATTGAGAAAGCAGATGTAATGCAACAACATAGTATGGTAAAATGCTTATGCTTTGACACTTGAAAATCCCTTTCACTTGGTTAACCACCAATTGAGAATCTCCAAATATGTCAACTGCATGAACTTGTAATCCAATAAGAATTTCTAGTCCCACTATTAAGGCTTCGTATTCAGCTTGGTTATTGGAACAAGTAGCTTCATCCACTCTGAAACCATGTGTGGTTTCTACCCCTTGTGGAGACCTAATCACAATACCAATTCCAGTTAAGCCATTGGCTTTCGACCCATCGAACCACATCTGCCATGGCTCAACACTAGCCATACCAAGTTCCATTATCTCTTGGCTCTCTGTTTGAGATGGATGGTCTGCCAGAAAATTGGCTAAAACTTGCCCTTTTACTGCCCTTTGAGGGACATATTCTAGATGAAACTCTGATAAGGCTAGTATCCACTTGCCAATTCTTCCCCTCAACATAGGTCTAGATAACATGTACTTAACCAAATCTGTGGTTGCAATTACCAAGACAGTTGTAGGTAAAAGATAGTATCTTAATTTCATTGCAGCAAAATACAAAGCAAGACACAGCTTTTCAACAGCTGAATATTTACATTCACAAGAATTTAAAAACCTACTAAGGTAATAAACAGCTTGCTCCTTGCCTTCTTCATTATCTTGGGCCAAGAAAGCTCCCAATGAATCTTCTGCTGCAGCTATGTACAACTTCAAGGGTTTATCACCCTTTGGTGGCATCAGCACTGGAGGGTTGGCCAAGTAGGCTTTGATACCTTCGAAAGCAATTTGATGCTCTGCTGTCCACACAAATTCCTCTTCATCTTTCAGCCTTAACAAGGAAGAAAATACTTTAGTTTTCCCTGCAGTGTTAGAAATGAACCTTCGAAGAAAGTTAACCTGTCCAAGGAACCTTTGTAATTCTTTCTTACTTGATGGAGGCCTGGCTTCAATGATGGCTTTGGCTTTATTCTGGTCAATCTGTATTCCTTTCTTGTGTACCACATAGCCCAAGAAGTTTCCAGATGATACGCCAAAAGCACACTTAAGAGGATTGAGCTTCAATTTGAACTTTCTCATTCTTTCAAAGGCTGCTTCTAAGTGAAACAGATGCTCCTCCATGGATTGGGATTTAACTACAATGTCATCAATATAACACTCTAAATACCCTCCAATGAGGTCATGAAAGATAGTGTTCATAGCCCTCTGATATGTAGCCCCAGCATTCTTCAGGCCAAATGGCATTTTAACCCATTCGAAGGTGCCAATATTTCCAGGACATCTGAATGCTGTCTTGTGGACATCCTCCTCTGCAATGCAGATCTGGTTATAACCAGAATGCCCATCCATCATTGATAAAACTTGATGCCCTGCTGAACTGTCTACCAACAGATCCACTATAGGCATAGGGTACTCATCTTTTGGAGTTGCTAGATTTAAGTTTCTGAAATCAATGCATACCCTCATTTTACCATTCTTCTTGACTACAGGCACAATATTAGATAGCCATTCAACATACCTGGCTGTCCTAATAAAGCCTGCCTTGAGTAGTCTAAGAATCTCTTCCTTGACTTTCTGAATTACTTCTGGACTCATTCTTCTTGGTTTCTGCTTGTATGGCTTGAAATTAGGCTTCATAGGGAGCCTATGTTCCACTAATGACCTATCCAATCCTGGTAGTTCATTATAAGACCATGCAAAGCAATCTTTATATTTCTTTAGAACAACCAATAACTGGTCCCTGTCCAGATCATTCAAACAAGCACTTATATAGGTGGGCTGTTGCATAGAACCTTCCCCTAAATTTACTTCTTCTAAGGGGTCTTGTGTCTGAGAACTTATTGAAGCTTCTTCCTTGGTTTCTTCTACCTTCGAAGCAACCTTCTCGCTTTGTTCTGCTCCCAGGTTCTTTAGTTCAACATCTTTGCCCTCCTCCTCATAGACAAAATCTGTCCATAAGGCATCCTCTTCCTGTATCTCCTGGACTTTTGTTTCAATGTCCAATGCACAGTATTTACAAGGGTCAAAATTTTGGCCTGTTGCTGCTTCTGCTTGCAGCCAATTATCATGGCTTCTCTCTCTTCTCCTGTACTTTGCTGGACTATTGATTTTACATCCATGTTGAGAATTTAATTAGAGCCAAAGACTTGGCTTCTTGTTCTTCATCTCTTTGCCTACAACCAGGCATCATTGTCATCCTTAATGACAATCTCTTTATCAGCACTTTCTTAGACTAAGTGCTTCAGGTGTGTCACTTCCTCATCAGCCGTCACTTCGGCTGAACCACCAGCTTTCCTCAGTATACTGAGTGGGTCACTCCCTCAATATACAACTTGGCCTCTGCAAGTCTGCACAGGCTATGAAGGGTTGAGGATCTGCATCAATTTCCTCTGTCTCTCCATTGCCTAACGCCATCATAATTTTCTGATGCAAAGAGGAAGCACACATTTGTTAGTGTGGATCCAATCTCTCCAAGTAAAGCATTGTATTTAGCATTACTGTCGATTACGAAGAATGCTGTCATGCAGTCCCTGGTTCCCACTCAGTTAATGGGTAGAATCCCCTGAGCCATCTGTTTGTCTCCAGCAAAGCCAGCGATGGTTGTGCTGGTTGGGATCAACCTGGGATTCTTTTTCCCTAGTTTCTTCAAAGAAGATTCGGTAGTAAGTTCACTGCTGCCCCATTGTCTATCAGGACTCGGTTCAGTTGTATCCCATCGAAGAAAGCCTTGATGTACAAAGGCTTGACATGTTGTGTCATAGAATTCGAGGGATACTCAAAAGGATACGAGAGGTAATGCTCACCTCTTCTCACTCTCATATTTAGTTTCCATTGGGTAGCCATTCCAGAATCATCTTGTACCATACTTACTTGTGAGTCTTCACTAGAGACAGGAATAGGATCCATGTCTTGGTCATCTTGGTCCTCATCTCCAGCCTGGAACTCATGAGGCAGTATGTGTACCATATTGACTGATACTGGAGGAAATGAGCCAAATTGGATGGCTGGCTGTACCTGCTTCCTCCCTTGGCCACCTTGTTCAGTTACTTCAGCAGCATCCTCCATGCTGCACTCTGGCACTTCGTTGTTAACTGATTCCTTCGAAGGATCTTTCTCAACTGGTTTTTCAACAAAAATGTTTGCTCAGCCATGAAGGCTTCGAACATTTCTTCTCCACCATTTCTTTCTTTTGGCTTATGCCAATTTCTTCTTCTGTCTCGCTATCACTCTCCATCAGAGCTTTCTCCAATCCTGCTAAGCTAGACTTCTCTCTGGCTTTTAGTTCAGAATGAACCTTGGCCAACTGTTCTCTGCTGCAACCACTTTGCTTTGTAGAGTTGGCTTTGGAGTATGGTCTGACTTCGGAGTCTTCTTTCCTTCTGTCTGGACCAATGAAGAGCTCTCTCCATTTTCTTTCATATCGTTTTGGTACTGAGTGTACCTGCGCTGAATCTTTCTCCTTTGTGATCTCGAAATGACTGGGACCATATCTGGTTCCTTTGTCTTTGGGTGTTTAAGCAATACCCAATTGTTCGGAGCCACCAAAGGAGGCTTGACCATCCTGCCTTGGATTCCAACATCTCTCCGGGCAGGCACTTCCCTAGGTTTGTTTTGCATTACAAACCAGTCTGGAACCAAGTACCCACGAACTTACTGACTTAGATGTTGAACTGCTTTTTTCTACCTTCAAAACCATCTTCGAAGCTGGCTGTGAAGGTAAGTACTTAGCCCTGACCTCATGTTTCGAGCCTGATTCAGACCTTCGATGAAGGTAGCCACTTTCTGTCCTGCGTGAGGCTAGTGTAGGGGGCCAATCTCTGGCTTTAATCCCATGAACTGAGCCTTTCTCCAGTCTTCTTTCGGAATGATTACTCTCCATTCTGTAATAGTTAGGTGGCCTGGATTCATATAAGGGCCTCTGCCTTTAGCATGCATTCTGTCCATTGCAGGCTCAACCACTAGTGGTCGCTGCCTATCACTAGCGGATACGACATTTTGTTGTAAGCATTGGTTGATTAGGACGTCTCTGTACATCCCTGTAATATTGCTTCCCATCAACTGGAAGCCCTTTCAACCACTTATAACTCAGTCTGCACCTGGGACACATCCTTTGTATTACTGCTGCTCTAAGGAATCATCATCCAGTGATTCTTCATCAGAGTGTTCCCTCCGGTGTGAGAAACCTTGTCCAATAGCTGGTGGTTTCTAGTGTCCTTCTTGATGGTTGTCTGGTTAGCAACATGCATCTGCACATTGACTTCTTCCAATTCTGTCAAGGACAAATTTCTGGAAGTCTGACGTAATGACATTGGCTGCCGCCTTTCCAACTTCTGGAAAATGGATTACTGTCGATCCCCATGGCCTTTTCTGTTTTGCTGGGAACTTCAAACTTCTTTTCCGAATTTGTTCTTGGATCCTGTCTCGAAAAACAATGCAGTTTTTTAGTCGAGTGAGACCAAGAGTTATGCCATTTACAATATACTTTTCCCTTAAGTTCATCTGAGATGGCAATTTTACTCCTTTAGTAACTTAAGGAAGTTGGCCGCGAGCAAATGATCAAAGATGTCATCTGCCTTTGTTAAATCGAAAGAATACTTTCTGTGAAGTCTTTCTTTTTAAACTGCTGGTCAATTGTTGTATCCTTATGAATTAATGCCTCACAGATCACAGGTTCTTTGCCCACAATCTCTACTGCATCGATCTCATAATTAGGATCTCTATATGTCTTGTACGATGCATTATTTCGATCTTGTTCCTCCTCTAGTAATGCTTCGTACCTAGACACCTTATAGGTTAGTTCCACCAAATCTCTGAATTCAGTTGAGTCAAACTTCTTTCGAAGCCTGAACTCTAGGCCATTTTGAGCCAATCTTACGAATTCTGGCTCTGGCAGGATGACTCTACATTTATTTCGAGCCCTTTTAAATCTAGCAATAAACTGAGTAGCCTTTTCTTTAGGCCTTTGACTCAATCTAGCCAAGTCTTCCATGGAAACCTCTGGCTCCGATTGGAAAAATTGGGCATGAAATGCCTCTTCCATTTGTTGCCAATTTTGAATGGAGCCAGGTATAAGGTTGATGTACCATACAAATGCTCCCCCAGTTAGAGAATTTGGGAATAATCTTAGTTTCATATAGTCATGATTAGTAAATTCACCGCATTGAGCAGCAAACCTAGCAATATGCTCTATTGTTGACTGGTTTCCACTCCCATGAAAAGGGTAAAATCTGGTATCCTGAACCCCTTGGGTATTCATGTACCCTATCCACCCATTCTGGGTATGGTTTTCTGTACACAGGAGTCTGGACCCCCCGAGCCATCGGTCCACACATCTCCCTAACAATATCAGCAATTTGGTCCCTAGGGACCATATTTTGTGCCTGCTGAACCACTACTGGAGGGACAAACACAGGATTTGGTGGACAAACTTGTGCTTTGGTCCTCTTGGTCCATAAGGTGGTACATTTGGACTGGTTGCCCCTGTGGTGCAGGTTGCTGTTGGGGTCTGGGTAACCCCTTTGAGCCTGTCCTACGAAAGGACCTGCGAAAGGTGCTGGAACAGGTGTTGTGTCCCTTCCATTTGTGGGAAAACCTTTCAACCCCCCGGGTATAAATTCGAATAAGGGATTATTATACCCCCTAGTGCCAGGTATGGCTTCGAACATAGGATTTGTAACAATTCTTACGCTAGTTTCTTGTACTTGACCATATCCACCAACTTGTGTGGCTTCATTGTTGAGTAATGAGGCATTTTGGCCTGCTATAGGCCTCGAAATGGGTTCATACCAAGACTGAGGTGATGTTCTTTCATAGTTCTGATCACTAGTTGACCATTAGAATGTCCATTAACTTGCATAGGCTGTTTGTCTCTAGCCAATCTTTGCTGAGGGACATTTAAAACTTCCTCTGTGTGTCTTGTGTTTGTTGGTTGGTGGTTATTCATTCGATCCAAAAAGGATGTTGCCCACCTTTCCATTGTGTTCATTAATTGTTGTCCCATAGCATCTACTAGGCCATCCCATGGATTTGTTGGCTGAGTAGATGGAACAGTGGATGGTCTAATTCCTTGGTTTTGTCCAATATTATGAACATATGGTTCTTGTCCCGAAGTACTGGTCTGTTCGACCATAGGTTCTGATAACATGGGAGTTTCCACAGGATGTGTTACCACATTATCCTCTGGATTAGGTATTTCTACCTCTCCTTCTACGCCTTCTTCCAAGCGTTCATTTTCTCCTTGTCTTCTTCGTCTAGCCATTTTAACGAGTCCCACCGGGCGTGCCAAAAATATATGTTGGCTTTTTGGCTTTCGAAGGGTATTTTTGTAAATGCGAGCGTGCCAGCAAGGATCAATCAGTCTTTACAGAAATTATAATTGCCAACCAATTATCAGACGATTGTGTTTTAGTTCTTTTAGCCACAATGAAGAGGACATTTACTGGTGGCTTGACTTAGGAGAAATTAAGCAAAATAACAGTTAATGACGGACAATTGAAGTATTTCATTAAGATGAAAACTTACAATGATCCAAACTCAGCCTCGTAGAGGTTTACAGCAACAATCTACTTGAAACTACTCCTATGAACGAAGTGCAGTACAGGAATTTAAGTACAGGTATTTAAAGTGCAGGAAATGTAAAGACTGGAAATGTAAAACTGGAAAAGAAAATATGAAGTAAATGACTGGTTTGTTGGATCTGAGTCTGGGGGCTTTTTCTGGGAGCTTCCCTGCTATTTATACTCCTCAAGGATGACCATCGAACTGTACTTCAAACCGTCGAACTGCTCCTCCATGATTGCTTGATCATGCTGCCTTAGAAGTAGTTCCACTATGCCATTACTTGCAGTTGGGTTTCCCTCCTATGTTTGAATTTGAATGTGAGTAACCGTTGAAGCCACGTCACCTTGTATCTCTTCGCTGATCCAATGCTACTCAGACCATGCAAGAACCAATATTAACCGCCACGTGTACGATCATGATTGAAGATTAAACATTCTTCCTGTATTGCCCTTACTTCGCCACGTGTTGAACTATAACTGGCTTTTACAAAATATGTAGCCAACACACATTAAAATAAATGATGTTTATGAAGTTATTTCATCTTTGTAGGTATGCGGACCACAGTTTACCTCGTATGCTACGAACTTGCTATTCCTATATTAGCCGTAGCAGCTTCCTTGGAAAACATAGCAAAACTAAAAATAAAACAATGAATCATTCTGTATCACTGCATAAAGATGGCACCTTTAAGATAATTTTGGTTTCTGGTATATATATATTTTTAATAAGATCAATTATGTTTGGCAAGTGCTAAAGTATATTTTTTAAAATTTTTTTGTCTTTAGTATTTTTTTTTTTCCAAAAAAAAAAAAAAGTCCTAATATAGAAGGATCTAAAAAAAAAAAAAAAACCAAAAATTGAAAATATTCAGAAAAAGAAAAAAAAAAGTTCAACGGTGAAAAAGCCAAAACCCAACACAACTTTCTCAATAACAAAAAATAAAATTTTTGAGTAAATTTCATAGACCTCCCCTGAGCTTTATAACAATTATAGATATCTCCCCTCAGGTTTATAAAATAACATTAACTTCCCTTCAAGTTCACGTTTGCATTTCACTTACCACCCTTCTGGTAGTTAACTGTTAAAACACTAACAAATTTTGTTAAAATCATCAAATTATTTTATCCCATTTCCTATTTTACCCTTATTTTTTTTATATATAAAGATATAAATATCTCCAAAAATAAATGATAAAAAACCTTCATTCCTACTAGCCACCGTCCACATGCTTTCCCACCATCCCATCCCACCATATCCTATCCACCATGATAAAAATATGAAAGGAAGAGCAAAAGGAGTCTACACAATAGCTGTAAGGGTTTCCTTATAGTTGATTTTTTCCATGATTTGAGGGTGTTGTTGATTTTTGGTGATAGGTTTTTTGAGATTTTAGGCCGTAGGTTGTGAGGCTTGTGTTGGTGTTGGTGGTGGGATTAGGGGGTGAGGTTGTGTAGCGGTGTTAGGGCTTAGGCGATTATGGTGCTGATGGGGCTTGAGATTGGCTGGTGCTGTGGTTTGGGCTAGTAGTAATGGTGTTTTTGACAGTGCGGCGATGCTGCTTTTGTAGCTGGGTGAAAGCAAAGTTAAAGTGAAGAAGATAAGCGTAATACGGTAAGATCAAATGTTACAAATGTTTATAGTAAGATCTTGTCAATTTTTGGCTTTCTACACTAAAATTAAATAAATAGATGAGGGTAAAAATGTAAAAATACATTTTCTATTCACAAAGTTTGTCAAATGTGACTGACAATGGAGGTTATTGTTATTTTAGAAACCTGAAGGGAGGTCTTTGTAATTGTCATAAACCTCAGGAGAGGTTAGTGTAATTTACCCAAATTTTTTTAGCATTGGCCAAAAATATTTTTTTAGAAACAATTGTATCTGTGGAGAAGTGGTTTGGAAATACTCTTGGATCCTGAAAGACGTTCCCAATTCTTTGATTGCCACTTGAAAAAGGAATTAACACTCCGGTCGGGGGTGCCAGAATTAGCACTCCGACGGACAAGTTAGTATATGTCTCTCGTTTGCTTGTGTCTTAAGTTTCTTGAGTCTGTTCTCACATACCTCTCTTTGGTTGATGTTCCTCTATTTATATTCACTTTTGGGCCCTAAGGTCGGGCCCACTCTTAATCCATCACATGATTGCTCATTCGACCCTTCCGTTGTATGCCAATTCCCACTCGGTTTTTTGTTCAATTGGTTCTATGGCCGATTGATCTATTTAGCTTCAGGATCGTCCAGGACGGAGCCGAATACAATATATATCCTGATTTTCTTCAGATTATATTCGGCTTTCCTGTACGTACAGATGTTTGGTTGCCACAATTGCCCCCCAAACATCCTACTAACACCAGTTAGTCGGCATGTTTGGTTTTGAACTTGAAAACTCAAAAAATATGGTGGTTAACCTCATTCCAACATAAGTGTCAGAACTCCTACGCTTTTTAGGCATCATTACAATTTCCCACCCCTTCGTACGCTTCCTTCATTTAATGCGATTTGAAACTATGTTGTCCCTTCGAATGTACGTTTTTTTGAATATGCAAAGCTTTTGGTTTGCCTTTTAGTATACCTCTTTCATTTCGCGACCTCTGCAACTTCCTCCCGTTTCTCATTGTCTTCTCCGCTTCTTGTAAGTTCTCTTCTCCTTTATTTCGAATCCTATTTCCTTGTTTATTTTTAGTTTAGGATACTCCCTAAACTGGCTAGGATGGCAAAACATTTGAAAGCCCTTCTTTCTGCGGATCAAGTTTCTGGTTTTCGACGACATTTTTCCATTCCTGACGACGTTCATCTGTCACTCGTAGCAGAGAGCACAATTGATGTGGAGAGGACTGATGAGAGTACAATCATCTTTCCTCTCCTATCAATTGCTGAGGGCGGAGTCCGTTTCCCCCTTTACCCATTTTTAAGGGTTGTCCTTCGCCACTGGGGTCTAATCCCTTCTCAACCTAATGTAAATTTTTACTGAATTATAATGGGAATTGTAGAGTTGAACTGACGCCTTAGGATCAATCTTGGTATCCCTGTTATTCGGCATTGTTATGCCTTGGCCAAATCTTCTGGCCGGTAGGGCGCTACCTTCTCAGGGCTAAGGACACCGACCATCATTTGGTGACTATGCTTGCCAGCTCTAGCAAGCGTGTTGACGATGTCATGGTCGTTGTCCTAGGCAACTGGGAGTTCGACGAGGGCGAAGGTTGCCTAGATCCTGTGCCTAGACGAAAAGGTGAACCAGGTGGCCGTATAGTTCCTTACGTGTATTTGCTATATATTTACGGCTTACCTTCTATGCACTTATCATTTTATTTATGCAGGCAATGATTTGAAGAAAGTTTTGGTTTCGGCCGACGATGCTGTACTTGCGGAAATCAAAACCGCACTCCAGTTCTTTGGCCGTCCAAACCTCCAAAAGCAAGGGAGGGCGGCCCACATACTTCTGAGATACGAGCCAACTTACTCTACGTTTTCGGTTGCAGATAACATTCCGATTCCAAGGGACGAATAGCAGCTCGCGGCCCTTATCTTTCCCAACTTCAAAAACCTCAGGCAGATTGGTCTGGAAGCTTCTGATTCGGAGCAGGCAGACGAACAAGTAGCCGAAGAAGTCGCCGAGCAGTTGAATCAGTCTACCTTGGAAGCCAAAGAAGTTGACGAGGCTCTAAATTTGGCTTTTGAGGAAGCCGACCTTAATCTATCCAACCCTCTATCCACTTCAGGCCGAGTGGACGTCTCATTTGAAGATATTTTTACCGAATTAGGGGACCTTCCTGGCACATATCCTGAGAACATGGCTGGGGAGTCGCTCACGCAGATAGCCAGGAGGAAAAATGTCGAAAGGATGGCCGCCTGGATGAGAGCCGAGACCACCCGATCTGAACCTCTCCCTGTTGCCGTGACTGAGTCTTCTCGGCCTCTTACTGTGGAAGAAACGGCTTAGATTGAAACGACCGAAACGGAGCAAATTGTCGAACAGGGAGATCAGGAGGCTGAAGAGAGGGGGGAAAAACGTCCCGCCGAGCACAAAGCCGATTCTACGGAAAACCTAACCGATAACAAGCCCGCGAGGGACCTCGCTACAGTTTGGACTCCCTTTTTGTTGTCGGTTCTTAATCTGAACCAAAGAGTCCAAATCCGGCAAATCGTTTTGGAAAACAGATTTTTGTAAAGAAGTGCCAAATATGGACTGCTTTGCCAGATACAAAGTTGGCACCTAAATATTTTTTAATGGGGAAATTTAGGAAACCCTGACTCGGTGCCAAAGGCCACGTGTCCGTCATCACCAAAGTTGCCTCGGCTCGGGAACTTGGGTACGATTGGGGAAGGTCAGCTATGAGCACCCCCTCTCACCCGGTCCGAAGACCGGCCTCTACTAACCGTGATATCTTGTTTTGAAAACGTTATGTGTTCTTATTCCGGTTATTAGCCTAGATTTACTATGTTATGCGCACAGCAAAACAAGTATAGACCGAATCGCCTAAATTGGAACAAAGTATTGCATATCCGTTTGTTTGGAAAATGGTTTGCTACTCGCAAGTAGGCTAAAATACAGATTTCAACGAGTTGTTCCAACTCAAACAATCCAACCTTCACCCACAGGCATTCAGGCAGTTTATAACACATAAGCAATTAGCCACATGGTAAGCATGCTGTCATGCTAACATTCACACTCATGCGAGATGCTAAAACATAAATACTTACGTCGTACTCCGTGCCAAAACAAGAACATGTTGGCAATCAATGCATGATCCAAGTCCATGTTAAGTGCCTAATGCATTGCATACAAAATGTTACTAGAATAGGCTCGGCTAATCTAAGGATGAAATGTACAAGTAGCACGTACTCACATTTGTTTTGAAATACAATGCAATTAGCATGATGCGCCGAGCCCGATGCATGTAATACTGATGAATGATGCACGCATGCATGGCATAGGATATGCTAAAGTAAACATGCCCTAATACTAACCATCAAAGCAGGTAAGTAAAAGGGAGAAAGAAGTGGGGGTTGGAAGACATGCACACACTCACCCACACTTATTACAAATTCGCCCTCGCTCGGAGGGACAGAAAGAATATACAAATCAAATAATGAATTAACTGTCCTAGCTAATTAATTATTACAGGCCAACTAAATTAATTAAGTAAATTAATTAATCTAATAAAGCAATAAACAGCAGCCTCGGGGAGGGGGCTCGATGCATGCGTGCTCGGTTCCGCCCGGAAATCCACTGTCATGCCCAAGATGCCTCTGTTTTCCCTGCTCTGCTCCTCTGATGACTGCCAAAGTCTCAGGGTTTGCTCTATGGATGCCAGGGAACACCACCGGTTGGGGGAGAACACCACCGGCCATCCAGAATGGTCACCGGCCACGACTTTGATCCATCGGCCAACAATGATGGCCGGTCGGCACTAAATGTGGCCGGTCGGACAAAAGTTCCTGCAGAAACTGGTTTGACAGCAGCAGAGGGCAATACTTGGCATGACAATGCATTTCAAGTAATGTATGCACCAATCACACCCCATATCATATTTATGACTCAAAGGGGCATGAATCTTGATTCTCGGACCACCAATCGCGCATTTTCATGCATGATGGCCCAAGAAATCAAGTGTGCGCATTTGATGTTTAATGCAATGCACATAATCAAACAAAGGGGGACTTAACCTCTATCATGGATAGTCAAGAGGCAAAGCATGCATACCAATGCAATATAACCTAAGCATGTTAACTAGGCATGCAATATGGCAATGCAAATGAGCATGCAAGACATGCAAGACATAGAACAATGCAACCAACAAGTTTGCAAGACTAATGTAGGCATTCAAGCATGCAAGCCAACATGTGACTTCATTCAATCATGTAAGTTCAAACATGCGACACGCTTAACAATACGCTACAACATATAAGGAGCATATGCAACAAGCAAAGAGATGGACTTGAACATGATTTAGACAGCCCTAAATAGGCCTAAAACAGTGGCCAAAAGCTCAAGAAAGGGGACCCAAACACACACACACATGCACATGTTGATAGGCCAAAACTTAAGCAAACAAAGGCAACTTTCAAGCACACTTAAAAGAGGCAAACATGGACAAATGGCCTGCAATATTAAGCTCTGAAAATCATGCTATAAGAGGTGCCAAACCAACTTAAACAAGACAAACATTAGCATGCAAATGGTCCAAGTACTTGAAGCAAGTCAAGGAGACTTAAACCATGGCTAAGCCAATCAAACCTCACAAGGCCAAGGAGGCTTAAAACAGGTTCAAGGCAGACCTAGACCATGCAAAAGGGACGCCTAGATAGCGTCTAGGTGGCTTAGATTCAAGAGCGTGCACAATGGCCAAAACATGGAGCATATAACACAAGCTTTCAAAGCATTAAAGAGGCATCCAAGGCAAGCATACAAGCATGTTAAAGGGACTGAAATAACATGAAAAATGATCCCAACCCACTAAATCAAAGCAAGTAATGCATGCTATACACTTACACACTTAAGGCCAAAAAACCAAAAATGCAAAGGGGCTAAATAATGCATGCCATGGCCGACCAAAATGATGAAGGACAGACCTTAAACATGGCAAAATAAACATGAAAGCTTCACAAAGCCAAGCCTGAAACATGCTAGAACAATGGTTTACAACCTAAGGCATGTTAAGGCAACAAAATGGCATTACAAGGCATGTATGCTAAGTAAGCATGGTGTACCAAAACCAACTTAAAACAATGCTATATCATGGCATAATAAGCATAAAAAGGCAGCCAAGGCATGGCCAACACACACTTAGACTAGGTGCTCCCTTAAGAGGCAAAATGGGTCCTTTTCAAAGACAACAAGAAGAGGGGGTGGCCCTCTCCTTCTTGGGACTTCAAGATACCATCCTCACCACTGAAATCCCTCAAGATTTCAGTGGTGAGGAGGCCCAAGCACCAAAGTCCCGGAGCTCACTCAAAATAGCACAAAACAAGGGCCAAACAAGGCTTAAGAGGGGTCAAACAACCCCAAAGCCTAAAACAACCTTAACAAACTATTTAGAGGCCTTAAAAATAGAACTTTTATGTATTATACACAAAGCCAAAAAATAGTTGCAAGATAGGTAGAAAAGCTTTGCAAAAATGGGGAATAAAAGAGTAAGTGCTTACCCTTGAAGACCCTCTTCACAAACAATGCTCCAACAGCCTTCCTTGGCTTGAATCCACTCAAGAACTTCAATCTCAACCCTTTGGTGCCTCAGCAACCAAGATAAGGTGTGATAGTGTGTGTTTGTGTGCAAATCTAAGCCTAAACAAACACAAGAGAGATATAGAGATGGGAGATGAGCAAACCCTAACCCTAGAACTCAAACCCTAAAAAAACTATCTAAAAATGTCTAACCTTTAACAAGAGGGAAGGCATCTCTTTTTATAGTGCTTCTTGTCTTGTAAAGCTTACAAGACAAGCCTCTAAAGAGAGAGATCCCTCCATACACGTGTATGGAGGGGAGTCAAATGCAAGACAGTTGTGACAAAATATTTGCAAAAGCAGATGAACAGTAGTCGGCCGGCCAAAAGTGATTTTGGCCAAAACTTATGGCCGGTCGGCCAAAAATAGTGCCGGTCGGCCAAACATTTGGCCGATGGCAGAAAAAGACAGCCGGTGGCCTCAAGCCATGGCCGGTGCTGTGTGGGGATGCCTCAAAAGGCATTCCCTGCCCCTCAAAGGCAAAACACAAGTGTTTGGTGTCAAACCAACCACAAAACAGTCGAGTCGAGAGGTCCTTAGACGAGGCGCGCTGCCAAGGCTTCCGGGAACTCAAGACGAACACAAACAAGGGTGATCACTGAGTGTTCAATCAGTGACGTCCAAGTCTTGAGGACGGTCAAAAATGGGGTGTCTACACGTCAACATGATGTTATTGAACAGATCGGCTTTCTTAAAGCCGAAGTTGAAAATGAAAAATGCAAGGCCGTAGAGGCCTCTCTAAGAGCTGAGTCTAATGCAGCGAAAGTGGCGGAAGAACGTGCGAGAGCCGACGCTGATGCAGAAAAGGCGAAGAGTTCTGACCAACTCAGGTTGACTGTCGAAGAGAGGGCAAATGTGAGCGAAGATGTGCTCAAGTTAGCCAAGGAGGTGATTGCCAAACTGGAAGTCGATTTGGAAGAATCGAAGAAGGCAAAGGAAATAGCTGACTTTGAGATTTCCAAAGCGTTCCAAGCTGGGAAGGACATCGCCTTGGAGAACTACGTGGAGGAAGTACCCAAGTTTGAGAATCGGGGCTTCAAACACGGCTGGCTTAAAGCCCTCACTGCCGCTAATGTGACATTGGCGCAGCCGATTCCATACGAGAAGGTGGACGTTGAGCCGCTGGAGTTTGACCCTGAAAATTGACTAGGGTGATATTGTGATTTTTGTTAGGCATCTTTCGTGCATAGTTTTTGTAGATTTTTGTTAGTAGATTTTTGTTTATTCACTTCGGTTAGAAGTTAAATGTAGGGTAATTTTTATGTGTAAAATGACTACTATCTGTACTCAATTTATTAAGGCATGGCACGTTAGGCAACGCCGTGGCATGGCATACTGGGCAACGCCGTGGCAAGGCATGCGGGCCGAGGCCGAGGCCGTGGCATGGCATGCGGGCCGGGGCCGTGGCATGGCATGCAGGCCGAGGCCGTGGCATGGCATGTTGGCCAAGTCTAAGGCATGGCACGTTAGG